>CM029598.1:86767914-87223899 GCA_017311375.1 Mytilus coruscus
TTTCTTGAACCTTTGCGGAATATAAATTTGAATCAGGGAAAACAAAGATCATATACCCAAAGAAAAAGTACAATGATCATTTGGCAAATATTAAACTTTTGGCACCAGAAATGAAGACAGCTATTGACTAATGAAACTAAAAATGGGGTGATTTTTTTTTACCATTGGTAACGATACTCGAGTACTCGCTCGGATAAATATCTACAAAATGAAAACACAAAAGTATATCCATTTTACGTATTGTAAATTGTTGTCTGATGGACGTCAAACCCTCAACATTATTATCTAAGACTAGAAAATGGATTTTATGCTATGATTTTTATAATCAAAATTATTTTAATTTCCCGAGAGAAGCTCTTCATGAAAAAATAATTCTATTTAAAGAAGGTAACATCATTCTAACATGAAACCGATTTGTCGAGTATCATTTTGGTATTCGATACTAGGTACTACCAAGCGATACTCGTGTACTCGATTACTAGATGTACTAGATGAAATTCCTAGTTTATGTTCTAATTCATAACTTCAAGCGAACATAAATTATTTACAAAAATAAACTCAACACCTTTGTATGGGATCAGCTCGCCTGACAGTATGCAGCAAAGCTTTAATTTTATTAAAGACAAATGCAAAATACGAAATGTTCATCTGTTACTGTCTGCCTAGGCCGCTGCAGGTAACGAACACAAAAACCAATCTACAAAAATAAAAACAATTTTCATTATGTACTCAAATACATATTATGAATCAAATTAAAGATTCTGTTCTTACACACATTATTATTTACAATAATAAAAAATAACACAAGAAAAATACATTAAGTCGGGTGGGAGGGTGGGAAACTTTACTGCACCAAAAGCGAACCTCGAATGACAATATCTTAAATTCGCACAACCGCCAAAAGTATAGCACGAAATATTTGAATTGACCTTATTCAAATATTATGGTCAGTTCTAACTCGACAAATGAAAAACATTTAACCTATTATATACTTTCAACACGTGTATAGTTATAAACAAATACACATGGTAATGTTTACATACCGGTGTACATAACTTTAATAACTATATTTATTCACATCTGTTGTATTTGAAGCCTGTACGGTAACCAATAAATGTTAACTTGTACGTCATTTAAGTTGTGGTGGAGAGTTGTCTTATTGCCAATCATACCTCATCTTCTTGTTTTTATATTTGCAGAAAAGGTGTATTGCTGTTATTATTTTATTGACGTGTACCACAATTATCCTTTTATAATTCTGCATTAATTATACCATTTCTTCTTTTCATCCATTCAGAAGATTGTCATTGTCTGCAACACCTCCTTCATCGGGCTTAGATTGAATGTTAATGAAATGTGATTGATTAAGCTAAAGAGTATCGTTAGAAATTATATATCATTAGTAATAAGCTTCGCCCAATCAAATAACAAGTCACGTATTCATATTTGAGTTCAACCAATACGACATACAGAAATTTAATATTTTCTGAAAGTGAAAAGATGACCAAGTAACAGCATAGTTTTCTACATTGCAACAATATGTATGTATTTTTAATTCTTCACTATTTGTGTAATACTTTAAATTTTCAAATATTTGGGTGTCGAGCATTACTGAAGAGATGCAAAAGAGAGGAGGAAGATTCCATTGAGTATTCAAATATTTGGGGATTCCATTGGGTATTCAAATATTTGGGTGTCGAGCATTACTGAAGAGATACAAAAGAGAGGCGGAAGATTCCATTGAGTATTCAAATATTTGGGTGTCGAGCATTACTGAAGAGATACAAAAGAGAGGCGGAAGATTCCATTGAGTATTCAAATATTTGGGTGTCGAGCATTACTGAAGAGATACAAAAGAGAGGCGGAAGATTCCATTGAGTACTCAAATATTTGGGTGTCGAGCATTACTGAAGAGATACAAAAGAGAGGTGGAAGATTCCATTGAGTATTCAAATTTATAAGTCGAAGACAAACAACGTTATGGCAACAAAACAAAACCCACCAAAAGGCAAACAACAGTCTACAAAACACAACAAGACCGAGCAACACATATCCCGACCAAAATACGGGGATGGTCTCAGGTGCTACGAAAAGGTAAGCAGATCCTGCTCTACATGTGCCACCCGTACTGTTGCTCATGTAGGTTCAAATTTTGTGATGTCATATTCGAGGAAAAGAGGACGGGATTGTGGTTATGACAGTTGAAACATGTTCGTCCTGATCTATGAAACAGATATTCATAACTGCAAATATCGTGTTTTAAAATTAATACAGTTAATGTTATGTATATTCCATATGACTTATTTCTAAATTTTGTTTACTCTCGTTATATTCCGTAACATGCTTCAGCTGGAAAAAATACTTTACCTCGGGTATTTTGAAGGGTTTCATATATATTTCGTGTGTTGAACATTTGAGTTAAACCAAAACAAATTCTTTGAATTGAAGGGTTAATATTTATTCAGTATCTGACATGCTATTATCTTTAAGGTAACGAAAGCCAAAGGCGGACAATCGGGTAACTCTTCTTTTAAAATCTCATTCAATCGAGGTAATTGGTTACAACTTATTTGTCAATGGTACATATTAGCGCAGTCACATTATATGCAAAACTTTTCTGCGTCGACATGTACACTGTATTATAAATTTATTTGATATGTTTAGTGCAGTTATAGAATCCTTTATCAGCGGAAGGTAATCTACATTAGTCATCATTCCATATTTCTTGTTTCACAGATGACAAAGGACGTGTTCCAATTGCGTTACTGCGATTCCGTTTTCTTTTAACCAAATAAAATTCGACGATTTTGTACAAACATGAGCTAGAGGACGCGATCATCATGCAGAGCATGATTTGCTTATCCTTCCAAAACACACGAGATCACCTTTGGTTTTGGTGGGTTTTGTGTTGCTCATGCTTAAGTGTTCCATGTTATGATTTGTAGACTGTTGTTTGTCTTTTTGTCGTTTTTTGTCGTTTTTGTCCCTTGCAATGGCGTTGTCAGTTTGAATTTGAACAATGAGCTGGAATATTTTAAGATTATCTTTCCTATATCACATACGTATGAATATTTTGTTTATATAAAACAAATATCAAGTTGAGTAAAATTTTTTAAACAAACTTGAGAAAAATAAAATAGATAAATTCAGTAAAATGTTGCATTTAAGATAATAAAACAACACAATAACAATAAAAAGGATAAAGACAAAGAAAAGAACTATCCTTTATTTAAAAATCAAAACCGATCTGTTTAGGATTGATGAATTTGACTATTTTTTACTCTTTATTGGCGTTACAATTATAATTTATCTATGTTCATATCCGTAGATACGAGTATTTTAACATCTTGAAGAACCACAATACACCCTGAGGCGAAGTCGAATGGTGTACAGTGAAGTGAAAGGTATTATAAACCCATATCTACGGATATGAACGTAGATAAGTAATTTATCTCCGGTCTTAGTCCTCATCGGGAATTTTTTTGAAATTCGGGCACAAAGTGTAACGTGGAAGAAACGGTTATTTCATTATTTAATTTTTTTTTCAAATTTAGAAATAACATATTTTCTAAATCTAATAGAACCATACCTGTAGTCAAAGACAGAGAGACTTGAATAAATTAAATTTGGCGCTCAATGTCGAGAGCGTTATGTAATGGACGGCGTGACGTCAACTTGGGTCGTTTTCATAACTAGGTCAGTAGTCCCGTTCATTGACGACGTGATAGCCAAGTGATGCATTTACTAAAAATAATGCCAATGATCGGCATAATAGGATAAAATCGTTAGTGGATTACATATGGTCAATGTGAAAAAATCCAATTAATCCAAGAATAAGAATATAAAAAAATATTCAACTTGTGACCGAACAACATTGATAATTAACGCATTCGTGAATTAATGTGTTGTTTGGTCACTAGTTGAATATTTTTCTATATTTAAATTCTTAGATAACTTATTTTATAAATATTGCAGAAGTCCTATAGAAATGTTTTTGTCTTTCCATTCGTGCAGATGACCAGATGAGTTTAAGATCATAGCGTCGTTGAATTGATACAACAAATTATTTTAGTTCCGTTTTAGTCATTTAGTTTTTCTACTGTGCCGATTGTTATACATCTTATACATACAGCTTTGAGCGTTTCTGATGAAAGTAAAGCCAGAAAAGCGCTACAGACGCACGAAACTTATTAAGTGGTGTTTTCATTTTTTCTACGGAGATGACACTAAAAGCCGAATATATGAAAGTCAAGGATGTATAAGAACCGCAACAGTTGAAGACCTATATGACTTAAAAGGACCTTAAATAAAAGCCAAATCCAACAAAGGTCAACATTGCTTGAGGGAGATAGTATTCATAGATGTCAAGAAGCAAACACCGACTAATTACTGTATTCTTTTTCGTTAGATCACTTTTGGTGCTTATCAATTATGGTGTTTACCGTTTTAAATTGCATTTTCATTGTTGTGTACATTTGTTTTATATTCAGACGATGTCTATGAAATTCATAATATAAAGCAAAAGTTATAGTGCTATATTTTCGAGAAAAAAATAAGCTAACATTGAAAATGTTTGTATAATTATTGACATTTTATACAACTATTAGATTTCTGGTATTTTTTTTTTTTTTTTTTTTTTTATTTAAAACATCTACATTAATTTTGAGCGCATGTTACATGTCAGTTTATTTTTCTGTCCAAAATCGGCTCAAATTGCCAAATTGATTTTGCAGGTTTTGCCATTTCCCGAAACTTTGTGTATGAGTCAAAACTTGACTTTTTAATATTAAAAATTAAAACATAAACAAAAATGTGTTACCGTGCTTGTTTTGGGACAAAGCAATTAAAATTTTCTTCCGCAAATTTTTGAATGATGCGAAAACATTTGACAAGCTACACATCTTTACCATCTGTTTCAATTGAAAACGACAAACGTTTCGTTTGTTACTCGGATGAGTAATTTTGTACACAATTCTATATTTCAAATGTTCAGTTCTGTGTGAAAAATCGTTATTACAACTTATTCAACGTCACAGAAAATAGAAATAACAGGAAATTGAACGTTTTGTAGTAACATCGAAAGTTATCACTGCTGAATATGTACAGTCTGCGTTAAAGCTTGATGTGAACAGAAATAAAAAAAAAAATTAACAATGAACATTACCTTGCATTTTAAATGCAAGATTTGAGAAATATCGTCTTAAAGTTTCTTACATTTTCATTTAAAAAAAAACTGTCCTGAATGACATCTCGCATAATATAGATTGGTTAAATGTTGAATTTATGGTCATGATTTCTATATTTATTACTTCAATGAGCATGATCGAAAACAAGTAGGAGGATGTAGTAAGCAATATTCTGCCTGATTAATTATTCAATAAGTATACACAATCTGTCCTTTTTAATTATAACTTAGTTTTGGTAGGTGAGATATGGCGAAAAACAACATATAATGACACAGAACAAAATACGTCATATTTGATAAAGAATTTTACAATAATAGGTAAATCGATTTATTAATCACTCTTACTAATCCATTTGTGTTAGGTATTTTCAAAATATACACAATATGCAGTTTTTATTATAACTTAGTTTGTGTGGTTTAAACTCTATGAGATATGGCGAAAAACAACGTCAAATGACGCAAGTCAATATACGCCATTGTCGATTAAGTTTTTCTCAAGAAAACATAATTGTCGCAGTCGAAGTAAGACCAGATGTCTCAGGAGAACTAAACAATTGTTTTAATGAAAGATAGATAGCGTGTTTAAAAATATAAAATAAACAAAAACTTTTTGGATGTTATATGTGTACTGATTGATATCTTAGTCTTAGATGCATGATTTTTTCATTAGTTGTTATTGACTTTTAACTAGCTGTTAGTAACTGCGAGTACTTTCAGATCTGTACTTAGTGTCTTTTTTGTTGTGAGGGATGTATAAATACCCTGCCACGTCTAGTCTGTGTTTTTGTTAGATATTTTTGTGCTTTGTATCGATCTGATGAGCTAAGCCTTTTTCAACTGGTTTTCATAGTTTGTTCTTATATTACACTGTTACACCGCTGTCCCAGGTTCGGGGGAGGGTTTGGCGCCAACAAATTCATCTAACCCCGCCACATTATGTATTTGCCTGTCCCAAGTCAGGAGCCTGCAATTCAGTGGCTGTCGTTTGTTGCTTTATGTCATATTAGTTTTTAAATCATTGTTTTGTACAGAAATCAGGCCGTTAGTTTTCTCGTTTGAATTGTTTTACATTTGTCATTTCAGGGCCTTTTATAGCTGACTATGCGGTATTGGTTTTGCTCATTGTTGAAGGCCGTATGGTGACATATAGTTGTATACTTCTATGTCATTTGGTCTCTGTTGTCTCATTGGTAATCATACCACATCTTCTGATTTTTATACAAACTGTTATTAAAATTTGTCTATGGCAATACTGATTCCAACTTTTGAAACCTTTAAAACCAGTATCATAAGACTCTAATGAAAACGTTAATTTTCCATACCCTTATTTTAAGTGGCATTATATACATTGAACAGAACAGTGAGAAATCTATCCGTGAGACAGCAACCAAGCAACAGAAATGACGATAGGATTTCTTTACGTCAGCATTCTGTCATCAATAAGTATTTAAACAATATGCTTATATTTAAATTGCCCCGAACAAACTATAATAAAATTGACAGTGCATTGGTAATATCATAGCTAGTATATCCGTTATTCTGACTGGAGTTTATACATATCTGAATTTACTGCAAATAATTTATACCCAATATATTTGTTTCGTTTTAGTTTTAATTTTATCGACGGCACATACATTCTCTCTGGTGCAAGTCTTTTTTTATCTGTATTGAGAGAATTCTCGCCATCCGTTCTACACGAAAAACGAGCAATTGGAGAAAGAGACTTACTTTCTCATATATAGGCTCTTTTGTATTGATTGCTACTTACAATGACATTATTTTTGGTTTATATGGCAAACCAGGATCAGCATCATGCAAATTTGACACTCTTTTCACAGATAACTACTGGATATATCAACTCTCCATGGCCACCTGTAGACTATTTACATATATATTTATCGTTGTTTTCTATGGCATCGTAATATTCAGATTGAAAAATAAATTGACCACGGTTTACCATCAAGATGCATCAGACGAAATTTCAAACTTGTCAAGTCACATGAAACAATGCAAGCGATCAATTATCACGCTAGGTATACTGATAATGGTACTTACAGTAGTTGTCTTACCTTCTGTTGTGACGAACATTATATTAGCTAGTAACGACGACATAGATCTACCGCAATTTAAACATTTTACAAACATAGTCTCTTTGATTAATCCAATTATAGAACCTGTCTTATATGTCCTTCGAATAAAAGAGTACCGCAAGGCACTCATGTGCAAATTTTAAAAATCAATTCAGGGAAAATGACAACTTTGAACATCATCCATTTAAAAACAAAATTTACACAGATGAATAACTATGGGTGATATCCCGGATGAATACGTAGATTGTTAGTTGCACTGTCTTCTATAGTCGAATTTGAATGCGGCCATGAAGGCAATTGCTCTTTACAATTTGCTTAAAGAAAGCACATGACTATGTTTTGCAGTATAAGCTTGTTACATTGAAATTTAAAAACAAAATGTTGATCTTTTCTTGAAACATGAAATAAAGGTGATGAAAAATGGAAAACAAAAACATGTACATCACAAATCTAAAGCTCTTTCATTACATCATTTTTTTTTGCTATATCGTTGTTTCTCCTGGAGTTGTGAGTTATAATTGTTCCCTTTAGTATCTTCCGGGAATCCGTCTTTGTTTCACAATACGTATTTTGATATGATAATTTTCTCTCCTGTTCCTAATTGCGTTTTGTACATGTTGTAGAAGAGCATGAACATTTCATCAGAAGATTAACCGTCAGCCTTGTTTGGTTTGTTGCCTTTTTTCCTGCATTCAATGCCCTACATCTTGTAGCTAAAGCGTATTTAAAAATCAAATTCAATGTCATTAAAAAAATATTTCCGTATCTTCTTTTAATATGTAATTGTGTTAGCTTGCCTGGTTCAAATGTAGCGTATCGGGTTCGTTATCCGCACCATCAGTTTTTACTAAAGTTTAGGAAAAACCATGATATACAAAGATCAAGTTCTACTGGTGCATTTTCATCTGGTTTTCTGACCCCCCAATACTCACGAAGAAGTTTTAAATTAGTTTCAAGTCATAGTCTGTTTTCCTAATTGTCTTTTTCTTTTCATAAGCTCGACAAATGCAGATATGTCCTCTTCATTCCCAAATCTCTGTTCTTGTCTGTCTATTGAAGCTATTTACGGAGACGACGAATACGGAAACAAACAATCATTCTCCGGAATTTTCGGTCCTACAATAAGACTGGGATTGATGATAGTTTTCAAAAATGAAAGGTCTTTTTTAATTTTGTCATATTGTGCCCCTTGTAATACGAAATCCATGATAGCCTGGTGTAAAATATGGCTAACATTATCAAATCCAGGAATGATGTGGATTGCCAAAACCTCGTCATATTAAACATACAAAAACATTCATATCTTGAGTAACTATATGATAACGAAATTTCTAAAACAAGATATTGGAGTATATGGCTCAACATTATATGAAGGTATCGGCTGGTAAAATTCCAATAAGTTCTGCAGGTATACAGATGTTTCCAAGACTACACTCTATTAAGTTGTCAAACAATTGATAAAAAATCAAAACAGCACTTTATAAATTTCACGCGTCGAAGCGGTTTTCTGCATTTACCCTCATTAGGAACGCACAAAGCCGAATATTTGAAATATTGAAATATTAAGTTATTCACTGGTTGAATATACAGGTATTGATTCTTTATAACAATAATGTTGTATTAGTTTTTCTTCGTTTTAATCTTATTTCGTTGATATATATGTGTTAGCGGCAATAACTGAAATTAAGCATTAAGCTTAAATCCTTGGCAATAAGCTAACGCCTAGACATTACTGTAAATTCAGAAATTATTGCATGCATTCATTATTGAGAATTTGTCATTTTAGACTAAATTGCGATTTTAATTTTTGCGATATTGAGAAAAATCCTATTGAATTAATATAAAAAATTTCAAAATGCAAGTTTAAATTATTGCGATTATAACCCTGTCGCATTTTTCGCGATAATAAAAACATCGCAATAATTTCTGTATCTACAGTAATTTATGGTCTGAAATTTTCAAACATTAATCTTATTTCCTGAAAGCTGATGAAGATTATTAAACTTATTGCCGAACATCATTTCAGGCAATAAAAGAGGGACGAAAGATACCAGAGGGACAGTCAAACTCATAGATCGAAAACAAACTGACAACGCCATGGCCAAAAATAAAAAGACAAACAGACAAATAATAGTACAGATGACACAACATAGAAAACTAAAGACTAAGCAACACGAACCCCACCAAAAACTGGGGGTGATCTCAGGTGCTCCGGAAGGGTAAGCAGATCCTGCTCCACATGTGGCACCCGTCGTGTTGCTTATGTTATTACAAATCCGGTAAATAGTCCAATTCGGTAAGTCACATTCGTGAAAAGGGAAGGGTATTGTAGTTACGACATAAGGAACATATCCGATATCATCTGTGAAACGGTTATTCCATAACGGTCAACCAACTCGTGATGGCGTCCGTAAAATTTACGAAGGGATGATTTCAACTTCACCATTTGGAACTCTTGGTTTAATAGCTTCCTTGTGAGCAGCAATCCTCTATCAAGGAAATCATGATAGGAAACACCAGCCCGGGAATATCGTATCAATTGGGAAATATATACTCCGTATGCAGGCGCAGCTGGAATGTTGCTACATAGAAATGGAAAGTTCAAAATTGGGAAGCTGAAATCATCTCTTTGTCGTAAAGTTTTGTTTTCAACCGACCCTCATTGTCAATTTCTAGGTGTAAGTCAAGATATGAGGCAGACTTAACTGTATCTGTAGTATCCTTTATCTCTAGTTCGATGGGATAGATTCGTTCAACATAGTCACCAAATTTTGTATTATTTAGTGAGAGAACATCATCTATATAGCGGAACGTAGAGTTAAAGGATATTGCTAACTTCTTATCTTTCTTTCTAAGAAGTTCCTGTATGAAGTCAGCCTCATAATAATAAAGAAACAAGTCGGCAAGAAGAGGGGCACAATTGGTTCCCATTGGAATTCCGACAGTCTGTTGAAAAACACGTCCTCCAAACGTAACAAATATGTTGTCAATCAAGAAATCAAGTCAATAAGTCAACTTTGGGATTTTTGTTTTATCTTCCAAATACATGTACATTCGGTGAAATATTCTTGATGAAAAACATTTTAAAAATTATATTCCAAAAATTAGTGTCCATTCATTTAAAAAGCAAAATAACCAAAATACCGAACTCCAAGGAAAATTCAAATCGGAAAGTCCCTTATCAAATGACAAAATCAAAGCTCAAACACATCAAACGAATGGAAAACAACTGGTATATTCCTGACTTGGTACAGGCATTTCCTTATGTAGAAAATGGTGGATTAAATCAGTTTTATAGCTAGCTAAACCTCTCACATGTATGACAGTCGCATAAAATTGCATTATATTGCCAACAATGTGTGAGCAAAACAAACAGACATAATAGGTAAAAATGTAAAAACAGGGTACAGCAGTCAACATCGTGTTATAATCTTAATCACTAAAAAAAAACAAACAAATATGAAAACAAAGAAAAACAAAATGCCATATGTACAAAGCACATAAGTAAAAATGAAAGACAAGAATACAAAAAACGACCACAGCACAACAACACATTGGCGGGATGCATAAGTACCCAGCCACGCCAAACGGATATTACCAAACATGGACTAAACAGTAAATGTTAATAAGACAAATAAAAGAACACTATAACACAAAATTAAGAGATGATAAACAACGTCAGTACCTAGAATCTATACTTCAAGACAATCATGTATTATTTGTGAAGTTGATACGCAATATTTATCATTAAGGTCTTGGTATCTTCCGATGAATTTTTTTTAGAAAAAGGACGAGACGTTCTTTGAGTTAACCCTGGTTCATCAACTTTCTGCTCAGACAATGGTGACGTTTTATAAAATCTGAGTAGCAGCTGCAAGGGTCTTGAATACCGGATGAGTTGGGAAATGTATATCCCATATGCAGGTGAAGTTGGTATATTCCTACTAAGGTGGGGGGAAATTGATAATTTCAAAATTAAAAACGTCTCGTTTGTCATAGATTCGGGTACTGAGATGACCGTTTATGTCAAATTCGAGATATACGTCTAAAAATGAGGCGGAGGAAGCCGTGTCTGTTGTTTCTTTAATTTCTTGTTCTGGAGGATATATTAATGGAACCCAATCAGAAAAGTTTGGATTTTTTATGGAAAGAACATCATCAATATATTAAATGATCTTGCTTCTGTAATCTTCTTGTTTAGGACAAGTGTCTGAAGGAACTCCGACTCATATCAAAATAAGAAGAGGTCGGCAAGGAGAGGCACAATTTGTTCGCATAGGAATGCCGACAATTTGAAAAGTCTACCTCCAAATTCAACAAATATGTTGTCAATAAGAAACTCCAGCATACTGATCACTTGTTCCTCTCTGTAGCATGTTTTACTTTTTTGTTCGCTATTAACAAAATATGCCGTATGGTATCCCAAAGTAATAAATTTATAGCGTATGCTACCATTTTTATATTGAAAAGCATTGCGGATTATTTCTTACAGACGATTTTTCAATTTCACATGGGGAATGGTGGTATACAGGGTTGAAAAATCAAAAGTTTTGATAGAATTAATGTCAGAGAAAGATCCAGATTTAAAATTATCCAGAAGTTCTTTAGAGTTTTCTAGAATCCACATACGGTATATACCACTACACGAGTAAACAGTTTCACAGTATTTCTGAAGACCGTCTTTCACTGCGGACAGAATTTTTGTCAATCTAATGGACAATTCCTTTGTAGAACAAGCAGATGAGCCGGAAATGTACCGTTGTTTGTACGGAATTTTGTGAAGCTTAGGTATCCAATACAAACAAGGTAAGTCCTCAGATTTGCTGTTCAATGTAGTGTTCATTAAAGCCATGAAGGACTTATGATTTGCAAACATTTCATCCTTGTCAATTAATATGTTTTTGTTTGTGGGATTACCTGAGTGCTCATTTATTCCTAACTCTTTTACAAGACACTCGTAGTAGTACGATTTACATATAAAGACAATATTATTTGAAGTTTTGTCCGCAGGAACAACAACATATTTATCGTGAAGAGATGATGGACATTTCACAGCTTCTTTGACTCTGAAAAGGGACTTTGGACAATTATTCACACAGTTTTTCAACTTTAAATTCGACGTTTTATCAGAGACCTAATTGTTTTGACACTTTCTGACAAAATGTCCAGTCCAACTTCTTCTGGTTTAGCCCATGTTCTGGCGTAGTCCTCAATGGAATCCATAATTATTTTGAAGTTATGGTTCCAATTGATGTGTTGGGGTTCTCTGAATTTAGGACCATGAGATATTACCTTTCGGAGATGTTCGTGTTGTATGATGTTTAGATCCCCAGTAATAACATGGCCAGAGGGTCTGTAGTTATAAGGCGAGTGGGAGCAGTCACATATCAGAGGGTTTTTTAGGTATTGTTCTAAATCAAGGTCCTACAATGCTTGCTTATAGTTAAATACTTTAGGTGCAATGGTTTTGGTGTAACTGTAGGATACAATAGGAACAGACTGATTTTGAAAATAAAGTGGAATTTTAGATGTTACCTCTTTGTGATGAAGAACGTTGCTGATGTTGATTGCATCATTTTCTTTATTTGAAACTGAACTGGAAGGAATTTACTCTTTTCACCATGTAAAGGTTCCGATCTTACTGGTTTAAAAAGACGGAAAAGAGCTACATCACAAATTATACTGACCAGTCTGTATATTGGAGAAAATGTATTTATGCATCCCTTGTCAAGTGCATAATCTCTCAAACATTTTAGAAAATAAACAGGCAGTGAAAAAAGAATAGTTCTAATGTAATCTTCAATTTTTCGTATTCAAAGATGAATTTGCTCATATTTCTTTGTGGTATTGCAAAAATAATGAGTTTTAAAAAGTAATTGTTTCTTATGGAAAAGGGAAAATTGAAGATTTTATCTGAAAATTATCTAATGAAAATCACTATTCACTGATCGAGCTGGTTTGAGCTGGTCACAAAAAGACAACTGTAGATAAGAATTTTTGCCAGGTACATAATCTTTCCATCGGTTTTATTGAATATATAAATTTTCTTAAATACCCATCTATAAAAATAAGAATATAAGGTATGATTGCCAATTAGACAACTCTTCAAAAGAGACCAAATGACACAGAAATTAACAACTTTAGGTCACCGTACGGCCTTCAACAATGAGCAAAGCCCATACCGCATAGTCAGCTATAAAAGGCCTCGAAATGACAAATGTAAAACAATTCAAACGAGAAAACTAACGGCCTTATTTATGTACAAAATAATGAACGAAAAACAAATATGTTACACAGCAACAAACGACAATTACTGAATAACAGGCTCCTGTTTTGGGACAGGCCCATACAGAATGTGGCGGGGTTAAACTCGTTTGAAGGCGCCAACCCTCTCCTACCCTGGGACAGTGGTGTAACAGTACAACATAAGAACAAACTATAAAAATCAGTTGAAAAAAACTTAACTCATCAAATGGATACAAATATAAATACATCTAACAAAAACACAGGGTGGACGTGGCAGGGTACTTACACATCCCCACAACAAAAAGACACTAAGTACAGATCTGGGAGTACTCGCAGTTACTGACAGCTAGTTCAAAGCCAATAACAACTAATAAAAAAAATCATGCATCTCAGACTAAAATATCAATCAGTACACATCCAACATCCAATGGATTTATTGTAAAGACGTCATTAACAGTCAGAGAAAAACATGACCTTGTGCAATGCCAAGATACAGGTATCGACAGATTGTAGAGCCATGCGTGTGCATATGAATATGAAAATACTATTTAGTTTGATTTTAATTTACTGATAACAGAACCAATGTTAAAACTAGTCTTTTTCACTTCGTAATTTTGATTATTAGCATTTAAGCGACAACAAATTTCTTGAATCTTTGCGGAATATAAATTTGAATCAGGGAAAACAAAGATCATATACCCAAAGCAAAAGTACAA
This sequence comes from Mytilus coruscus, assembly GCA_017311375.1. Classification (NCBI taxonomy): domain Eukaryota; kingdom Metazoa; phylum Mollusca; class Bivalvia; order Mytilida; family Mytilidae; genus Mytilus; species Mytilus coruscus. The sequence goes on from CM029598.1 coordinate 86,782,152, forward strand.
TGCTCATTTGGCAAATATTAAACTTTTGGCACCAGAAATGAAGGCAGCTATAGACTATTAAAACTAAAAATGGTATGAAATTTTTTACCATTGGAGGTTTGAAAGACTGGTTACTAAAGTAAAAGAGAATGATGAGGGAAATTTCAAAGTTTATGTTTTTTTAGAGGAACTGTATGGTATTTTAAAACCGTATAATTTAACAAATTTATAATGGCTTTGCAAACATTTTCCATGATTCCATTGTACTATTTCTTCTTTAAAATTGTAACATGATAAAAAGCGCATAGGGAAATGGGTAGTAGTAAAACCCATTTTATCCAAAGAGTTATACAGAAGAGGACAGGTTGATTTTATGGATGTCCAATCAAAGTCAGATGGAAACTACTATATATAGTATATTGTCTAATGGTGTACCAAGATCACCTAACAAAATTTTTAATTGTTAGAGCTATTATGTCACAAAGTGCTTCAAAGGTGGCTTTTAATCTAATTGATGATATCAGAATATTTGGTGTACCACATAAACAGCAAAGTGATAAAGGTCGTGAATTTACAGCTTTGGTTATATCCGAATTAATGCTAATATGGCCTACTCGTTTACGCGAGTACTAGATGTACTAGATGAAATTTCTAGTTTATTCACATCTGTAGTTTTTGAAGGCTGTACGGTAACCACTAGTTGTTAACTTCTACGTCATTTAAGTTGTGGTGGAGAGTTGTCTTATTGGCAATCATACCTCATCTTCTTGTTTTTATATTTGCAGAAAATATGTAATGCTGTTATTATCTTATTGACGTGTACAATCATCCTTTTATACTTCTGCATTAATTATACCATTTCTTCTTTTCATCCGTATAGGAGATTGTCATTGTCTGCAACACCTCCTTCTTCGGGCATTGATTGAATGTTAATGAAATGTGTTAAGGATTGATTAAGCAAAAGAGTATTGTTAGAAATTATATATCTTCAGTAATAAGCTTCGCCCAATCAAATAAAAAGTCACGTATTCATATTTGAGTTCAACAAATACGACATACAGACATTTGATTTTTTCTGAAAGTAAATAGATGACCAAGTAACAGCATAGTTTTCTACATTGCAACAGCACAAGTAAGTTTTTAAGTTAATTCTTCAATATTTGTGTAATATTTTGATTTTTCAAATATTTGGATGTCGAGCTTTACTGAAGAGATACAAAAGAGAGGCGGAAGATTCCATTCAGTATTCAAATTCATAAGTCGACGACAAACAACGTTATGGCAAAAAAAAAAAAACATAAAAGTAAAGATAAGCAGATCATGCTCTACATGTGCCACCCGTAGTGCTGCTTATGTTAGTTCAAATTTTGTCATGTCATATTCGAGGAAAAGAGGACGGGACTGTGGTTATGACAGTTGAAACATGTTCGTCATGATCTATGAAACAGATATTCCATAACTGCAAATATCGTGTTGTAAAATTGATAAGTTAATGTTATGTATATTCCATATGACTTATTTCTAAATTTTGTTTACTCTCGTTATATTCCGTAACATGCTTAAGCTGGAAAAAAAATACTTTACCTCGGGTATTTTGAAGGGTTTCATATATATTTCGTGTGTTGAACATTTGAGTTAAACCAAAACAAATTCTTTGAATTGAAGGGTTATTATTTATTCAGTATCTGACATGCTATTATCTGTAAGGTAACGAAAGCCAAAGGCGGACAATCGGGTAACTCTTCTTTTAAAATCTCATTCAATCGAGGTAATTGGTTACAACTTATTTGTCAATGGTACATATTAGCGCAGTCACATTATACGTAAAACTTTTCTGCGTCGACATGTACACTGTTACAACTTATTTGTCAATGGTACATATTAGCGCAGTCACATTATACGTAAAACTTTTCTGCGTCGACATGTTCACTGTATTATAAATTAATTTGATATGTTTAGTGCAGTTAATAGAATCCTTTATCAGCGGAAGGTAATCTACATTAGTCATTATCATATTGATCATTCCATATTTCTTGTTTCTCAAATGACATAGGACGTGTTCCAATTGTCGTTACTGCGATTCCGTTTTCTTTTAACCAAATGAAATTCGACGATTTTGTACAAAATGGGCTAGAGGACGCGATCACCATGCAGAGCATGATTTGCTTATCCTTCCGAAACACATGAGATCATATTTGGTTTTGGTGGGTTTTGTGTTGCTCAGGCTTTAGTTTTCCATGTTGTGATTTGTAGACTGTTGTTTGTCTTTTTGTCGTTTTGTGTCCCTTGCAATGGCGTTGTCAGTTTGTTTTTGAACAATGAGCTTGAATATTTTAAGATTATCTTTCCTATATTACATACGTATGAATATTCTTTTATATAAAACAAATATCAAGTTGAGTAAAAAAATTTAAACAGACTTGAGAAAAATAAAATAGATAAATTCAGTAAATATGTTGCATTTAAGATAATAAAACAACACAATAACAATAAAATGATAAAGACAAAGAAAAGAACTATCCTTCATTTAAAAATCAAAACCGATCTGTTTCAGATTGATGAATTTGACCATCTTTTACTCTTTATTGGCGTTACAATTATAATTTACCTATGTTCATATCCGTAGATATGAGTATTTTAACATCTTTAAGAACCACAGTACACCCTGAGTCGAAGCCAATTGGTGTACAGTGAAGTGAAGGGTATTATAAACCCATATCTACGGATATGAACGTAGATGACTAATCTATCTCCGGTCTTAGTCCGAAATCGGGAAATTTTTGGAAATTCGGGCACAAAGTGTAACTTGAAAGAAACGGTTTTTTCATTATTTAAATTTTTTTTTTTTTTTTTCAAATTTAGAAATTAAACATATTTTTTACGGGTGGTAGGGTACAACCTTTAATATAACCCTACCTGTAGCCAAAGACAGAGAGACTTGAATAAATCAAATTTGGCGCTCAATGTCGAGAACGTTATGTAATGGACGGCGTGACGTCAACTTGGGTCGTTTGCATAACTAGGTCAGTAGTCCCGTTCATTGACGACGTGGTAGCAAATTGATAAATTTACTAAAAAGGAATGCCAATGATCGGCATAATAGGACAAAAATCGTTAGTGGATTACATATTTAATTACAGACACCATAGATAATCTACATAATTAAAATTTTCACTGGGAACAACTACGGAACTAAGGAAAACAAGCTTGAAGTTCGAAATCCGAGAAATATACTAAGCCGGGGATAAGAGTCCTTACTGAAATACCTAGGACCGATGTGACGATTTTGATTAATTTAGTCTTTTGACTATTGTCTTCAAAGCTAAAAGAGATATATGCAAAATAAATCATAAATTACGACCTATGACGCAATTAAAATAAATTCATTTATTACATTGGTTGCAATGAATTACCGTATTTTCCAAATGTAATAAAAACCGAAAATTTCATCTGCGAAATAATTCAGATTATTTCTCTCATATGACGTCATACAACAGTGGGTGTTGTCAAGACGTTGTCTCAAACAATAAAAAATGCACCGAAAAAGATACAATTCTTTTCATTTTCTAATTTATTTCCATTAAAAAGTCCATGGTCAATGTGAAAAAACCCCAACTAATCCATGAATCAGAATATAAAAAAATATTCAACTCGTGACCGAACAACATTGATAATTAACGCATTAATGTGTTGTTTGGTCACTAGTTGAATATTTTTCTATATTTGAATTCTTAGATAACTTATTTTATAAATATTGCAGGAGTCCTATAGAAATGTTTTTTGTGTTTCCATGCGTGCAGATGACCAGATGAGTTTAAGATCATAGCGTCGTTGAATTGATACAACAAATTATTTTAGTTCCGTTTTGGTCATTAAGTTTTTCTTCTGTGCCGGTTCTTATAAATCGTATACATACAGCTCAGAGCGTTTCTGATGAAGGTAAAGCCAGAAAAGCGCTTCGGACGCACGAAATTTGTTAAAGAAGAGGGACGAAAGATACCAGAGGGACAGTCAAACTCATAGATCGAAAACAAACTGACAACGCCATGGCCAAAAATAAAAAGACAAACAGACAAATAATAGTACAGATGACACAACATAGAAAACTAAAGACTAAGCAACACGAACCCCACCAAAAACTGGGGTGATCTCAGGTGCTCCGGAAGGGTAAGCAGATCCTGCTCCACATGTGTTAAGTGGTGTTTTCATTTTTTCTACGGAGATGACGCTAAAAGCCGAATATTTGAAAGTCAAGGATGTATAAAACCGAAACAGTTGAAGAGCTATATGACTTAAAAGGACCTAAAATAAAAACCAAATCCAAATAAGGTCACCATTGCTTGAGGGAGATAGTATTGATAGATGTCAAGAAGCAAACACCGACTAATTACTGTATTCTGTTTCATTAGATCACTTTTGGTGCTTATCAATTATGGTGTTTACCGTTTTTATATTTATATTCAGACGATGTCTATGAAATTCATAATATAAAGCAGAAGTTAAAGTGCTATATTTTCGAGAAAAAAATAAGCTAAAATTGAAAATGTTTATATAATTGTTGAAATTTTATACAACTATTAGATTTCTGGTATTTTTTTATTTAAAACATCTACATTAATTTTGAGCGCATGTTACTGTCCCTCTGGTATCTTTCGTCCCTCTTTTACATGTGAGTTTATTTTTCTCTCTAAAATCGGCTCAAATTGCCAAATTGATTTTACAGGTTTTGCCATTTCCCGAAACTTTGTGAATGAGTTGGCTTTTTAATACTTAAAATTAAAACATAAACAAAATGTGTTACCGTGCTTGTTTAGGAACAATTAAAATTTTCTTCCGCAAATTTTTTGAATGACGCGAAAACATTTGACAAGCTACACATATTTACCATCTGTTTCAATTGAAAACGACAAACGTTTCGTTTGTTACTCTGATGAGTAATTTTGTACACAATTCAATATTTCAAATGTTTAGTTCTGTGTGCAAGATCGTTACTACAACTTATTCAACGTCACAGAAAATAGAAATAACAGGAAATTGAACGTTTTATAGTAACATCGAAAGTTATCACTGCTGAATTTGTACAGTCTGGTTAAAGCTTGATGTAAACAGAAATAAATTAAAAAAAAAATAATCTAAAAATGAATATTACCTTGCATTTTAAATGCAAGTCTTGAGAAATATCGTCTTAAAGTTTCTTACATTTTCATTTCAAAAAAGGTCAAACTGTCCTGAATGACATCTCGCATAATATAGATTGGTTAAATGTTGAATTTATGGTCATGATTTCTATATTTATTACTTCAATGAGCATGATCGAAAACAAGTAGAAGGATGTAGTAAGCAATATTCTGACTGATTAATTATTCAATAAGTATACACAATCTGTCCTTTTTAATTATAACTTAGTTTTGGTAGGTGAGATATGGCGAAAAACAACATATAATGACACAAAACAAGTCAATATACGCCATTGTCGATTAAGTTTTTACAAGGGTAAAGAGATTAATGAATCACTCTTACTAACTCCTATGTCTTTAGAAAAAGCTTAAAATCAGAAAGATATCTAAATTCCTTTAATCTGAATATCAAACAGTTTATATAATATGCTCCGTGTATATTTCAACAATAGACCATATGTATGTATAATCATCATTATAATGCAATGCAAATCGAGGGTAAACACTGCTGTTTAGACGACTTATTGATTGTATGGTTTATATCCTTCTGATGCTTAAAAAACATTTATTGAATTATTCTATTTCTGCGGAAAAGACGACAGAACGAACATTTTAATATTTTTCTTTTTTTTTTTTTAACATTGAAAATAAATGAAACTCTATATTTAAAAAAGTTCGGTAGTTATCATGGTTATTTATCAAAATTTTCAGGGAGTTAACGGAAAGTGAATATTAAACAATTATTTTCCTGATGCAAATATATTACGATTTTCCGTTTCAAATTAAGCCTGAATATCATTGAAGAAGGTATGTAATCTTTAAATTGATGACTTCGCTACCGGCATGGAAATACGAATATTGTGTTATTAAAATATGCTGTTTAAAAATTTGAAAATTATTTTAAACTAAGGAATATATCTCCCTGATGCAAAGCTCTGATTTCTTTCTCGGCTTTGGCTATATTTTATGTCCTTTTTGGTTTATAAGCTCTTAATGTTTTTAATATGTTTTTGGATTTTCAAATATGTTGGAGATGAAGAGCAGGAATAAAAGCCCTGTTCATTGATAATTTTCTATGTTTTCTATGTTTTGTGTGCGATTTTGTCCCATGTACATTTACTCCATATCCTTTCATTTTCTATGGCCACAGGCATCAGGGAAGAGACATTTATTGTCGAAATGCGCCTTTGGTGCAGAAATATTGGTACCGTTAATATTAAAAAAATATGAATTTGACACTTTTGGACTATATTCATAAAGTTCTTAACAAAGACATATTCAGATGGTATAAAAATATAATATCGAAATTCTGTTCACAGAACTCTGTTATATGGAGAAACCCTTATAAAAGAGTAGCAAAGAAACCAGAGGGATATTCAAACCCACAAGTCGAAAACAAAAAGAAGGTACACGTGAGACATGCCCTTTTGGAGAACCAAAATTAAAAAGAACAGTTAATCAAGTCAACTACCCGTAGTGCAAAAATAAATAAAACAAAAAAAAGTTAATTCTTTCTATGGTACGGAAAAGCTGGAATCGATGCATTCAGATATATTTATGAACTTGAAATTTATACAAACAATATCTCAATAAAAATTATTTCAGTAACATATTACGTAACGGTGCGGGTACTGGCCACCAGATGGATAGTTTCCAGCAATGGTCGTCGTTGGTTGCAGGCTATCATATTTGATTATCGATTATTATTTAGTGTATAAATTTAGCTGGCGTATTATCTCGTGTTAACTGTTTTCAATTAGTCATTTTTTGCCTTTTATAGCTTACTATATGGTATGGGTTTTGCTCATTGTTGAAGGCAGTAATATGATCTATGGTTGCTCACATCTACATAGTCTGGTACCTGGGAAATAATTGACTCATTGGCAATCATACCAGATCTTTTTATTTTTAAATTCTAAACGTATTATAATGCAGTAATTTGATAAATACTTCCACATGTATTTTGTCTTGTTTTCATTCCTTATCGCGATTTGCATTATAAGCTTGGTACATTAAAATTTAAAAACAAAATGTTGGTCCATGCTTAATACATGCAATATTGGTGATGAAGAATGTAAAACATAATCAGGTACATCAAGAATCGAAAGCTTTGCTAATACATCGATTATAAGAGAATTCCAAATAAACACTGTGAAAATTTCCAAAATTTGATTTAACATTATTTTCCACAACTAAGTTTTTGAGCCCGCCTTTACATAAAAGATTGTCCTTCAGTGACTATAACGAAGTTATATACATTACGGCAGCAGTATATTATCGATGATCAAATCTCATAAATCGATTCACACAACAATTCATGGTTGCAAACACAAACTGAGGTAATTGCATTAACTCCAAATGAGCGAGACCGGGTGCGCAGACATTGTTAACGTCTCCTGCTACGCATGCATTACCCTCCATTTAAATCCACGCTCAGTCAAAATGTCACCGTCTGGAATAGGACACAATCGACAAAAAACACAGATTAGACATTTATTCCTGTATCTAAAGATCTAAAACTATATAAGACTGCTAATGAGTTGAAACACAAAGATCGTTTGTTATTAGCTATAAAACCAGTTTTAATCCAACATTTTCTACATCAGGAAATGCCTGTACCAAGTCAGGAATGTGACAGTTGTTTTCCATTCATTTGATGTGTTTGAGCTTTTGATTTTGTCTTTTGATAAAGGACTTTCCGTTTTGAATTTTCCTTGAGTACGGCATTTTTGCTATTTCACTTTTATTGGTCAACTTATTCATGACAATAAAACTTATGCAATGTCGACTTCAACCTTTCTTCTTCATAATTCTGTTGGAGCAGTGTATGTCTAAAGGAGCACACACCAGCTAATATGGAGCAGTGTGTGTTAAGGAGCACATCCCTGCTAATATGGAGCAGGGTATGTTAAAGGAGCACATCCCTGCTAATATCGAGCAGTGTATGTTTAAGGAGCACACCCGGCTAATATGGAGCAGTGTATGTTTAAGGAGCACAACCTTGCTAATAAAGTCCTTACATTGTCCTGAATAATTCAACTTTGCTCACGAATATCGACTGTTGTATTATCTTTTTATCGATATTCGTTTTTTCTTTTGTCTTGGCATTGTCAATTTTTTTCGACTTATAAATTAAAATGTCGATTTGGTATCATTTGCTTTCCTTTTTTCACCAGCAAGCACAACACAACATATCTGGATGTTCCTAATTTGGACTGCTTTTTGGACAAGTTTATAAAACTATATTTCATTGATTTGCTTAAATTCATTCTTCATGTAGATACTAATGACAAGAGTACCATAATGCTATCAATTCAGATGTTTTGAAGTCTGAGTGTAAACAAACGAACATGAGTGTCGCAGGCAAAGTTATACCAGATGCTTAAAGGAAACAATTGCTTTGATCAAATGATTGATATGAGTATGTTTAACTGCATAAATTAAACACAAACTGTTATTAAAATTTGTCTAGGGCATTGCATCTTCAAACCTTTCAAACTTTTAAAACCAATATCATTAGACTATGATGAAAACCTTTTTTTCCATACCCTAAGCAACATTATAAACATTTGACACAGCAGAAGTGAGAAAACCATCAATGAGACAGCAATCATGCAACAGATATGACAATATGATTTTGTTCGTCAGCATTCTGTCTTCAATAAGTAGATGAACAATATGCTTAGATTTAAACCGTCTCGGACAAATTATAATTTTTTCATGTCGGGGCCTTTTATAGCCACCTATAAGGTAGGGATTTTTCTAATTGTTGAATGACGTCAGTTGCATATAATTGCTCACATTCACTTTATTGGAACTTTGGTGGATAGTTGTCTCATTGGCAATGAAACCACATCTCCTTATTGTTATATTCTAGATTCGTGCTTATAATATTTTGCATGACATCATATTCGTATTGTATTTTTGTTTTGTAGATCTTTTCCCAGGAATATTAGCCTGACCAATAGAAAAATGAACGCAACGGAAGGACAAACACTAACAGCTACTGCTATAGTTTTGTATGTGTCAGTTTCCACAGTATCATTGGGTTTAAATCTACTTGCTATTGTAATCCTGATTAAATCAAAAGAATCACGGAAGCAGAAATTTAAGTGCCTCACATTATGTCTAAGCATTAGTAACATCATAACTAGTATATCCGTTATTGTGACTGGAGTTTATACAGTTCTGAATTTACTAAATATATATACTCAATTTATTTGTTTCGTTTTAGTTTTAATTTTATCGACAGCACATATATTCTCTCTGGTGCAAGTCTTTTTCATCTGTATTGAGCGATTTCTAGCCATCCGTTCTACACGAGAAACGAGCAATTGGAGAAGGAGACTAACGTTCTCATATATAGGCTCTTTTGTATTGATTGCTACTTACAATGGTATTATTTTCGGTTTATATGGCAACCCGGAATCAACATCATGCAAACTTGACACTATTTTTACTGATAAACACTGGATATATCAACTCTCCATGGCCACCTGTAGACTTTGTACATATATATGTATCGTTGTTTTTATGGCATCGTTATGTTCAGATTAAAAAATAAATTGACCACGGTACACCATCAAGATGCATCACCCGAACTTTCAAACTTGTCAAATCAAATGAAACAATACAAGCGATCAATTATCACGCTAGGTATACTGATAATAGTACTTACAGTAGTTGTCTTACCTTCTGTTGTGACGAATATAATATTGGCTAGTAACGACGACATAGATCTACCGCAATTTAAACATTTTACAAACATAGTCTCCTTGATTAATCCACTCGTAGAACCTGTCTTATACGTCCTGCGAATAAAAAAGTACCGCAAGGCACTTGTGTGCAAATTTTAAAAATCAGTTCAGAGAAAATGACAACTTGGTATATCATTCATTTAAAACCAAAGTGTACACAAATGAACAACGTTGGACAATTGCTCCTGTCAATTGGCTAAAAGAAAGCACACAAAGTTCATAAATATTTGGAACCATATCACAATCCCTTACGTTATATCATTACGCAAAGTGAGAATAAAATGCTTGATGTATTGATAGTTGAATGAAAATTAGTCGAATGAAGATATTTCCTTTCCTTCACCATAAGTAGCAGAGTTAAAAAAAAGAGAGGGAGAAGATAGCTAGGGTGGATAACACATACGTCAATGACAAGAAAGGAGAAGAAAAGACTTTACATATTAATAGTCGAAGGACGAATGGTCGAATGAAGTCATTTCCTTTCCTCCCTCACAAGTAGCAGAGTTAAAAGAAACAGAAAAAGATAGCAATAGCTAGAGACGATAAAACATAGGTCAATAACAAGAGAGAAGAAGAAAAGGCTTGATGTATTAATAGTCGAATTAAGACTGGTCGAATGCAGACATTTGCTTTCTTCCCAACAAATAACAAAGTTTAAAAAAAAAGAGAAAAAGATAGAGATAACTAGGGATGATAAAAACATATGTCAGGTAAACATCGTGAATTTCTATTTGTTTTAGCACAAGATTATATAAGAGATACAATGGCTAGTTTCTTGTATATTATGCTTATTAATCTCCGACACTTTGACAGCAATGTAGGGATATAGATTAAGTGGGTAGTTGCAAACGTATGATATCATTGTACATTTGTGCTTAAGTTGATTACGCTCTTCTTGCATATCTTAAAATGTAACGATTGCATTGCAAAATAGAATCGCTTATCCCTCTATGCAAATTTGTTATGAAAGTTGAATTGAGCTTCATTATAAAATGTACTAAACTAAATGTTGAGGAATAGATATTGGTCAGCAAATTTCAGATATCATAATTTTTCAAACCTTGAAAAAGTCAATCTAATACTATGTATTTATGATTAGAACGTCTGTAAAGGTTACATAAAAGGCATTTGGTCGATGTACAAATTCAGATATCCATTTACTTAATAAATTGAATTACATAGCATTATATATATATATATATATATATATATATATAGATACATATAAAGATTGAATATTGTAAGGTACTGCGAAATAGTAAAAGAAACAAATAGGAATAAGATTGTGCTGGGTGTCTTTAAATAAGTATATACTTTATTCGTAGCAATGCAAGCTGGATAAGTAATTATACTGATATGTGGGGCATTCATCCATTATTTTTGTAAATTTCACCAGCCAAGATTCAATTTTACCAGATACAAGACGATTTCATCAGCTAAAATATAAATTTCCTAGTCATGTTTGTACATAGGTTTGAAATGATGATGATTACGATTCAGTTAATATCGGATGTTAAATGTGTAAAAACAATGTACTAAGTGAAATGCATTTTTCATTTGTTTACATTTGTTGTACTGCATGGTGTCACGAGAGGAAATGTATGCAATTTCTCATAGCCTACCTTTTTGGTTTTAAATTAACAATCATATCTCCTAGTGAGAATAATTTCTTGAAACCAAACATCCACTTTTCATCACCTTTATGATTATGAACAACGACTAAACAAATAAATACAGCTCATCACTGACCGGCGATTATGCCATCCGCCATCTTGCGGGGGAATGAAACGTCGATTTCTATCTCGCTTAATACCAATTCGTACCCTTGATCATTGATGTATTATTGCAGTTTTAATACAACAGATTTTATCTTTTATAGTTTTACCCTGCCGTACATAAATATATTACAAATATTTAGATTGAGGTGATGAACTATGTTGTATATAATTTACCTATGTATATGTACTTGCGCATATCGTCCTCTAAATCAATGCGCACGCAGTGTTGTCCGATTGCGTTGTTTATTGATTGACAAGTTATTTATTGATAGTATGAGCTCTATTGCTTTGTTTAAATATTTTCTGTTAAAGACAATACACTCATCATAGATACAAGAACTGCAATTGTGTACGCCAGATGAGCGTTTCGTCTTCAAAAGACTCAATAGTGACGCTCGAATCAAAAAAAGTTTAAAAGGCCAAGAAAAAGTACGAAGTTGAACAGCATTTAGAACCCAAAATTTCGAAAGGTTTTGCAAAATAAAGCTAATGTTATCTATTCCTGGGGTAGAAAATCCTTATTATTTCGAAACAATGTTTTGTAAACAGTTAACTTAAGATTATGACTATATCAATGATAATTCATGTCAACACTGAAGTGCTGACTACTCGGCTGGTGATACAATCAGAGGACAACTCGAAATTATTTCAATTGTATGATTTTCAATATCTTAATAATGTATAGTCCGGCTTCAAGGAAAGGACAAGTAACCATTGGAACAGTATGTCACGTGCGACTACCAATTTTGGATATAAACGGGCGAGCACTTAGTAATGGTAGATAGCCTTAAGTTCTGCTGGCGGCAAGATAAAAAAATAAAATTGTAAACAAAGAATTACCAAGCATCCAGAAGGACATTCAACATATACGACATACACTAAGCACAGGGTTTCTCACCTCTTCAAGAAACCCTTTGTTATGGATTCTGGAATATGTTGTTGTGCCAGTAGACAAAGCCTCTAACATCATTAAAAAAACTTGATGTTCACAACAACACTGGGAATTACACATAAGCGTTATATGTTTCCTGAACTAGGAGATTTGAGAAAATCACAAATCATACCTTCTTCCATTTGGTATTAACATAGAAAAGGACAAATCGGCTTGTCATGAGCGTGTCAGTGCAATTAATATAATGTGAAGGATTTCTTTTTAAATTTGTGAACCAACCCTTTTATAATAGCTGTGTATTCCATTACATCAGATATTGTCGACAGAATACTGTAGATTGGAATCAATGTAGTATCAATTTTGATACTGAATCGAGTGTCAAAGTAATGCACCTGGATTTTGATAAAAATTTTGTCTTTGTATATTGCTAAGTGACATCTAATCACCTCAGATCAACACCCCGAGTTTTTGGTGGAGCTTGTATTGCTCAGTCTTTTGTTTTCTATGTTGGATTTTGTGTACCGATGTTTGTTTGTTTTTGTTTTTCCTTTTTAGCCATGGCGTTGTCAGTTTATTTTCGACTATGAGTTTGAATGTTCCTTTGGTATCTTTCGCCCCTATTTTACAAACTGCATTAATATATTATTTCCCATAGTTGCAAGTGTCGTGTTCCTACTATATGTACTAATGTGCGTTGCAAAAGCTAGAAGGTATTCTCCATAATCACTTAAACCATACGTTTTGTTTTTGGAATCCACATATAACGCGACCATGCGTACCATAGATAATAAAACTGCAATCATTAATAATTTTGTTGATATTTGTCGCTCAGTTAAATTACTTTGTCATAAATGATTCATATATTATGTAGGAGTGTCCGATCATTTAACTTCCCATTCAGATATATTGATGATGATGATGACTACAGACACGACTTCCTCTGCCTCATTTTTAGACTTTGAGCCTCGAATTTGACATAATCGGTCATTTCAGTACCGTAATCTATGACAAACGAGACGATTTTAATTCTGAAATTATAAATTTCCCCCACCTAAGTAGTAATATACCAGCTTCACCTGCATAGAGGATATACACTTCCCAACTCATTCGGTATTCAAGAGCTTGCAGCTGCTTCTCAAACTTTATAAAACGTCATCATTGTCTGAGAAGAAATTTGATGAACCAGAGTTATGTGAAAGAACGTCTCGTTCTTTTTCTAAAAACGTTCATCGGAAGATACCAAGACCTTGTTGATAAATATTTCGTATCAAATTCACAAATAATACATGATGGTCTTGAAGTATAGATTCTAGGTACTGACGTTGTTTATCATCTTAATCAGGTGTTATAGTGTTTTTTTATTTGTCTTTGTATATTTTTAACCTTAACTTTTTAGTCATTTTTTTGGTAATATCATTTTGGCGTGGATCGGTGTTTATGCATCCCGTCATTGTGTTATTGTGATATTGTCATTTTTTGTATCCTTGTCTTTCATTTTTGCTTATGTGCTTTGGCTATAGAGTGGCTATATGCAATTTTGTTTTTCTTTGTTGATATGTTTTATAGTGATAAAGATTATGACGCAATGTTGACTGCTGTACCCCAATTTTAGTCATTTCTACCTATTATGTCTGTTTGTTTTGCTCACACATTGTTGTCAATAAAATGGAATTCTATGCGACTGTCGTACAAGTGAGAGGTCTAGCTAGCTATAAAAGCAGGTTTAAATCACCATATTCTATACAAGGAAATGCTTGTTCCAAGTCAGGAATACGACAGTTGTATTCCATTTTATTGATGTGTTTGAACTTTTGATTTTGCCATTTGGTAAGGGACAATCCGTTTTGAATTTTTCTCGGAGTTCGGTATTTTTATTATTTTACATTTTCTGCAAGATTAGACTTGACGTCAAACCAAATACGTGCACAATGTGTTTTCAGTTATCGAAAGGGTAAGATTTTGTAAGTAAACTCATTTGATATGACTCATCAACGGATGTGATCAGGAGTAAAATGACCGTTGTCACTAGTGAAATAAGAACAGCTGAAACTTTTGGAACACAGCAATTCTTTATGCTTAATATTTAGTTTTTCTGCGTAGTGTTTTGTTGTCTGTTGTATTTTTCAGCAATATCCTCCAACATGAATCACTTCACTCGAAAATACCTCCGTATTTTTAATATCAGTTTGTACCTGACCTTTCGTATACCTCTACCAAACACATTACAACTAAAATTTTCAATTACAAAAACGTGTTGCAGGATCTCAATATTGACTACTTCAAGTCTAAACCTCCTGATTGCACCTGTGCTGGTTCCCCGTTTATATAAATCCGATGGCTGCGTTATTACTTGTGATCTACACAATGTCAATAACACTTCTGTTTGTTATTCAAAGGCCTAAAATATCGCGATGCTTAGTCCATGAATTGGAAACACATCTTTAAAATATTATTGGATTCAATTTAGGATTATGCAAGGCATTGGGCTAAACGCGAGAAAGGAGACGTTGATATTCTTTCCGAATGGAATAATGCTGTGAGGTCGTTGATACAAAACAGAACTAAAAAAACTAAATAAGTCTATGAAAACACATGCTACACCTATCTTTATAGACTCAAATATTGCAAAGCATCTGTTCATGGTAATCATAGATCTTTTTTATGTTCTTTTGGAATTGCACAAAGATGAAGAACTGGATCTTCCTTCACTATTGTATACCTAAGTGTCCTTTCAAGCAAAGTTAAATTGCTTGGTCTTTCAAGTGCTCCATGGAGCCTGTTTTTAACTTCTCAACATTAATTTTATCAGCAAAGAAAGCCGGGCTTCAAATTTATTGTGATCCTACATATTCTAGAAGCGGCATAAATCAGAGGTGGATATTGAAAAATTCCAAAGGTCTGTTAGAGTACATATAATCTAATTTAAAGACTCTTTCCTACAATATTATAAAATATACAATATTTGACTTGTCTACACTTTACACAAGTATACCCAATTCCAAACTAAAAGACAAATTGAAAGAGTTGGTTCTGCTGTGTTTCATAAAAAAAATAGCCAATAGGGGTAAATTTTACTTTTTAAAACATCACTCTGATATTGAAAAAAGTCTTTGAAACTAAGGTATCAAGATGCTTCATTTCTTGATTAACGACATATTTGTAACGTTTCGAGGACTTGTTTTTCTACAAACAATCGACATTCCCATGGAAACCAACTGCGCTCCTCTTTTTGCCGACTTGTTCCTTTATTCTTTCGAAATTGACTTCATACAATAGCTTATAATGTGGAATAAAAAAAAGATTGCATTATTCTTTAACTTCAATTTCCGCTATTTAAATGATGTCTTCTTACTACATAATTTAAAGTTTGGTAACTATGTTGAACGCATCTATTCCATCACACTTAAAAAAATGGTACAACAAATACAGAAAAAGTTTGCAACATATTTTGATTAACATATAGATATTGACAATGATGGTCGGATGGGAACAAAACAACTACAGAGATGATTTCAACTTCCCAACTGTGAACTGTCAATTTCTATTTGGGAACATTCCAGCAGCGCCTGCAAATGGAGTACATATCTCCCAATTGATACAATATTCCAGGGCTTGCGTTTCTGATCATTATTTGCTTGATAGATAGTTGCTGCTCAAAAAGAAGCTATCAAACTAAGAGTTCGTAGTGATTAAGTTGAAATCGTCCCTTCGAAAATTTTACGGACGCCATCATGAGTTGGTGGACCGTTATGGGATATCTGTTTCTCTGATGACAACAGATATGTTCCAATCGTTGTAAACACAATCCTGTTCCCTCCCAATAATGACGTACCGAATTAGAATTAACCTAGGTTTGTAGTTACATAAGCAACACTGATCTTCCGTCTGGATCACCTGACCTCACATTTTGGTACCAATTACAATGCACCAAAAGTGAATTGCCATTTATGTCCTTTTAAGCGATGTTCGAACCCAAAGTATTAAACCTCAAATCTATTACAAACGTTGAAAAGTAAATAAGAAAATTAAAATATTACAATATATAACAAATCTTGACAAGGAATCTTAGCTATGAATCAATGACAAACTTAATTTGAAATGATTTTCAAAATTAAACCCCAGTAAATTATTGTACATTGATAACTGTATCTCGTTATTATAACATTAAAGGATTTAAATCAAAATGGAACCCTACATTCAAGTTTTTCATTATATTTATGTAATTTTTGTCAATCTTTCAATCTAAAACGGAACCCAACATCCACGTATTCTAACATCTTTATATAATTTATGTTAATCATTTAAAATCAAATAGAGTCCATCATCCATTTACTTCATTATCTTTATATAATTTATATCAATCTTGGAATCCAACATCCACTTATTACAACATCTTTGTATAATTTATGTCACTTGTTTTAAGTTCAAATGGAACCCAACATCCACGTATTCCAACATCTTTACATAATTCATGTCAACCATTATTTCAATAAATTAAATGAAAATATTTCGTATTCTGGCAAATTATCGGAACTGACTGGATAAAGTTATCCTAACTGCCTACACTTAAGTAATGTTTCGACGGCAATTTTGTGGATTCTTTAAGGGGTTTTAATTATAGGCCTGCCACCATCAGGAATAGTCCTTTATTTCCTAATTTCTTATTTTAGTTGCTGTTAGCAAATCTGCTAAATTTTTGTGCCATTTACCTGCTATAGTTGGTTTCTCTATAAATATCTTATCGCCAATCACATCTTTCGGTAGGATATATCAATGATTGATGATGTAGTTTTGCAGTTTTCGAAGCATTGGTTATATTAGGTTGCCACAACTCAAGGGATTTCCGTTGATGTTTTTCTCAATAGAAATGTTCTATCTCTTCATATTGCCTCATTTAAACTCTCTCTCTCTCTCTCTCTCTCTCTCTCTCTCTCTCTCTCTCTCTCTCTCTCTCTCTCCTTTATATACCCTTTTGATCTTGTTCAGTTTGAATTTGTTGTTAATTGTCATTTTTTTGTGTTTCTGATGAATCGTATTACCTCACCCTTGATACAACAGGAGAACACATGTCCAATATGACAACTATTTAGATTTGGGTATACATATGATTTGGTGGGCTTAAATGTGTTTGTAAATCCAATATGTGTTCATTCAGAATTCCTCCCTTTAAATAAAGGAATATCTAAATATATGATTTAGACATTTAAAATTTCATATGTGAATGTAAGAAATTCAACCAACTCTTGCTTAAATATTATAAAACCATCGTCTATGTACCTAACATCATAAAAAATATCATTTTCTTTTGAATGGCTTTCATGATATTGTACATTTAAATATAACAACATTCCGGGGAACAGCAAGCCCAAGACATTAATGATATAGAAGTCCTTTAAATTCCGAGATATTAACTGTTGTAATAACATTAAAGGTAACAATTTTAATACGCAAATTTTGCGTTATTATGGTACACGGATATAAAACACCCTTCACCTCATAACCTCTTGTTTGGTTTTATATTTTAATTTTAAAATAAGTTAAAATAAGTGACTGTTAAAGTACACGGATATGCATTTTGTAAACAACATATTTCGTTAGATACATGTGTTTGTTATTTCTATAAATGGTTAGTTGATATTAGACGTCAAAAGCAATATTGCTTTTTCACGAGTAAAATCTTTATTTCAGTGTTAGGATACATACACGTCAAGGTTGATTTGCATTTTAAAAGCAGTCTAAAACAAAAGAACAAATAGTTACATTTGGCAGGAAAAACAAAAGTATATCAAGTTGAAAATGAATATTCTGCAAACTTTTGTTCTTGTACTTTATTCTAGTTTACATACATCAGTGGACGGAACCTGTAACAGAAATCTTGGACCAATTGGATCTCATGGCTGTGTTCGCTTACGTTATTACCATCAATATCAATCAGCAACCTGTGTATCCAATGCGTATGTAAAAGAAAAATGGAATAATTACCATCATTGCAGAGACCATGCCAAGTATTGCTGGGCCCAATGCATGATGGAAAGATACAATATCTCCAGCGGTCCTGTCTACAATGATTGTAAATGTATACCAGTTACCACTGTTCCTACTACACTTATACCTAACAACTGTAACTATCCATCTGGCAAAAATTGTTCGTGGTTTGATAACTGTTTTGACAAAATGTACTCATGCAATGGAACATCTGTAACAGAAATAAAAGACTTATCAGTAAGATTATGTCATGCCGACACTCCTATATTGAAGTTGACAACAAAAGATTTAGACTTTCTAGCTGCTGTTAAAAATGCTTTCCATTTTTCATGGCTCCTGTATTGAAATTGCATCACAGTTGTACTGCTATTGAAAATATAGCTGACGAAGTTCGAAAACCTGTCTTTCTAAGCCTTTCGGAGGGACCAGCTTGTGTGAGCTGGGTATAAATGACATATGGACTATTTTTGGAGTTTCAGAAATGAATATGCAACAACATTCATTCCAGGCCTTCACTCATTTTCCAAAAAAGTACAAAAGTGTGCACAAAGCTTCACTTACAGGTTAGGCATGATTAGTATTGTGAAAAAGATTAAATTATATTTCAAAGCTTCGGTCCGACCATACATAGATATAACTATTGCCGAGAAATATTTGTCTCAACTTGCAGAAGTATTGCAGTTAAAGGACAATGGAATAATGTGGTATGCAGACCTTAACGAAGATACATGTATATCAATTCTATTTGCAATTCGTGATCCCTTAACGACAACTTTTTCCTCCTTCAATGCAAGTGTGGAAACCGTAATAAAAGCGATCAGACAGATGATCAAAACAGGAGAATCTCAGTTGCATATTAACGGTTTCCTTGTTAATCTAGAATCGGTATTTTCTTGTCAGGATTTTGATTGTTTGGACCCAAATCACGCCGTAGTTGATGGTAAGTAAATTTTAAATAAGAAAAAATTTACATTTAAAAGGGACAACAAAATTATAGGCGGAAGAAGGACACACAATATTATTTTTGAAAGACCAAACGATAAACAAAATATACAAAACATTACAGAGAGAACACTGAAGACGGAGAAAAATTAACCCCGCAACTAAAACTGACCTAAAGTCATCTTATGTGCTCAGGAATTGACCATAATTCCTGCTACGCTAGTAGCAACGTCCTTTATGTAACATGAACGATAGTTTCTTATAATGAAACGAGGTTTATGTTTTCTAGACATTGCATCGAGATATTTAAAGACATCGAATTTGGTCTGTAGGAAACGGTCCTTGAAATTATTATTATTCTGGGAACGACCAAACCAGAAACGATTTACAAATACACGAGGAGTGAATGAATATGATGGACATTAGAAAAGAAGCATGAATAGTCTTAAGTTAATTTACCGGCGAATTTTAAGCATACAGAATTAAGAATTTGTTTTAACCAGTCATAAAATGAAAATAACGCATTCAATTTCGTGTATCCGAAGCGCATTTATTGATTTACCGTCATCAGGAACGCCCTAATCTTAACATTTTAAAGCCAAGGAGCCAAAAGTCAAAAGTCATTATCAATGTATAATAAAGAGCTAAATATACAGGTAATTTGTCTATTCTAGCAATTTATGTTTTTTTCTGTTTATTCTATACACGTGTTCGGAGTAACTGATTTGGTTTTAATTGGTTTTTATATAGCAACAATTTATTCTCAGTCTTGTATTTAAAAATTATTACATATCTCAGAATTTCATTAACTTGAAGATTTTTCTTGTTCGTGATTTCTTTTGTCAAAGTTTTATCCCGTGAGTTTATCGTATTTTTTGTTTGTTTGTGTGTTGACACGCATAATGCCTTAAATTCTTTAAGTAATTACAAGTAAGCAATCGTGTCCTATACCTTCGTACTTTATCAATTTGAGAAAACAATATATATTTAACCTATCTCATACCGTGAACGTATAATTTTTTGTACGGGGGTACCTATAATTTTCGGGTTTTTTTCGCGATCAAGCAAAATGCTCAAAAATATTCCCCGCGCGAGTTTATGGTAAAATGTAAAAAGATCAATGTAAAGGACAAACGTACTGTTGAGTCGCGCAAACAGTTTGTCATTTGAATTTGCGAAAAAAGAAAATTCGCAAATATCACAATTACATACGGGTTTTTTAATATTGTCATGTCGTGATCACTATCTATTTCATTCAATTACTTGATATAACTTTAATCAATTTGGTTTGTATGATACAGACTATACGGGTTTTTTGTTTGAATGGTTGGTCAATTCGAAATCATTGTTTCGTACATGTACGTTTGAAAATAATCTTGTTAGAAATTAATAAAAGAGTTACTGTAAAGGCATTTTTGTAAGGAAATAATTAATTCAATCTTATTTAGTAGATGTTCTGTCATGTTGAGATTTGGTGTGTAGATATAGCAATTTTTGTTTACATGACACATCTTAATGGAATTGTATTAATCATGCGCGCTTGGATAAAATGCGTTTAGGCCATATACATACAATATTTATTGGCGTGGAAATCGGAGGCATCTAACAGAAAAGCCAAATACGTTAAAATTAGACTTTCCATTGGCGTTTCAATAAGTTTCTTCCATATGTAAGCATTGCATTCATACATAACTTAAAAATGATACCTATCATTTTTTTAATCAATCAGCGTTGTAAATGAAATTTGATACATAGACAATTGAATCGTCTACCTGTAAAACTACTTGCTGGGTTATATTTAATAAGTAATTGTTATATGCAACAAATGTGTTAAGAATCCCTTGTATTTTGTTCTATACATCGAAGCCTTAGAATTACAATCACAAGAATAAATCTCGGCTAAATTTCAGACCCGTATATTGAAAATTTATTTTATTTTCAAAATTGGCAATTTAATGGCATACAGTACTTGACTAATTACTATTGTTCAGAGACATAGGTGAAATAAGTTTAATTGCTTCATGGAATAAGCACGGACTTTAGTTTGTTAGTCGTAATGAATCAATTAATGATTTTTACGCGCAAATGTAATGGTATACGCACAAATGTAATGTACCACGTTTAAGAACGCTATGGACATTGTTTAAGTTTTAGGTTTTTTTTTCTAGTTTTATTTTAGGGAGGAACGTTGTTGTGCGTTGTTTGTTTTTTCTTCATTTCTTAACTCAAATGTCAAAGTATAAATTGTGAAAAGGATTTTTTTTAACAGTAAATCATGATTTATTGAGTAACGCTTCCTTGTGGTACATTTGAACAGGATCTCATTTTATTAAAATATATTTTGAATACTTAATTGAGTTCATGTTCATCCCTTGTAAACAGCCAATTCATCAATCAAATACTACCTGTCTTGATCAAATTTCTAAAATTACATTCGGTATGATTTCATCATTGTGTTCTTCATTCCCTTCAAAAAAGGTTTTGTGGCACAAATCATGCAGACATTAGTTCAAAATGGCCATCGTCACAACTGTGGATATGTTCGTTTATAAAAAAATCGCAAAGAGATGACCATTGACAGGGGTTTTGGATTCCTGTCGACGAGAACGCAGATTCATTGTTGTATCCAATTTTCATCAAATAGGCATACTTTAGTGTTGACCTTTAGTGTTGGGTTATACATTTTTTGTACATTAATTAGGCCGTTAGTTTTCTCGTTTGAATTGTTTTACATTTGTGAGTTCGGGGCCTTTTATAGCTGACTATGCGGTATGGACTTTGCTCATTGTTGAAGGCCGTACGATGACTTATAGTTGTTAATTTCTGTGTCATTTGGTCTCTTGAGAAGAGTTGTCTCATTGGCAATCATATCACATCTTGTTTTAATATATACAAATTTCCACTCACTTAAATCTCGTTTCAATAACGGGGAAAATCAAAATTGTTTACTATGTTATGCAGGTTGATCCTTAAAATTGTCGTGTCAGTTGACTGCAACAAAAACCCTGTTTTCCGAAAAACAGAAAATTGTAATAAATCTAATAATTTTTTTTAAGGATAACATCTCATTTTCACGGTCCGATAATCTTATTCCTAATTTCGTTCAACCTCTTCATTTGTTGACTTTATTTGATTTGCTTAAACTACCAAAAAAAGAAGTTCAATTTACCCGTTAAACACATTGGGTCTTGATCTTTGAGGTAAAATATTGATTTTATTCAGTTAGTTAAAAAAGGTCAACACTAAGTCATCTGAGACTGTCAGATTGAATTAAAGATGTACACAACAAAATTTGTCCATTTTTTGCGTTAAAAACAGTAGATCTTTTCCTAATGAGGGTATTTGGTTTCAAAAAAAGGAGTAAATAAAGGCAACAGTAGTATAGCGCTGTTCGAAATTCATAAATCGATTGAGAAAAAAAAAACAAATCCGGGTTACAAACTAAAACTGAGGGAAACACATCAAATATAAGAGGAGAACTACGACACAACAGAAACACAACATTAAAATGTAACACACACAGAAACGAACTATAATATAACAATGGCCCTATTCCTGACTTGGTACAGGACATTTTAAGAAACAATGGTGGGTTGAACCTGGTTTTGTGGCTAGCCAAACCTCGCACTTTTATGGCAACACTAAACAACACTAAACAAGTCCTATTGCGAAAACGACGTTGCAGTTCTTGTTATTTGCATTTAGTATTTTTATAAAGAAACACAATCCTTTGTTATCGTTTAAGGCCATTTGTGTCTATTACCTTAACAATATTTTCTCAAAAGAGTTTGACTGTAATATGGCATTCGACCCTTGACCTTGAAATTGAACAAGGGCAATCCTATCTAGTAATAAGGAGTACACAGTTTTATAAAGCAGTCACTCTGTATCTTGTTGATGTTTACCTGGCATTTTCTTATACAAAACACACTTTGGTTCACCCTTGTGATTTTTTTAAAGATAACATTTCTCTATTGAATTTTACCAAAATACCAAACATTAAGTTGACACAAAGGTTTTACTCTAGATAAGATACGACAACTACATTCTGATGATCAAATAAGGCAACAGTAGTAGATGTTCAAATCTTGTTAATGGATTCGGAAGAGACAAATCAAAATAACAAAAAGAACCTGAGTGATTCGAATAAACTTCAAGCGGAGTGAGACTAGGTTTGTTATAGATTTCAGTTTGACGTCGTTCATCTGGGTCAATATCGAGGAAAAGATCAAGATATGAGAAAGCACTTCTTTGTTCATCAATTCCTTTTATATTAAACATGAAGCAATTAACCAAATAAGTTGAAACTCGTAATTTCCAAACAACACGAGAGTGGATGTTTCTCTGGTTTGCTATCTCCTGCTTGTCAGTAAAGGGAATATGACACAATTGGTTAATCAAAATGTTCAAATTATTATCATAATCTCATCTTCTTTTCCTCGAATTTGATCTTCCGAATTATACTTATAACTGGGTTTGTACTTGCATAAACAACACGACGTATGCTACATGTGGATCAGAATCTGCTAACCCTTCGGAGAACCTGAGATCATTCCTAGTTTTGGTGGGGTATGTGTTGCTTAGTCTTTAGTTTTCTATGTTATGTGTTGTGTAATGTGAAGTCTTTCCGTCGTTTTTTTTTTTTTTTTTTTGCCATGGCATGGTCAGTGTGTTTTCGACTAATGAGTTTGAATATCCCTTTGGTATCTTTTGCCCCTCTTTACAGATTAAAAGACAATTCTGGTACGTGTATTTTTTATTACAAAGTAAACATCTCGCTCGAAAGTTGTCAAATAAACACGTCTTATCGGACAACAATTTGTGTAGTGTCTGTTATGTCTGTAAATAAGCGTCTACAGCTGTTTACCAAATATCGTTACTTCTTGTCAAATAAATAAAATGAGATACAAAATGAAGATGTAATTTGTAACTATGGTTCGGTGTCATTTTACGTTTAAAGAACTGAACTTTGAAGAGTCTGTAGATTGTGTGATGCAGAGCAAATTGCCGGTTGCTATCTAAAATACCCTCTGTTTCCACGGATAGTTAAAATGAACAATCTTTCACAATCTTCCACACAATAGATACACAATCTGCCTGTTGAATTAGTTTAAATTTGTTTTGTCATGAATAAGCATGGTATAATCTCATGTTTATATTACACACACACCAATCAACCTATAACTGTTGATTAATTTTACCCATAGCTTATCGGTTTAAAGGCAAACATTTTCCAATCTCAAAATACCCTATCTTTCTAATGAAAATCTAACTATTGTCCTTACTCACAGTTGACCAAATCTGAATGCTGCTTACGTTCATGATTAATGCATTCCTTAACTTGTTATCATCCCAAATATGCATGATTAACCCCATCATATTCTGTATGTATGTGCCTGTCCCAAGTCAGTGGTTGTCGTTTTCTGCTGTGTTACATATTTGATTTTCGTTCATTATTTTGTACATAAATAAGGCCGTTAGTTTTCTCGTTTGAATTGTTTTACATTTGTCATTTCGGGGCCTTTTATAGCTGACTTTGATCATTGCTGAAGACCGTACAGTGACCTATAGTTATTAATTTCTGTGTCATTTGGTCTTTTGTGAAGAGTTGTGTCATTGGCAATCATACCACATCTTCTTTTTTATGGTTACTCGATTTTGAACTTTATCCAAATACATTGCAATTGACCGAACAATTCTTGTTTTCTCTCTTACAGATGTGCGATATACTACTGTGAACTCTAAGGACATAAACCATTATTCATCTTACCATAAACCAAATCACATTAAAATTCAACCAAGTGTCCATTCGTATCCAGACGACGATGACAACCATCATGGATTAGCGGTCGGTGGATTAATTGGACTGATATTTGGAATTGTTATAATTATTGTTATGTGTCTGTATCGGTTGGCCATGTCATATGAAGAGTAGCAAACAGGATACTAGGCCGTTGATAGTTGAATAATACAGAAACCATACAGTTCACAGTCGAATTAGTAAAGAATCACTTGTACATACTCTCAAAATGTAAAACATATATTCTCAAAATTCTGAAAATGTAAAATGCTAAAAATTAATTGTCCAGTCTCAGAAATGTTTGATACTGATCTTTTTACGAAAATTTACAATTAGAAAGTAAATTCAAATTTTAGGACCAAATGCTTTTGGTAAGATGGCACAAAATACAAGCAATGAACAAAGTGGAAATGAGAGAAACAAATTATTTTAATTTTGTTCAAGTAACACGACAAGTGTTTCGTTGATATATCCTACCAGGGTTATGTCAGAGAACGTCTCGTCCTTTTTCAGCGGAAGATCCCAAAGCCTTGTTGATAAATATTCTGAATCTACTTCACAAATAATACATGATGGTCTTGCAGTATAGTTTCTTCTGACGTTTTTATCATCTTAATAACGTGTTGTGGTGTTTTTGTTTTTGTTTGTTTGTCTTTTTACATTTTAAAACTTTACCATTTAGTCCATAATGGGTAATATACTTTTGGCGTGGCTCGGTATTTATACATCCCGCCATTGTATAATTGTACTATGGACTTTTTAATATTCTTGTCTTTCATTTTTGCTTATGTACTTTGTCAATAGATTGTCCATATGCCATTTTGTTTTCTTTGTTGAAACAGTTTTCTTTTGTTAATAGTAATTAAGATTATAACACAATGTTGTCCGCTGTACCGAAATTTTTGACATTTTTACCTATTACGTCAATTTTTTTTTTTTTTTCCTGACACATTAATTATTGTCAATATAATGGTATTCTATGCAACTGTTATGTAAGTGAAAGGTTTGGCTAGCTATAAAACTAGGTTAATCCATCAATTTCTACAAAAGGACATGCTTGTACCAAGTCAGGAATGCGATAGTTGTTTTCCATTTGTTTGATGTGTTTGAACTTTTGATTTTGAATTTTCCTTCTTTTGTGATTTTATTTTCGACTTGTGAACACCAAGACGATAGTAATTAAACATCAAGCAAATGTAAAATTGACCAACTCACCATGCAACTCATCAAGTTTAATTTGGAACTGTGATACGCAAAGTTACGAAAGTCGAAATGTATTGCTGATAAAAAGTACTATTGCAACATGTAAAACTCAAACTAAAATAGGATATAGGTAAACAAAACTGAATAAATGACGATCTTCAAAATAAAAAATGTTATAAAAAAAGCATTTGGAAACTCGATTGACAATTATATTAAATAATATATTTTCAATTGTCCAAATATCACATTTTTAAAATTGATTTCTTGGAATGAATTATGTTAATATTTACTCAAACATTATATATAGAAACTTTATAGAAATCGACCTTATGCAAGTGCACATATACATGTACATGTATAAGACTTAGGTTGATTTTAGAGCATTTAAATAGGAAATGAAAGATGAATGTTTGTTTGTTTTGTAGGCTTCTTATAACAACTCAATTTTCGAACAGTTACAGACTTTCCGTAGAGATTTTTCAACCGGAAATAGGTTGACAGATTTATTGGTATTCATTTGCAAAAGGTCAATTTCTATCCGATGCAGCTCAATTATATAGAACATGCATTGTACAAGATTTTTGTGCTAATTGTAAATGAGCATCCTTCCATTCACAAAGTCAATTGCATAAATAATAACATTGAATTTTCAACTTGGAGTGGAGGGTAGACTCCAGAGACTGGTTTGTTTAGGGGGACCAGGGTTCTCTGTCTCTCTTTATAGAGCTACACATATGGTTAATGCAGGCTTTTTACCTGTCCCACTCATTACATTGATTAGTTTTGGATCAGCGCCCCCTTCTTTTTGTAAAATCCTGTATCCATATCTGAACTTACTTTTATCTAAAGTAATCAGACACATAGAATTTCAATAGATCGTCATAATGTAAAAACAATTTCATTGATTTAGATAATCAGAGGCACTTAAAGTAAAATACTCCAAATACCAATTTCAAGAGACCCAATTAAAATTAAACAGTGGCCATCGTTCTTTATTCTCTCTATATAAGTTAGAAATATAAACCAACAGTATATTCTCTTCTAAAACTGAATTATTTGAATTATCTCCTTTTGACTTGCAATGGTTTCATAGTTCTTGAATCAATTTACAATTTCCTGTATTGATAAGTCCCATACAAACTTCTTCACAAAATAATGACAAAAAAAAGCAATATGCCTAAATATTACTCCGAAAACTTATGATTGAACAACCCAGTCACAAACACCGAGATTAAACACAGATCAGCAGTACCTGGTTTCAATGTGAAACCCGTCGTTTCACTATTATTGAAATTATTGCTAAAATTATCACTAAAGTTTAATAGTCCTGATTGTTTGTCATTAATCATTATACTTATGAGCCTTGACGTTTTACATATAAATAAGCAATTTCAATCTGCATCCGTGTTGACTGTAGAAATTGTGTTTGTTATTACCATGATTACCTTTAAATCAATATCAAAAATTGTGAAAAGGATATTTTTTGTACAATACATCATGATTTTTAATGACTGCTTGATGCGCATGTAGTAGATTTAAACAGGATCTTATTTAAAAATATATATATATTAAATATCAAAGTGAGTTTATTTCTATCCCTTGTAAATAAGTGATTCATGAATTGAATACCTACTGTCTACCAAACATCTTCAAGTACATTCGGTATGATTTCCTCATCAGTTTCTTTATTCCCTTCCAAACAGGAACTTTTTGCACATATCATGCAGAAATTAGTTCAAAATATCCTCGAAAGTCGAAAGTTCTTACAGTAAAACCCTCGAATTGATAGTGGAATAATACAGAAACCAAACACTCCGTATGTAACTAGTAAAAACTCATTTGTACAAATGAAAACATATTCACTCAATTGTGCAAATGTTAAATGCTAAACAAAGAACTGAGCAGTCTCAGGAATGTGAGATACCGATTTATTTACAAAAATTTACAACCAGCAATAATTTTGAAATGTTTAGTACCTTATGCAATTGGTGGGATGGCAATAAATACCAGCAACGGACCAATTGGAAATGAAACATTGTAATATAAACAAATTATATTAATTTAACGAAAGAAACACGACCGAGACGATAGAAGTTAACCACCAAGCAAATGTGCAAATGACCAATTCAACATGTAACTCTCCGAGTTGAATTTAGTGTGATACGTACAATCACATCATTCGAACTGTATTGTTAATAAAAAGTACAAATACAACATGTAAAAACTAAATTGTTTATAGGGAATATGTTAATTAACTATATAATACAGTGAGGTAATTGCTTTTGCAATGTTTCAAAAGGCCCTTCCACTGTTAGTTCGGTATAATAAAACACTTATGGCTCTTTAGAAGCGATGAATATCTAAATTGTCAACCCTAAACCATTATTTGAATTTGGGCTGCGACCTCAGTCAAATAACCTTACTGACGTCATTTTTATGAGAGATAACTTGCGTACAAATCAAGAAACTCAAAATGTTATTCCTCGATAAATTATAGGTCTATTCACCGCTGGTGTAAATGTTAAGGGTTGTTCGGCCTTCTTTGCAATTAAATGAAATTAGCTAAATTATTCCATGCCATGTCATAACGTGTTAGATAGATATAAGAAGATGTGGTATGAGTGCCAATGAGACAACTCCATCCAAGTCAAAATTTATAAATGTAAACCATTATAGGTCAAAGTACGGTCTTCAACACGGAGCCTAGGCTCACACCGAACAGTAAGCTATAAAGGGCCCAAAATTACTAGTGTAAAACCATTCAAACGGGAAAACCAACGGTCTAATCTATATAAAACGAGAAACGAGAAACACTTATGAACCACATCAACAAACGACAACTACTGAACATCAGATTCCTGACTTAGGACAGGTGCAAACAAATGCAGCGGGTTTAAACGTTTTAATGGTACCAAACCTTCACCCTTTTTCTGAAACAATAGTGTAACATCACAACATAGAAAAACACACTATAAAATATCAACTGAAATAGCTTAACTCAATCAAAGGACATATTAACACCATTGAACATACACTGAACAAATAAATTTGACCTATGATACAATGTAAATTCAAAATAAATAAACTAAGGGAAGAATAATAAAAGTAACATGTTATATCGGTATGAAATGTAAAACAATTTGTACCCAATACAATTATTTATAATGAGGATGATAAAGGGTTATTTTCGTGCAACGTGTTTTGCCATTTTATTTCACGTGCAGCCGTGAAAAGGTTCGTTATTCACCGTGTTTCGTAAAATAGGTAAAAGATCAACGTGCAAGAAATTTTAATTGTTCGTTCATTGTGAAATGGCAATTTTATTTCGCGTTCTTCCATGCAGATACCCCCTTTACGCCCTCTATAATGTACATATATGTAAGATATAACAATAGATACTACATTTGTAAATGTCACATGTTCAAAATTTATAACATAAAATGAATTATGTAAATATCCACTTGCCCAAATAGTATATATATACGCCCAGATATCAAAATGAAATATATATCGATTATGAAATAAATAAGCATTATGTACTAAATGTAAATAATCAACTGCCCATTCACAATGCCAGTTGTCATAACAATTATCAACGTGGTAAACCAGCAATATATTCTCTCATAGAACAGAATTATTTGAGTTATCTTTCTTTTTAGCAACGGTTTCATAGTTCTTGAATTTACAATGTCCTATATATATTATGTGAACAAAATCAAAGCATATCATCTAAATTCAAAAGTCCAAAATCAATTGTCTAGCTGCGTCAAAATTTACTAATTTGGGTAAAAATCTAGACCAATCATTTTCAGTCATGTTTTGGGGTCCAACGATAATGACAGAAAATTTTCACAGTACATGTACATAAAAAAGTTGTTTATAGTATTTGAATTAGTTGTTTGTGCTTTTGTCTTTATTCTTATAGTCATAAGGATGTCTCCTTCTTTGACTAATAGATATTATTTTCTCATCATTATTTTCATATTTCCTAATCTGCTAATCAATTTTTTAATCATAATGTATGTCAAGCTTGCTACAAAATGTATATAAGGGAGAAAGGTATCTGAATGTGTCTTCAAATTGTATATTTTCTTTTCAAACACACAGACTTAATACAAACACAATCAACTCAAATAGAAATAAGGAAGTCTTAAATTCACCCGTTTTTAATTTGACACTATACTAGCAACCATAACAAATACGCAGCATTTGTGTTACTCAATTCTTAGCTTTGTTGACTGTTACCTAATATAAGGTTGGTTATAAGGCAAAACGGGCTTTGTATGTTTTAAGGTCATCATGCTGGATATTAATTTACATTCCCTGTATTCGAATGCTAACAGGTCTGAAAACTGAGATTGGTAAAAATATTAATTACAAAGAGACAAATCAAGGTAACAAAAAAGATAAGAAATAGGGAATCGCAGGAACCACCAAAAAGCGAAACCGATGCGTGGAAGGATAAGCATCTTCTGATATGCAGGCATCATCCGCCATTCAAATTCACACTGAGTCAAAACGGTACAAATGGAAATAAGACACACGCTGTAAAATAATAGAGCATATAAAACATGTCTCTAGTATGTTGAGTCACCGTCAGATCCTCTTGGTCAATCAATTAGTGATGACGACCGATAAACCTTTGCAGTTTTTTTAGTCGTTCTTGCTCTTAAGTCTGTTTGAACAGAAATTTTGAAAGGGACACACCTAATGTATTTAAAGTATTACAATAGTGGAAAAAATCAGTAACCAAAGGGAAGCGATAAGGAAAACTGATTATCCCATTGTCAATGTCTTTAAAACATAAAAAAAACATCAATCAAACCGTTAACAACACAAACACAAAATTTGTCAGCCAAGTTCTAAAATTTGAGGAGATTCTACTCCACTAGACCACACATCTTGTTATACCAGACAGAAAAAGTAAAATAACACAAATACCGAACTCCGTGGAAAGTTCTAAACGGAAAATCCCTAAGCAAATGGCAAAATCAAAAGCTCAAGTGGATAACAACTGTCATATTCCTGACTCGATTTAGCTAAGTTTCAGGAAAAGAGTCGCAGTTTGTTAAATTTATAATCACAAAAAAAGAAGCAAGCCAGGAGTGTAGCAATGACTAATTCGAAAATTAAAATCAGAATTTTACTCACAAATCTTAGTTTCATCAGATATTTCAAGTGCTCAGAAAAAAATAAACCCTGTGATATTCTTGTTTTGCCTGTCATAATCCATGAAATTGTACGCCGCTGTTATTTTTGTTGTTGTCTACCTTCTGTGTTTTCATTCAATTTTGTAGTATAAATCAGGCCGCTGGTGTTTTCTCTTTTGACTTGTTTCATACCTGTACGTGTGGTTTGAACATATCGCATCGTTTTCCTATTGTTTTTATGAACAGTTGTTTCGTCGACTTTCATCCCACATTTCCCTATTGTTATAAGGCATGAAGCAGGTTAACTTGTAGTTTTACCTTCAGTTTTCTATTTTTATCAAATTTTAGATAGCTAGAGGCAATAAATGAAGTCACACAGTTTTTAAATTTCGGTGAAAGCACATTATCTACGCACATTTTTTTATAAATATGAGAATGTTGTAGGATTGCCAAATAGCCAACTCTTCAAGACAGACCAAATAACGTAAAATTTAACAACTGTAAGTTAACGGGCGACATTCAACGCTGTGTAAAATCCATTAATACCGTTAGGTTGTTTGATTGAAATAGACCCAGAGGGCAGAAAAATGTCCACACTCCTAACTCTTAAAAGGGATTGTCGTTTATTTTCTGCTGACAGCTAACAAAATACAGCTTTATCTTGAAAAAGACGAGTTGAGATTTTGTACTCGATTATTTTATTCTATAATCTGATGTTCCATTTGTATGAACAGGAGAAGGTTATTGATGATTGGAATGGAAATAACAAAATTCTAGAGATATATTGTGTATATGTATATATTTATTTCAAAATGTCGTTAAATGAAATTTGATACCCTTCATGTATTATGTTTTTCAATAACAAGTGGCCAAACCACTGAAAGTCACCCCTCCTAGATAATTGAAAACGGTCATTCTGCATTGACAATAATATCTTGGTGTATATAAGATACACCCATTCGGGTTTTCGCCCTCAAGGTGTATCTAATACATAACGATAAACAAGCAAAAAACGACCCTTATGTCAAACATATGACTTGGTAACTTAATGCTTGTAAATTTTTATAAATGATATAGAACAGATGATAATTCAACATTTAATGTTTTACTTTGTTTTTTTCTGGCAAACAAAACGTATTTGTGTACGCTTATGTTCTATATGTTTATTTAACTAAAATGTTTAAAATAAACCTCTTTAAGCAAAAAAAAAAAAAAAAAAATCAAAAATATATGACTTGAAGGCCTGTCCAATTTCTTCATTCACATATTCTTAAAACCTTTCTTCTTATGTTGTAAAAAGAAAAATTAAAAATCTTATCTTAAAATGTTTTATTTTCGGTGAATATATAGAGTCAGACAAGTCCCAACATTTAACATTTTTCCTATATCTGTGTATATTCAAATTATGTTTGTATTAGTTATCAACGACAATCAATGTAAATCAAGTAACATGCATTACACATGACGTGCAGATTTAAAAAAAATCGTAAAGTTACCTCAATGATTACGCAAAAGTTATCCACTAAGTGTAACTCTTCGACCTATTTATATATGTTTGGGTTAATAACTTTAATCTATATATCACCATATTATGTTATATGTATTATCTAGGGTACACAAGTAACAAAATGTTTGTGGCATATAATGATTTAAACACACTTTGTTTACGGGAATAAATTTTCAATACATTGACACTTATTATTTGTATATTAAAGGAAAATGTAAAAAGGTCAAGCCAGTATAGGAATTCTTATTTGAAGAATATTCAATTATTATCATTTGCAGTAACTTATGAAAAAAGTCCACTACAGTAGGATTTTATGGCAAATTCATGTCGTTCAAATTGATTAGTCTCGTTATCAAATACATGTAACTGGTTTTAAATAATTTGTCAGCAAAGATTAAATAAAAGTTTAAAACAAGGTAAAAAATGCGAGAAAGACTTATTTAATTGTTTATCCTGCATGTTGTGTTGCGATATTGTTTTAGATTTTTGTTTGACTTTTGGTCCAAACATTCTTCATTTAGGCATATAGTCAAGTGTGCACGTTGCTTGCATTTTGTTTCAATTCTTCATCCTTTAAACTTCGATCATAGGTTTTAAATGCAAATTCACTTTTAGTTATATAATAAGCAGAATATATCTCACGATTTAATTCATCAAATCCTTTTTCGAGGTCTATATATATTTCCCGGCGAAGACTCATAATCGAGTGTGATATTTAACTTTGTTTGATGTGCACACTTATAAGCGTTTGCTGAACAATTTCATGTTTGCTGAATAACATTGATATGAAAGAATGCGTCCGATTTAAGGGCGTACTACTTCCTTCTTCTATTCTAAATACTCTGACTTGTAATACTACTGCATGACGCTTCTGTTGTTTATCTTTGAGTAAAATTTGAGTACTTGGCACGAAAAGCAAAAGTGCGACCTTCTTTGTTATCAATTACAGATAAGAACAATTATACAACTGAAATATGTAAGTATATAGTTTATCTGTTAACAACCATGCAATGTTTGTTTCGTCGCTACATGTCATGCCTTTTTTTTTAATCCTATAAGGAAACCCGGAATACTTGGCACGAAAAGCAAAAGAGCAACATTCTTATATCATTAGTTATTGATCAATTTTAGTATGGGGTAGAATATCAAATCTGAAACATTTGAGTATGAGATTTATCTGTTTAAAATCATTTAATTTTGGTTTTTGAATTGATTTTTTCCCTGGTCAAGTGAGGCTGTTAAAAATACAGGGGTCCCTAAGTATGCGACCTGGCTACTTAGGTATTTATATATCAGGAAATGCTGAAAAAAAGTATTTGTTAAAACAAAAAAAATTGTTCTGTTATCTACGTTTCTACATGTTATGCAAATTATGTGCAACCCACTTGTTTCACATATTAGGAATTCGAACAATAAAATGACCTCAGTGATAATTCAAAGTAAATAAACAACGTTCAACTCTACAACCGAATAATGTATGTCTGGTAAATGATCTCAGTTGATAAATCACCTTAATTCGAGGCAGGTTTTACTTGTAAAAGAGGACGAAATTCGTTTGATATCTATTTAGAATGACATTTAATATTTTTATCCAAAAAGAAATTAATAGAACAATTTGAACCTCGTAACTGATTAAAGCCATCAATTATTTTACACGGTGAAAGATTTTAAATCATATTCAGTTATAGAAATAAGTTGAAAATATTTACTTCATTTGCGAATTACTTTCATAATCAAATTTTGTTGAAATGTTTAATTATGCAACCTTTATGTTTCTTTCGCATGGCCTTGCAACAAAAAGGAAACACTGGCATATAAATTGAACTGGCCAGATATCTAGGCCTTCCGACCGGTAGTTCAACCATTGACAAATTGGATGTCCGTTTAAACTTTACGGGATGAAAAAATGCGCAACAATTTCCGGTCAGAATGGAGACGATCAGTATATGCAGAATGTATAAAAAAATAAAATAACAAAAATACCGAACTCCATATAAATTCAAAACGGAAAGTCCCTTATCTAAATGACAAAATCAAAAGCTAAAACACATCAAACGAATGGTGTAACTTGGTACAGGCATTTTCTTATGTAGAAAATGGTCGATAAAGCCTGGTTTTATAGCTATCTAAACCTCTCACTTGTATGACAGTCGCATACAATTCCTTTATATTGACAACAATGTGTGAACAAAATAAACAGACATAGGTAATTTGACCTATAATGGTTTACTTTTACAAATTGTGACTTGGATGGAGAGATGTCTCATTGATACTCATACCACATCTTCTTATATCTATATAATAGGTAAAAATGTTAACAATAGGGGTACAGCAGTCAACATTGTGTTATAATCTTAATCACTATAAAAACAAACAAATATGTAAGAAAGAAGCACAATTAGGCATATAGAAAAAGAACATCAGCAAAAATGAAAGACAAGAGTAAAAAAAAAAAATGACCATTACACAATTGTGGGATGTATAAGTACCGAGCCACACAAAAAGGATATTACAAAAAAAATGGATGTATAAGTACTGAGCCACGTCAAAAGGATATTACCAAAAATACTCATATATGTACGGATAGAATAAGCAAGATAACTATATATATTTCGATGCTTTGTGTTAATAAAATGCCTCGTTTTTTCCATGTTAAAATAACCCTTGCAACAACACTTTAGAAGATCCCTAGTTTGTTGTTGTAAAGCAAATGTTCTACTTTATCCCACATTTTTCATTTTAAATGGCAATCAAATTGTCTGCCTGTCCTTCATATTGAACAAATTTTAACTTCCTACCATTGGACACTGAGCCAGCAACGATTTATCAATTAGTCAATCCATTTGGAAAGACAATTTCAAGTAAATATGTGTTTGAGGATTGCTATGAGTAGATTCAAGAAGGGCAAATAATGCAATCAAATTAATATTTAAATAATTTACAATTGACAGACAAAATATATACAAAAATATCTGACAAATACAAAATCGATAAGCATATACGTATTAAAACACATATGATATTATCATAATGTCATTCTCAGGAAATCTCAAGCAATACAAATACAAATGTTGAATAATTTTTTGGCTACCTTTTTATAGCTTCTGCTTTCAACGACATTAGCAACATCCATGGACAGACATTTTGTTAGAATGTTTCTGACCTACATAAATCTGTCTAAAATAAATTTATTATGATTGAAGGTTGGTGTCAATATTTTTCAATCTAATTGAAATTAAATCTTTAAAAAAAAATGAAAACAACACGTTATAATTTCAAGCGTCCGAAGCGCTTTTCTGAATTTACCTCCCGGTTTTGATATGTTTCGCATCAAGGCGTGACATATCAGGACAGGAACAGATTAAACTTAATTACATTGAATCTTTTACGAAGCATTATAAAGGATCTAAATTGCATTTAAACATGCATGTTAGATATCGACTTTACTCATTGTTGAAGGCCATACGGTGACCTATAGTTGTTTTAATTCGATGTCATTAGGTGTCTTGTGGTTAGTTATCTCATTGGCAATCATACCACATCTTCTTATTTTATATTTTGCAGCTCTGTCAACATTGACAAAAGACAATTTCTAGTTTGGATATATGAAATTTTAAATATAATTAAGTATATTTAAGATTTAAAATATATCATTGCACAGTTTGAACCAAATTAGGCCTTGCCGGTCCATCTCTTTTCGGATAAATAAAGCACCTTAAACGTTCTTTTCGTAATTGTCGTAACCATAAACCTGTCCTTAATTCCCGTGACATTATATGAGACTTTGTACTCACATGAACATAATTATGTTCACAAAAGATCATCCACAGTTTTTTGTGCAGATCGTGTTGCTCTATCTTTGGTTTACTAACAGTAGTGTTATGTAGACGGTTAGTAATTTGTGGTTAGATGTTTCTATGACTTATTAGCGGAATATCTCTATGGTATCGTTTGTTATATCCTCTTCATGTGCTACACCTGTTGTATGTCTGGTAAATGATCTCAGTTGATAAATCACCTTAATTCGAGGCAGGTTTTACTTGTAAAGAGGACGAAATTCGTTTGATATCTATTTAGAATGACAATTAATATTTTTATCCAAAAGAAATTAATAGAACAATTTGAACCTCGTAACTGATTAAAGCCATCAATTATTTTACACGGTGAAAGATTTTAAATCATATTCAGTTATAGAAATAAGTTGAAAATATTTACTTCATTTGCGAATTACTTTCATAATCAAATTTTGTTGAAATTTTAATTTTTCAACCTTTATTTTTCTTTTGCATGCCATTGCAACAAAAAAGAAATACTGGCATACAAATTGAACTGGCGAGATACCTAGGCCTTCCGACAGGCAGTTCAATCCTTGACAAATTGGATGTCCGTTTAACTTTACGGGATGAAAAAAATACGCAACTATTTCCGGTCTGAATGGAGACGATCAGTATATGCAGAATATATTAAAACTTAAAAGTAAAATAACAAAAATACCGAACTCCAAAGAATATTCAAAGCAGAAAGTCCCTGATCAAAGGGCAATATCAAAAGCTGAAACACATCAAACGAATGGTGTAACTTGGTACAGGCATTTTCTTATGTAGAAAATGGTCGATAAAGCCTGGTTTTATAGCTATCTAAACCTCTCACTTGTATGACAGTCGCATACAATTCCTTTATATTGACAACAATGTGTGAACAAAATAAACAGACATAGGTACTTTGACCTATAATGATTTACTTTTACAAATTGTGACTTGGATGGAGAGATGTCTCATTGATACTCATACCACATCTTCTTATATCTATATAATAGGTAAAAATGTTAACAATAGGGGTACAGCAGTCAACATTGTGTTATAATCTTAATCGCTATAAAAACAAACAAATATGTAAGAAAGAAGCACAATTAGGCATATAGACAAAGCACATCAGCAAAAATGAAGAACAAGAATAAAAAAAATGACCATAACATAAGTGTGGGATGTATAAGTACCGAGCCACGCAAAAAGGATATTACAAAAAAAAATGGAGGTATAAGTACTGAGCCACGTCAAAAGGATATTACCAAAAATACTCATATATGTACGGATAGAATAAGCAAGATAACTATATATTTCGATGCTTTGTGTTAATAAAATGCCTCGCTTTTTCCATGTTAAAATAACCCTTGCAACAACATTTTAGAAGATCCCTAGTTTGTTGTTGTAAAGCAAATGTTCTGCTTTATCCAACATTTCTCATTTTAAATGGCAATCAAATTGTCTGCTTATTCTTCATATTGAACAAATTGTAACTTCCTACCATTGGACATTGATCCAGCAACGATTTATCAATTAGTCAATCGATTTGGAAAGACAATTTCAAGTAAATATGTGTTTGAGGATTGCTAGGAGTAGATTCAAGAAGGGCAAATAATGCAATCAATTAATATTTAAATAATTTAAAATTGGCAGACAAAATATATACAAAAATATCTGACAAATACAAAATCGATAAGCATAAACGTATTAAAACACATATGATATTATCATAACGTCATTCTCAGGAAATCTCAAGCAATACAAATACAAATGTTGAATAATTGGTTGGCTACCTTTTTATAGCTTCTGCTTTCAACGACATTAGCAACATACATGGACAGACATTTTGTTAGAATGTTTCTGACCTACATAAGTCTGTCTAAAATAAATTTATTATGATTGAAGGTTGGTGTCAATATTTTTCAATCTAATTGAAATTAAATCTTTAAAAAAAATGAAAACAACACGTTATAATTTCAAGCGTCCGAAGCGCTTTTCTGAATTTACCTCCCGTTTTTGATATGTTTCGCATCAAGGCGTGACATATCAGGACAGGAACAGATTAAACTTAATTACATTGAATCTTTTTACGAAGCATTATAAAGGATCTAAATTGCATTTAAACATGCATGTTAGATATCGACTTTTACTCATTGTTGAAGGCCGTACGGTGACCTATAGTTGTTTTAATTCGATGTCATTAGGTGTCTTGTGGTTAGTTATCTCATTGGCAATCATACCACATCTTCTTATTTTTATATTTTGCAGCTCTGTCAACATTGACAAAAGACAATTTCTAGTTTGGATATATGAAATTTTAAATATAATTAAGTATATTTAAGATTTAAAATATATCATTGCACAGTTTGAACCAAATTAGGCCTTGCCGGTCCATCTCTTTTCGGATAAATAAAGCACCTTAAACGTTCTTTTCGTAATTGTCGTAACCATAAACCTGTCCTTAATTCCCGTGACATTATATGAGACTTTGTACTCACATGAACATAATTATGTTCACAAAAGATCATCCACAGTTTTTTGTGCAGATCGTGTTGCTCTATCTTTGGTTTACTAACAGTAGTGTTATGTAGACGGTTAGTAATTTGTGGTTAGATGTTTCTATGACTTATTAGCGGAATATCTCTATGGTATCGTTTGTTATATCCTCTTCATGTGCTACACCTGTTTTTTTGTTTATATTATTCTATTTAAATGAACAACCGACTCATTCGAAATCAGCAGTGTTCGAAACATTTTCGTTCAAACAAAATTTGAAGCTACGAACATCCTAATAAAGTTACGTAAATCTTCCTTAAATTACGTACATCTTAAAAATTCAGACATTTTAGGTTACAAAAATTCAGTTTTATGTACGTTCATCATTCAGATTTTTCAAAAGTAATCTTAAAAGATGACGTTAATGTTAATTGTGAACAGTTTCAATATATTTACGTGTTGTGTGTGATAAGACAAGAATATTCGATTATCTTTTGTCAGTCAGAAGTGTGCTTTATTAACTGTGTTTTATAAAATGCAATCTTAACAATGCCAAGCTCTGTCATGTTGGGATGAAGAAAACTAAAAATTACGGACAGCCGCTTTCTCTGTGTGATGTGTGTCTGATCAAAAAATTTGCTGGAATGAATAAATTCTGAAAAGATGTTTCCAATGCCATGAATATATTGACACTGGATGAATATCTTCGCCAATTACAGGTCTTACAGCAGTGACAGCTTAAGAGTACACAAGTACATGTATGTGTAGTTCTTTTGTTGGCAATGAAAAACCACTGTCACTCCCATCTGATTATCGAATTGTAATTATTCTAAATAAAAGAGTCACAAAAGACAGCTGCTCAGCCGAGGACAAACGTATGTGTATTTGTTACATTTTAACGCAATATGTTTTGGATCTAGACAAAAAGGAATATTCATGCAGCTTTCAGTTCATCATGTCCAAATTTTGAAACACATAAAAAGCATACTGTAAAATAATAATTAAAAAAAAGGGATAAGTAAATATGTTTGATTGTTTTTGCATAAGTAGATAGTTCAATAAGATAACCTAATTTCCGTTTTTACTACCATTAAACTCAACCCAAGTATACTCTTTCAAAAATAACAGAATAGTTACTAGCACACCAATAATAATTGACCTTTACCTCTCTGTTAATTGAAGTCAATTTCAGTAGATAATGTTACTCAGCTTCAACTTTACAACTGGAGCATTTACAACAAGTGCAATCATGCCAAGGAATCAAAATATATCATTCTTTATCTTGAGAGTTTGCTGAATATTTTTTATGCCCCACATACGAGAGTAAAGGGGCATTATGATTTTCGGTCTGTGCGTCCGTTCGTCCGTCTGTCCCGCTTCAGGTTAAAACTTTTGGTCAAGGTAGTTTTTGATGAAGTTGAAGTCCAATAAACTTGAAACTTAGTACACATGTTCCCTATGATATGATCTTTCTAATTTTAATGCCAAATTAGAGTTTTGACCCCAATTATACGGGCCACTGAACATAGAAAATGAAAGTGCGAGTGAAGCATCCGTGTACTACTGACACATTCTTGTTTCTTCTTACCCCGAAACCAAAGATACTTTTAAAATGTGAAAATGAGCATAAATAACCCGGTGTGGTGTTATTGTACTCAACACTTAAAATGTACATGATGTAGGCATTGTGTGTGTTAAGTGTACATAAGACTAGATATTAAGAACGTGGATTTTATTATGAATATTTAAGGAAGTTACATTTATTGAATAAAAATGATTATGATACTATAATGAATTAAGTTATTTACCTATTTATATGACAAAAACTCCAAAATTACTCAGTTAAAAACATGATTAAATCTAAATAGGCTTAACATGCTTAATGGACTATTTCATTTTCAGTTGGGGTGTTACGAGGGGGATTTTTGCTGATGGAATATTAATTTAAACTGTTGATAGTACGGCTTATTTATTTACCTGCATTTTTCCTTTTTTTTCTATTTCTTGCAAAGTCCTGCATTTCATTTCATGTTCATCGTTTCTTGGACAAATCTATTTTTAACAGTTAGTTCCAGTTAAGAATATTCATTTTCAAAATCACCTAGAGGGTGTCTGCGGAAAAAAATGGATACTAAGATCGGCAGTTAAACCCTTGACAAAGTGGGATGCGTTTAGCTGTGGGGGCTGTACAAGTACGCAGCCACGTACAGTAAAAATTGGAACGTAAAATCCAATGCCTCGTGTACAGAGAAAGCCAAGCTCTCTGCACGTTATAAACCTTTGCATTACCTCTCTGAGGGGTCAGTAGGTTGCATGTTGCTAAGCAAAGTGGTTTTCCCTATCCAATTTACTTTTTTTCTCGTCCTGATCGTGTATGGAATATTTGCCACTGGAAGTTAATAAACCAACTATCAATCAAAAGTCTTCCTTCACTTATTGTTGTGCTGCTTTAGCCTGCATAATCCTGACATCGTTAGAACTCTGAATGTGTTTCTTAAGGTACTGACCATTTATTCGCGAGGGACAAACCCTTCTCTTGTTACTTTACAAAAATTAAGATTTGTTTTCAGTAGCATACAGATAACATACAGGAATACTTTTAAAACTCCATGTTGAATCGACCGCTCTTTAATGTTCAATGGAATTAAACGACTTTTCTTACCTTCCTGCTGAATTTTGTTTTCATAAAAATACTGGAATTTTAACAATTTATCTAAGTTGACTTAGATTTAGTATAATGATCATTTATGGAGTTTGCAGTCCTAGCGGTAAAACCTTTCTAAAGTGGTGCTTTCGTTTGTCTAAGTGGTATGTATAAATACACAACCACGTTAATTCAAAATGGGGACGTTAAAATCCGATGTCTCGTCTATGATGAATGTCAAGCTCTCTGCATGTTTCATAGCTCTTTAAATGAAGGCAACATTAGTATACCGCTGTTCAAAAGTCATAAATCGATTGAGAGAAAACAAATCCTGGTTACAAACTAAAACCGAGGGAAACACATCAACTATATATAAGAGGAAAACAACGGAACAACAGAAACACTGAAGTGCAACAAAAACAAATGCCAACATACATGGAAACGGACTATTGGATAACAACTGACATATTCCTGACTTGGTACAGGACATTTTATGAAAAAATAGTGGGTTGAACCTGGTTTTATGTCTAGCTAAACCTACCGCTTATATAATTTAAAACACTCTCATTGACCCATATATGGCATGTTGTTAGGTAAAATGTCTGACTTATCAAAAATATCATGATTTTCCTGTGGCAGTCCAAATATTCTTCCCTCAAAATGCCTGAAATATTTGCCACTGAACGTTAACCATTTGGCAATTGAATTATCAGTTCAAACCTTATGTAATAGCCTGAATTCAATTCAGGGAGACGAACAGTAACAGTTGTCTACTGTTATAAAAATATTCGGTATGAACAAGGGACCATACATCACAGATATTGGTTTCTAAATATAATTAAATTGTCTAGATAGGAATTTGTAAGCGTGAAAATTCAATTGATTTCCAATCCTCATAAAACTGTTATATTTGGAATGTTTTCGTTATTATTTTCACAGTAAAATGTTTTGTTTTGCACTAAATCGTCCAAATATTTCATTGTTCGGTTACACAATAACTATGGAAAAAAAAACTGAAAAATTTTCTGTACATAATCCAGAATGAAATTAGATTGTATTCAAGATGTTCAAAATTATCAGAAATCAAAATTATCATGTAATCTATTATACATATTGATTTTAGCAAACTTCATTACATCTATACTATTAAACGAGAAGACCGCATTTTGTGTGTCCTTCCACACAAAATAAATCATCATGCCTCTGTGTCCTATAGGTACCTTGCATAGTCGCATTTGTCATCTATTCTTATGATTATTCAGTTTGGATTATTTGGGGAGAAAAACGAAAATAAAGACGTCCGGATATTGTTTCCGTCATCAGATCGACTTTTAAGTCATAGACAAGACTTCCGGTTTTAAACTTACAAATAATTTTCATAAGTCCTCGGGGACAGGACAATCATTTTCGCGTTTATCTGCATGTATACTATGATTATACTACTGTAATATATAGAGACTCTCTATAGATTTTAGCAGTGATCGCCGTGGAGAAGAAACTTGGAATTGATAGTTAATAGCACATACACTTTATTTATAATATACGTATGTTCATAGTATACAGAAACGCGAAAATGATGGAATTCAACAGAAAACAAAAACAAACATTACGGACTTTGGAAAAAAAAGAGAGGGCTTAAAAATATTGTCCTGTGTCCAAGTACCTATGCCTTTTGATACCTTTTCTGAAATTCTCCAGACATAAAAGTGGCGGATTCAGAAATTTTCATAAGGGGGGGCAGTGACTGCTTAAGGGGGGTCCCGCTCCAGTCATGCATTATTGATTCCCTATATAATCAGCAAATTTTTCCCACAAAGGGGGAGGGGGTTCTAGTTCATTTCTAAA
Organism: Mytilus coruscus; assembly: GCA_017311375.1. Taxonomy (NCBI): domain Eukaryota; kingdom Metazoa; phylum Mollusca; class Bivalvia; order Mytilida; family Mytilidae; genus Mytilus; species Mytilus coruscus. The sequence goes on from CM029598.1 coordinate 86,826,110, forward strand.
AATAATTGACTACATTGTCCTCAAAGTGTAATGATATGTATTCACTTTATTTTGATAATTGTTAATTTTGAATACAAGCCCCTAGTGAGAGAGAAAGTCCCAGAAGCATACAGCCAGACTTGATCTTTTGGATTTAAATTCCAGGTGATAGTTGCTGCTCCAATATGATGGCGATTTCCACTATCACCGCCGATGTATGTTTCTGAAAAATAATTCCCATTCAAAATTATGTAGTAACGCGCACCAGTTGTACTTGACATCACAAAAGCAGATATGATGCACAGTCCTTCCTGTTCACATGTAAACTTTCCCGTGTTTCTGTAAGATGACAGGTTGGTGATACCTACACTAAACTCCACATCATCGAATTTCATTATGGTACTGGTGACTATTTCTGTTGTCGATGGATGAGCGGTCATAGCAACTGAAAAACAAAAGATCAAATGAATGTAGTTAGCATTGAAAATTAAACTGTTATTTAACAACTGTTTTAGGATTACATAACTGTATTATCCATTAAAGGTGTAGCAAAATGGGTTGCTGAATACAAAAGACAGAATATGTGGATTTTGCATTTAAATTGCTTTTCTTGATAAAATTTCACCAAACATTTTAAAACTAATTTTATTACTATATTTCTGATATGTGAATCAATATCTATCAACGTACATAATTTCAAAAAAGTCTGAGAATTTGCATACCCTGACTTGGTCGGTGGTTACAGAGAATTGATAACATACAGTCGAACCTCGTTGTGTCGAAGTCGAAGGACCGGACCAAAGTATTCGACTCATCCGAGGTCGAGTGTGTCGTCATAAATTTGGAATGCATGAAATACGGTATAAGATTTGTGTAAACTAGATACAATGAACAGTGTGCCTTTTTCGATATGACACTTTATGATTGTGTATTCAATCTCCATTTTGGTCCTTCGTAATAATTAAACACACAAGTACAGATACAAATCATGCACAAATAAAATCAATAGTCTACACAAATATTTACAAAGGTCAGTCACTATAATTATGAAATCACTCGGAGTGAAATAAGTTCTGAACGGTCTCTAATGAGGTCGTCTGCTTTACATTAAATTATCATGAATTTATCACAATTGTCCTAATCCTTTTATTTATTGTAATTGATGAGTTTTAAATCTAACGATTCATTTAATCTCGGCTAGAGTCATTTAAATTGTTTCGTTTTTATCTCTTGTGAAAATGTCCAGTACACTAACATTCCGCTTGAACAATCAACAAAGGTGTTAATTACCGGTCACCATAAACATGTCATTTTAACTGTTATACAAACAAATATGTTTACTCAGCTTTAATCTCTTTGAAAATGATAAGGTTGCATATGAAATACATCGATTTGAATTTTTATCATTAGGTCTGCATCTTTCGAAAATTCTTACTTTCGAACTTCGAGACATCGGGGTCAATTTACATTAATTTTACATCGACTGGACTATAAAATTTACTCGACTTAACCGAGTATTCGAATCAACCGAGTTCGACTCATCAGAGGTAATTATGCATTGATCAAACGGGAATTTTACCGGGACCGAGAAATTACTTCGACTCATCCGAGTTTTCGACACAACCGAGTTCGACACAACGAGGTTCGACTGTGTGTAATAAAAATAGAATTGACTGATTGATTTTTTTAACATTCTTTTTCATTTGTGAATTCTACGTAGAACGTTTTGAATATCCATATACATATGTCACATCACTCACATGATAGTTATCTTTAAGTTAGGACCATCGAACAGAAATAGAGTAATTTGATTCAGTTTTCAAAGCAGATAAAAAGTATTGGTAGACAAGATTATTTTCAAGCTATAAGTTGTACACATTGTTCATATATATTGAGAAAAGATCATGCACAGGGTAAGAAAAATGAACTTTAAACAATGTATTAAGGCATTAAAGAATCTCAGGAAAATAGGGTGGTTGTATTTTATTTCTTGGTACATAATAAGCAGATGTCTATATAAAAAGGGAAACTTTCATTTTTTCTATGTATCTTTTAATAAAAAAGAATCGTTAGTAAATATAGAATAAAGTCATTTAGTGTTGTTTGCTTTAAATGTCTTTTAAATGATTTAAGATCTTAAAATTTTGTATCCAAATTTGTTACTACCTGCAAAATAAAAAGCGATCATTGGATCCACTATTTCGGAATACGGCAATGTAACATACCATAATAAGTATAAAATATATGTGCTAAGTATATGTCCGAAAATCTTACATTTATGTGTAAGAGCTTTCGAAAAAGGACGAAAAGAGTGGTTCGCCGATCTTTCGTTCTGTTTCGTAGCGAGTACAACACAATTTTATATTTCCCAGAATAGACATATATTATTTTATCCTGTAATTTACGTCCGGCACTTTCAGTGTTAGTTGTTTAAAGCCATAAGGCTGTCTCTAATGTTTTTTAAAAATCGACACAGTTTAAGCGTGGACCGAGAGAAGAACCCCTACATGAATTGCCACCAAAGAAGAAATATTGACATTACCGTTTGCTCAATATGAAAGCGGAGTAACAGGATGCTTTATTTACACTAGTACAATTGAAACAAAATTTTAATTGTGTACCTGTTATTTGTACAATAATTGGCATTGCAGGATAAACTTAAATAAATTAAAAAGGAAAGTGAGAGAGATCAATGATTTACTTGTAAATAATGCTTTACTAGATGTTTAGGAACTATAATTCATGTCAAGCAATCGAACTATGACTACAGTCAACTAATCGCTATTAACTGTATACCTTTAAGGTGTTACCAAACACCTTGACTAAAATTAATTTGGCTCGTTTAACTTTCAAAAAATGTTGACAAAATATTTACTTTGACCCTTTGACAAAAATATAAAAAAAATCAAAAAACTTGAACCTCACATTTTATCTGAAAAATTTCATTGTATATATAGCAGTTTGACAAACACTAATTTTGATCATTGAGAAGCCTAATATGTCCTTAGCAATAGAACGTGATTAAAACGTTCAGCTGATTTTTACAGAGTTATTTCCCTGTAGTGTTATGTACCACCTGAAGCATCTTTTCTCGCTGTCTTCTTTTAGTGTTAAATGGGTATAGGTATCAATATAAAAAATAACAGATTATTTGGTCTTACCTCTTTCTGCATTGTTGTTTATCTGCTTCTGTACTATTGTCAATGTCAAATTATCACTGGTTTCCTTTGCTTTCATCCTAGTGATTATATTAGCTGCTGTCGAATTGTGAACCTGTTCAATTCTGAATAATTGTTTATTAGTTTTGGCTTCTAAATTCTTTAACTGATTGCTTGTGTTCGTATTTACTGCGAATATTGCTTGAAACGTACTGCTTATATCAGCTGCTGTCGTATTTTGACGATGTTCGAGATTGAATAATTTGTTTCTTACTTTCGTTTCAAAATTATTCAATTGGTTGCTTGTGTTCGTGTTTAATTCGCTAAATGCTCGTTTCGAATCTATTGTCATATTATACAATGCTAGAAAATCCTGACTTCGTGCGCGCTCGATTACAGATATGGAATGTGTTTCAGCAGAAACCGTTTGAACTGCTTTTTGCAAGGATTGAATTTCCAATAAAGGTTTAATGCTTCCAAGTTGTTTCAAGATTATAACATCGTTTCTAATTTGACTCGTTTTGTTTTGTACCGACACAAGTTGACTTTTATTAAATTGAACTCATTATTCACTGACTGTAATTGGGTATATTTGCGTTCTAATTCCTTATATTTGTGTTCAAGATCATTAAACTTTTGTTCTTAAGAATCATTTGATTGGCTAGGACCGCTTTGATTTTCGCACTTTATTAATTTCTGCTCGAAAGAATCAAACTTTTGTTCCAGTTGAGAGGTAAGAACTGCAAGAGCCTTGTTGATAAACTGTCGTAATTGTTCATTTTCCTGGTGTCTCGCCAAAGTCTCGTCTATAAATTCTGACGCCGTTACATATTGATTTGATAATCCTGATTGACCACTTGGTGTCTTATCCAAGAAAAAGCCATGCGTAGTTAGGAACACAAGAAGCAAAGGAAACAATTTCATCGCCTTACTTGCTTGACATAGAATAGTTCGTATATAATAGAACACTGGATCTTACAACTAGTCTATTTACTTACTGATAAATTGTATTTGTTTAAATATATATAAATGTTTGCGTAAGTTATCAATAACTATTATTTGGATTTCGGTAGCCAGATTGAAACACATTTGATTGATACAAATTAAAAACTAAATCTTTAAAATATTCATGTTTTAAATTTTGTTTTGTACTGTTGAAAGTATGATACCGTCCAAATCATGCCGCTTGATAGTTTTAGCACATTTGATGAAAAATCCTTACTTATAACTACAAGAATATGTATATATATATACGCAGAAAAAAAAATGGGACTAGGAAACAAAAGCAGTGCTCTTATATAAATTCATCTCCCTTATTACAAAAATAACATTACAATACTATATACACATGCTGATTGTCAAACGAATATGTCTGAAACAATCTACATTTAATGAGTACAATAAACTAAATAAAGATCTTTATTAGATGTTATACAAAACAATAAACAGCGAGAAGACGAAAGTGTTTAGAAAAATAACATAATTTATCAACATAAAGTTTTGCACAGCTTCAATTATAAACTAGCTTCGATCTACTGCTAGTCTATTGCAGCTAAAAAGTAAAAGTAATGTGGAAACTCTGGTTGGAATACTTAAGCTTTATATGTGTCTTTGACGACCTTCATTTAAGTCTTCGAGTTTTGATAAATATTATTTTGTAGAGAATCGACCCGTCCATGATTTTAAACAATTGAAGGAAAATCCCTTCGTTATGTTGTTGATAAAACAATTTTTATATTCCGGACTTGGTACAAGCATTTCCTTATGTAGAAAATGGTGGTTTAAACCTGGTTGTATAGCTAGCTAAACCTCTCACTTCATTGGCTGTGGTATAGAATTCAATTAAATTGATAACAATGTGTGAACAAAACAAACAGTCATAATATGTAAAAATGTCAAAAATTGGAGTACAGCAGTCTGTGTTATAATCTTACAAATCTAGAGAGAAGCTTTTTCTAATGTTAAAAGTATGTTTTTTTTCCACATCACCTGTGAAGATCAATGAGTCAAAATTAATATCAGAAAGGCGTTGTCTTTATTATTCGTAGTTTTTTCTTATACAGTTAATTATACATTTCGTAGAAAATCGATAAATCATCTGATCCAGTAGGGGTGAACCTACATCAAAGTAAATAATATTATTTGGATTGCTTACACTGATTAAATCTAAAATTGACGAACAATTTTCAGTAACATGCGTTTCTTCCTAATTTAACAGGATACTGGCTCGGACGTCGCCCAGTATAAAAAGGTCCGAAACAGACGTCACCATGGACACGGTGTCGTCTGATAAGGCAGGTGTCCCCTCATCACCAGACATGACAAATATCCCAAACATGACTCATTCAGATCATCATACTAGTGACAATAGCAATAGTACACATACACAGCCATGTTCAGTTCTCCTTAAAGACATTTTGGATTTTGATGACTCTGAACAACACTGTCTCATTTCGAAATGTGGAACTAATGGCTGCAAAACTTGTGAAATTTTAATAACAGACGCTCAATACACTAGCAATTTAACTAAAAAGTCTTATTTTACTAGAAGTTACGATGATCTGAATTGTAAATTTATAAATGTCGTCTACGGATTAGAGTGTAACCTTTGTGGATTGGTTTACGTCGGTGAAACGAAAGGAAGGCTAAACAAACGTATGTGCGGCCATAGATCAGATATCAACCTCAATGCAAACGACATTCTGTACCAGCATTTTAATCAGCCTGATCATTCCATCGTTTCTATGACAGTTCGTATAATCGAAAAATATACCACAAGACTAACAATCCTCAACTTGCAACGCCTCTCCGTAGACAAAAGAGGACTACTGGATTCGACAATTGGGAACTGCGACACCATATGGTTGCAATGACAAAATTAATGGTATAGGTATTCTATCTAGTCCTTCCTGTAGCTCGGTGAATGTGATGAATATTTTCAACTCTACTCCTCGACGTAGACGCAGTCATGGTCATCGTCATTATACATCACCTACTTTGCATGATGTCTCTATTAATGACTTGCTGCCATTTATACAAAAGCCGTTAGGTATTCATCACATTCGCACGAAACTGTATTCATTACCCTTTCAAAACTTCATTCTCTGTTCAATTTATGTTTGGAAACCACTGTTACAAACCATCATTCAAACCAATACAAACTTACAGCTATTATTTCGGATATTGCAAGTCACAGACTTTTCAAACCAGTTCGCATTGGAAAAGATGAAAAGAGAAAGATCTTTTCTTAAACTTTCCTTTGCCAACAAAGGTCTCGATGGCGTCAACTTAGGCAATATCCTTCATCATAAATTAGTTCAGTCGAAAATACCTCCTTATTTTAAAGATCAGTCTGTACCAATAATTTATTATACCTATACCAAACCAATTTCAAGTAAAATTTTCAATTACAAACACGTTTTGCAGGATCTCAACATTGACGATTTCAAGTCTAAACCTCCTGATTGCACCTGTGCTAGTTCCCAATTCACATATAATCCGGCTGGCCACGTTATTACCGGAGACCTCAAAATTGTCAATAACACTTCCCTGCGAAATTTGTTATCCAAAGGTCCGAAATATCGTGAGCCTAAATCCATCAATTGGAAATACAACTTCAAAATACTACTGGATTCAGTCGAGGATTATGCCAGGCAATGGGCTAAACGCGAGAAAGAAGACGTAGATAGTCTTTCCGAATGGATTAAGGCTGTGAGGTTGTTGATACAAATCCGAATTAAGAAACTAAATGGGCATACCAATACCCACGCTACATCAATTTTTAAAGACCCAAATGTTGCAAAACACTTGTCCTACCTTCATGACAAATATGTTGTTGTCCCCGCAGATAAAGCCCCAAACAACATCGTTTTTGTTTGTAAATATCATTACATAAACTGCTTGATAAATGAATTAGGTATTGACAATTCACTTGGAAACTCAACATATACCCTCACGACACTTACCAAAGAGGAAATCCTTGATAATCATAGGTCTGTTCTATGTTCCTTTGGAATTTCAACCAAAGATGAAGAACTGGATCTTCCATCACTGTATTGGATACCTAAACTACATAAGCGTTCTTACAAACAACGGTATATTGCTGGGTCTTCCAAGTGCTCCACGAAACCTCTTTCTATATTATTAACATCTATTTTATCAGCAATCAAAGCCGGGCTCCAAAGTTATTGTGAAACTGCCTATTATAGAGGTGGCGTGAATCAGATGTGGATCCTAAAAAATTCCAAAGATCTTTTAGAGTACATACAATCTAAGACTCTCTCATCTTGCAGTAGTATTAAAACATTTGACTTTTCTACACTTTACACAAGTATTCCCCATTCAAAACTAAAACACAAATTGAAAGAGTTGGTATTACTTTGTTTCATTAAAAAGAATGGCGTACGTAGATACAAGTATCTTGTCTATATAGATGATGTTCTCTCACTAAACAATACAAAATTTGGTGACTATGTTGAACGAATCTATCCCATCGAACTAGAGATAAAGGATACTACAGATACAGTTAAGTCTGCCTCATATCTTGACTTACATCTAGAAATTGACAATGAGGGTCGGTTGAAAACAAAACTTTACGACAAAAGAGATGATTTCAGCTTCCCAATTGTGAACTTTCCATTTCTATGTAGCAACATTCCAGCAGCGCCTGCATACGGAGTATATATCTCCCAATTGATACGATATTCCCGGGCTTGTGTTTCCTATCATGATTTCCTTGATAGAGGATTGCTGCTCACAAGGAAGCTATTAAACCAAGAGTTCCAAATGGTGAAGTTGAAATCATCCCTTCGTAAATTTTACGGACGCCATCACGTTGGTTGACCGTTATGGAATAACCGTTTCACAGATGATATCGGATATGTTCCTTATGTCGTAACTACAATACCCTTCCCTTTTCACGAATGTGAATTACCGAATTAGACTATTTACCGGATTTGTAATAACATAAGCAACACGACGGGTGCCACATGTGGAGCAGGATCTGCTTACCCTTCCGGAGCACCTGAGATCACCCCAAGTTTTTGGTGGGGATCGTGTTGTTTAGTCTAGTTTTCTATGTTGTGTCATCTGTACTATTATTTGTCTGTTTGTCTTTTTATTTTTGGCCATGGGGTTGTCAGTTTGTTTTCGATCTATGAGTTTGACTGTCCCTCTGGTATCTTTTGTCCCTTTTTTAAGGTAGTTCAGGGGTATACCGCCATCTTGAATTGTACAATCACAGTACATAATCGGTCTAGTTCTTTGCCCAAATCTGCAAATTTGGAGACAGATTTGCAATTTATTGGTTACACTTTTATTTATATAAAGAAAACTTAGTGATTCATTGCATTATCGAAAATGTTTTAACAAATACCAAATATTTGTGTTTTTAGAATCAATTTTTCAAATAAGCCATTTAAGGGGAGATAACTCTTTTAGTACAAAATGTATACTGGACATATAGGGAAATTTTCATTTTTTACTTGTAGCAGGAAAAAGAGTTCGATGACACCATTTTTTCTTTCCATTTTCTTAAAATATATTATAAAACCTATCTTCTCATATTTTATTTCAAAATTCTGTCTGATAGATTTCTTTTTATGAACAAAATAGTGTTTTTCATGAATAATCTAAGCAAATTTTGGCAATTTTGAACGACTCGTACCTTGAAAAATAGCGCGGTGAGCCATACTTTTTATTATTTTTTTAAAAAGCATAGTAAAATCTTCATTTTAGCAAAGTATAAGAAAATTATGTCATTGTTTTCTATACCCCTGAACTACCTTAAACATATTATATGTATGAAGAAACTCTGTAAGTTTATCGTTTTGAGTTTTACAATTTTCATTCACATTCAAATCGCCTCTCAGATTTATTGTCTTTATTTGCAGTTATCACATGATCAACAAAATGATAACAATTATCCTGTGTTTCTTGTACACTTTTTAGGTGTAAATAAATTAACTAGTTTTCTAACCAAAAGCATTTTAAGCATTTTGCACAAAAAAAGGTGGTATAAGCTTCTAGGATTTTTCTTTTCTTTAACACTACATGAAAAGTTTGATTTACATACGCATGTAAATATATGATATACATAAATAAAGGCACATATTTAGATACATTTTACTAAGCTCTGAATATGTTTGTGCTATCTTTGTTGACAATAAATATTAATATTCCCCCATAAACATTCATGGTGTTGCAGGTAGGCGCGGCCGCCTTTTACATATCATATAAAACGTGGATAAATTGTGTGAACTCAGTACGATTCTCTATTTTGAGCAATCGTTTTGAATTCAATACAAATACAAAAATATCACAACATTATTAAACGTGACCATGCGCGTAATTTCACTGGCGTGTGGTATTGTATGGACATAGTTTAAATTTGCACTGGTGAGTAAATGCTTATGTTTTTAAATGCATGCAAATATGACTTTTTAGAATAATTTTTAGCTTGGGGAAATATGAATTAAAAGTTGATATTTCGTTTATCTTTTACATGCTCTAAGTGTTTCTTTAGTATTGATAATTTATTTAAATTTCATAGGTTTTGGATGAAAGTTAAATTTCAAAATTTGTATAGGTATAAGCAGTATTTCATTTGCATACATATGCAAATTTGGCGAACCATCTTAAGTTTGAACCAGATGCCCCGATACAGCAAATTTTTAAGTACATACATATTTCAGACAAACATAAAGTAATGGCATCCTTATCGTTTGTAATTAATTTTTAAGCTTCCATAGACAACGGCATTATGGAAATTTGCATATTTGCGAATGCTTTGTAAATATATAGGAAACATTAACATGCAAGACCGTTTTTCTGGTGTGTAAATGATTTGAAAGGTTGTTGTTTGCAATCATTTATGTTATTGAAATAAAACATGTGAATAAAACACAAATACAAGTGTAAACTTTGCTTATGTCTAACGATGTTTGTAAATTATATGTAAAAAGTGGCCTTTCATATATATAAATAGGACGAAAAAACAACCAATCTAGGTTAATTACGTTTCAATAGCTTTATAAATGTAAGTAAATAAGACCGTTTACTTTGCATACATTGAACGTTGTTTGAAAGTTAAGGAAAGATTATCATAAATATTTCAATGTCTTTGCTTATATAGTATACAAATGCAACCTTCTCATGTTTTTATTCTTCAAATAATGGGTATTGAGATATATGGTGCAGCAAAGTGCCTATATTTGCCTTGTCGTTATATACACCAGTAAAGGAATGCAAATCAACCTTTTCATGCAGTGTAAGTTTAACATAATTATGCAATGTTTAAAAATTTTTACCAACAAAACCCTCGACGTTCATGCCTTTTTGTTACCAGAGCAACCTTTGCTTTGTCAATTGCAAGTCAAAAATTGATCAGCAATTTCTGAAAAGGTAAAGATTGGATGACTTCCGTATTTCGGGTTTTTTCATTATTAATGAAGAAGAAAAAAACTATGTTTCACTATAATTGTGTAAGATCGTTGTATGGACTTCATAATTAAGATACAAACATGCTTATAAGCAGTCAAATGACCAATATTTGCATCTATATCACGAGTTGGCAAATTAGAAATATTTTTTATCCAGAGAGACCCTGCGCAGTCGACAACCATTAGGCATTGAATCTGTATATCTAACTCTGAAAAAATACGAATGTGGCACATCAATTTATAAGCAGTTGTTTCAATTTCGAAGAAAATGTTCTATATTGTATTCATAAAGTGTTATTAAAAGTTAAATAGTATTTGTTTTATATAGTATGTTGTTCTGTTGTTTTCCTCTTACAGTTGATGTGTTTCCCTCGGTTTTGGTTTGTGACCCGGATTTGTTTCAGTTAAATTGATTTTTGACTATTGAACAGCTGTATACTACTGTTGCCTTTATTTATACGAATTAAAGTACATATAAAAAAAATACTGAATATTACGATCACCGATTTTTTAGATATTCAAAATGAAACTTAAGTTTACTTTCTATAGGTGACTTCAAATGGGACATATAACATATATTTGAATTTTGCATATTAAAGCAATTTGGTGTCTAATCATGAAAATTTGCTTATAGGTACAAGTTCTGAAAAGCTGTTTAAAATACCACTGATAAATTAATTACAGCTCTATGCCCAGTTTAGAACACACAAGTTACAGGAGCGATGGTAAAACAGTAAACAAGTATATGTAGTTACTTTTTTTGGCCATGAAAAACCACTGTTTTTCCTATCAGACTCAAGAGTCATTAATAGTAGCTGCCCCCAGAATATTATGCGCATTTATTGAATCTAGACACATCAAGGTAAACTCACATGCAGTTTCAGTACAACATGTCTCAATGTTCAAACATAAATAGGATACAGCGTCATGTAAAATAATACAACCCATTTGGATAAACAAGCTTTTTTAAAGTACACTGCTCAAAAAGATTCTACCCCTTACTCAATGTTACTGATGATTTTTGCGTTTTAAAGTTTTTTATCTGAATTTTTATTGTTTTCAACATATTAGACAAAAACGCCCCAAAAAATGGTAAAAATCGTTATTAAAGGGCAATGACTTCACCATGAAGTCGACGGAAATTTACAACCATGTTGTGTAGATCTTATGTTGCTGATAATTTTTGCCTTTAAAGTTTTTCTCATCTTTTTTAGTTTTCAATTGATAAACATAAATAAAATAGAAACACTTATAAGATTTGTCTTTTAGGAGCATAGTTTCCTCCTCATCTGAAGTCATCTGACATAAGGTAGATCTCAATATTCTGAATATGTTTGCCCCTGTCCGATTGTCCTTTCTATATCTATAATATTCAAGAAAAACGACAAAACTTACATTGATAGCCATGTCGGCCATGTTCGTTGCCACAGAAAGACATTGGTCGTTTGATGATTGAGGCAGAGTTTGGTTACACTTGGCTCAGTAGATTCAGAGGATAATTTGTGTAAAAAATAACGGATGACGGTTGACATAAAGGGAAGGGAAAAGCTGCATGAAAATCTGGAAATCTAGACATCTGACGTACAGCTGCTACTCAATATTAAGTCTTTTGTTATGTCTCTTTTTGGCTTTGAGACTGAAATGAATGGAAAACCAGAAAAATCATGAAAAATAAATAAACAATATCAATAAAAAAAGTGGGGGTGGGAATGATTAATTTTTCAAGTTTTGTCAAATGGAAACATACTTAAAGCGCGTATAACATTATTATTTCAGATTCGGAAAAATGCACGGCCAAAGTAAAGTATTGTTTAACAATAAATTTGTAGGAGACTGTTTCATTTGTACTTTCTGTGATAAAAAAGTGATGGCCCCGAGTTGGCGGAGTTTCATCTTGCACAGTATACCAGAATTACTTGCCCTGAACATATGTTGATACTTGCCAATTTATCTATCAAAATCTCGATGTGGCCCGTGGTTGTCTGAACGTTTGTCTTGATTTTGCATGCTTCAGTGTGATTGTCAGGCTTAATTATTAAGTTTTTGTTTGAATTCTTTGCCAGATTAGTTTTAATAATATTAATCCATTGCTTTGTTCTTCAATTTACGGTTGTGTACTGCATGATCGTCAGTTTGCAAAGATTTCGGCTAAAACCGGTGCTAGGGGTCGTCTTAAATTTGGAAAGAGGTGAGAGTTTTTGCTCTGTGCTGAAGGACTCACTGTGACTTCTACATGAAGAATAGCAATAAAAAGCGCTGTATCTTTGATTTTTGTCTTTTTCATGTGCATGTATTGATTTGTTTCATGGATAGATACCCCAAACCCTTTCTTTTCTATAATGAATATTGAAGGTGATGTAAACATTAAGATTATTGATACTGTAATTGTAATTGCAAAATTGGTAATTTGGAAATATAGGAATGTTTTCAAAAATAAAAAAAAAGATAATTTCAAGATAGAATACTGTTGGTATGGTAAAACATGAAATCAAACTGTTGCTTACATGTATTACAAGTAAATTATGTGAATACGTATATTCAAACAATACAAACATTTTCTGATAGATAATTATAATTGTGTATTGTGTTATTTTTAAACATGAACAATATAATTCTATACACAGTTTCATTGAAAGTAAAATATCACCATCATTAGTCTCCTTCACATTGTTAACTTAATAACATCATCATATAAGTTGTTTAAGCACAATTAATATGTATAACATTAGTGTTTCCCTGGTAAGTAAGAATTAGTGTTCCGGCAGGACCCACAAACATTCATTTCTTGGCTGCTTCTGGTTATTATATATCATATGATATTTAGTAAGGTGTGTTGAAGTTAAAAAAAATAATAAAAAAATTAAGGAGAAAAGGTAACTTCACAATTAACTGGATCATCTGATTCAAACAAACAATTCTCTGAAATAAACATTATCAGGATACTTGATTTATTGATTGACAACATATTTGTTACGTTTGGAGGACATGTTATTCAACAAACTATCTACATTCAAATAGGAACTAACTAAGCTCCTCTAATTGCCGACTTAAAACCTTTATTTAATGAGGCTGACTTCATACAGGACCTTCTACAATCACAGTTAAGTCTGCGTCATATATTGAATTACTTCTAGGAATTGATAATAAGGGTTAGATGAGAACGAATCTTTACGGCACAAGAGATAATTTTAGCTTCCAAACAGTGAAGTTTCCATTTCTATGTAGCAATATTTAAGCAGCTCCTGCATATGGATAAATATATATATATATATATATATATATATATATATATATATATATATATCCCAGTTGATTTGTCATTCACGAGCTTGCATTTCCTATCTTGATTTCCTGGATAGATGTTTGTCTTGTAAAGAAAGCTATTAAACAAAAATTTCTAACTGGTGAAGTTGACATCATCCCTTCGAACATATTACTGACGCCATCACGAGTTGGTTGATCGTAAGAGGATATCTGTTTCACAGAAGACGGATGACATATGTTCCAATCGTCGTAACCATAATCACGTCATCTTCTTTAAGAATGTGATTTACCAAATTAGACTTATCATCTAGTTTGTACTATAATCATATGAGCAAAAGGACGGAACTGGATCTGCTTACCCTTCTGGAGCACCTAAGATCACCCCTAGATATGCTCGAAAGAGGTTCAAGTTGCTCTTGTTTAAGTTTAATAATAATAATTGAAAACAACACGTTATTAAGTTCATGCGTCCGAAGAGCTTTTCTGGATTTACCTTCATCAGGAACGCCAAATATTTGAAAGCCGAGAATTATAAGGATCGAAACAGTTGAAGAGCTATATTAAAGTAGTGTGCTTTTTATTTTTCAATGTCCGTGTTGTTTATACCAGTAACAGACTCATCAATCCTTTGTTATGAAAGACGGGTATTTATTTCGAATGTTCAAAGTCGGTCAAGTTCCAAGGTTAGAACATCTGCTTTACAGATGGTTTATTAGTTTAGTGATGTCTTAGGGTTAGATAAGAGTCAATCACAAATCCGCTATTTTGTAACGGCTAATCCCTTGACATAACTTATCAGCGTATTTCCAAGGAGTAACACAGATGACGGATTGTAGATATGTTCCAATCGTCGTAACCAAAATCACGTCCTCTTTTCCTCGAATGTGACATATAAATCGACACGTACCACATGTGGAGCAGGATTTGCTTAACTTCTGGATCTACTGAGATCAGCCCCAGTTTTAGAGGGTTTCTTGTTGCTCAGGCTTTGGTTTTGATATGTTGTGTGTTGTTTACTGATATTTGTGTGTTGATCGTGTTTAGTTTTTTGCCATGAAATAGTCACTTTGTTTTTGACTAATGAGTTTGAATTTCCCTTTAGTATGCTGACTTTTGTTAATTTACAAAAAAAAAATATTTTTCATATTGAACTTTTGACTCTTTGACACTCGACAGAACTGGCATTTATATGAACCAGTAATCAAATAGATATTAAAGCAATTCAAAATAAAATAACAAAGGCCACTTCAAAGAGTTTTGCTCCCCAAGGTTGACAAAGTAATATGTTCCATCCTGGACTTGACCTGTCTGGCAGTAAAACCATTGCTAAGTGGAACTTCCCTTTGTATATGCTTGATGTATATATACACAGCCACGTCCGGTCGGAACGAGAATGCTACATCTGATGTCTCGTGTTAGGTGAGTGTCACACTTTCTGCATGTCAATGAACTCTGCAACAACTCCCGAGGGCCCAAAATGGCTTGTTTTAGGGGAACATTTCTGACCATATCCAAATTACCATCATTTTCCTGTTGCAGTCCAAATATCTCGCCTTTCATCCCTGTTGAGTTACTTTGTTGAAACGTCTTAAAATATTAATTAAATATTTGTGCCTGTCCTAAATATGCACGAAATCAGTCAACAATTAATTAATCAGTATGAAATTATTCTAATGGATTGCATTCCATGCAATGAGACGAACTCTAATGTAGATGCTCGCTGTGAACCAGAGTCTATAACACACAGGTATTTGTAAATGAATATAATTAAACTTCCGTAACTCTCATTAATCGGGTACGAATGAAACATTAACAATTCACAAAAAGTATATTTATAATAACTAATTATAATAATATAGACATTCAGCATTTTACAGATTGAAGTTAGATTACTAATATTCGAACTTCTCAGAAAATAAAATTATTATGGAGACGAAGTACCCAATTACGGTAGAAAAATCAATAATAAAATACAAATCAATCTACTAACTTTTTTTCAGACTTTTTTAGTTTACCGCATCTGCGCAGAAATATCTTTCTTTTTTCCGGTCTCGGTTGTCACGAGACTTTGAGTAAAATATATATTTATCAGTATAGTAAAATAGAAATTATAAATAATAAAAGATAAAGCATCACATATGCTTATACCAACTTAGAAACATTAAACCCATCAAAACCATGTGTTCCTGAACTTATAAGTGCGGGTCCTGTCAAAATTGGTAACCTCTTTATATCATTTATTGAAGAAAGATAAACAGATAAACACTTTATCTAATTTATATAATGTTTAATAAAACGAGAAAAACGTAATAAAACATGCAACTCTTGCAATTCAGGATATTTGTGCGAGTTCATAGTCGAGAGTTTTCCATCTCACAAGTCACACAGTCTAATCGAGCTTTTCATGCTTATAACAGCTTTTTGTTGGTGAATGTAAGATCACGTGTTTAGAGAATTGCGTCGTTAACTCAATTGTAAAGAGACATTATTATGAATGAAATCCATTTACACGTGCTCATTGGTGGTATATTGGGAAATGTATATCCTAACTATAAATAATGGGAGAAAATGTTCTTCTTTCCTTAATACAGCCAGTGTATACAAGTTTGCCTCAGTTGCTCTCAAACTTATACTAAAATAGTATGTAAAAATAAATGATTCCTTTAAAACAAAACAAAAACAGTCGGGGGAGTTATTATTGTTTAATACGAGTTGCCAGCCTCCACACTAATCTATTCTTTTATGTAAAAAAGGGAAAAACGATTTATCATTGAAAGTCAATAATACGTAATGGGTCTTTTGTGACTGAATCTCGCGTCTTGCGTGCAATATTATAAGCCTGTTATCTTATATAAGTTTATACTTTGTTAAATATGTTGACACATTGACCAATTGTGAAAAGGCTGTGACTTCAAATACTTAAATTTAGATATTGATATCAATATGTAACCCTCAAAGACGTTTCATTATCCTCAAACGTGTCTAACCCCCCTCCCCCAAACTTGACACAATATATTTATATTTTGAAAACGTGTCCATTTTCATGAAAACCGATTATATTATCCTTGAAAACAAGTCAAAACTTGTCTGGAAGATCTATTGGGATTATTGTAGACACGGTTTCAATAACTGTTCACATTTCAGTTTACTTTCAAATCTTTTAAAGAAAATAAATCCTATGACTTGTTCGTCAATTGATTACTGATTATTATTTAAGAACTCACAATTGAGTTTTTTTTTTTCTGAAAGCAAAGCAAGGTTGTTGCTGTGTTTAAAAAAAACGACTGCCCTGGAAAAGTAAGATTTCATGAAAAATGCGGATATTTTACTTACTGAAATTCATTTACAATGTATAAGTCGTTTAAAAAAACTCTTCGTTTTTCAGTGTAGTATACTTTAATTTTGTGATTAGAGAAAGCTTATGTCAGTGATTCTATATGCAGCAATAGGGAAATACCTGAAAGAGTGAGATGAGGGTTGTCAAAATGTTTCGAATCTCCTACTAAGAGTTCATTACCTGTCATCTAGTAATAAGATTTTCATAATGATCAGAAAATCATAGAAAACCAATTTGTATCCTGCCATTATTTTCCTCATCTTCTATCTATTATCTGAAAACGCAAATTCGTCAGCTCCTTTGTTTAAAGAATGACTTGTCTATTCTTTCTTTCGTCTGGTAGTTACTGCTGAACACGGCAGTTCCCTTATTTGTGGCGGTAGTAAACTATAATACCTTCATTGTGACAGAAAGGGGCCCTCGTTCATATATTTTTCAATAAAAAGTTCCTCTTGATATATCGATGCACTGTTGGCGTATTCTAAAATTCATAATTGCAGGGTTGAATAATCAATAGTTTCCCTTCCTTGAATTCATCGTAAATAAAAAAAGAAGGCATAGAAATGTGAATTTCACTTTATAATAAAATATAATTTGTAGACGTTAGTGTATGTTGCAATATATAAACAAAACATAAAATCGGACAAACCACGTTTCTTACCTCACAGCGGCCAATTAAGCGTTAAATGTTCTGATGCATTTTGGCTTTGCAAGTGGTCATGTTTCGGCGAATAGAAATTGCCGGACGCGTGATGGGGAATGAAAACAGGAAAGTTTAAGCAATTTGTCATTTTAACAACTCACTTGAGCGAAATGGATATATACGAATCTATATAAAACTACAAAGCAGCGAATGTAATAAGTACCGGGTCGACTAAGATTGGTGATGCTGCACAGACAAGTAACTTTTAAAGTCCGAAGATTTGTGCAACAATACTGATAAAAGATAAAAACTACATATATGGACAAAATAAAATCAAATATTTGAGCGTAATAAACGACCTCCGTCAATGTCAGTCTTGTTTAATGTTATAAACAATACAACCATTGTGTATGTTAAAAAGGCTCTCTCATACAGTTAAACAAGTGCTTTATTTTGTAATACTGCAACAGATGAATAAAACAAAATTCAATACTAACATGACTAAGTAGGCGTGAATGTGTATTTTTGACATCCCAATATTGACCAAAGTATCGCCATTGCTTCCAAATGAGTTCGTGATAACGAATGGTTTCAGATCAAAAACACTCTTTCTGAGTTCTTACAAAAGCATATCTTTTTCACGTTGTAATTCATGATATGATATTTGCAAAATAGTCAGGTGATTATCCTCCAAAGAATCGTTAAGCATTTTTGCTCTAAACGTTCGAACTCTTGCGTTAAGTTGAAAGCCAACAAGGTAAGAAAGAGGCGGAAGATACCAAGTAATATTCAAACTCATTAGTCGAAGACAAACAGACAACGCCATGCCAAAAAACAAAAACCACGAAAAGACAAACAACATTTATCACAAAAACACAACATAGAAAACTAAAGATTGAGCAACACGAACCCCACTTTAATCGGGAGTAATCTCTCATGTGCTCCGGAAGCAGATCATGCCCCACATATGGCACCCGTCATGGTGTTCATGTAAGTACATATTTGGTGAAGTCACACTCAAGGAAAAAAGTACGGGGATGTGAGTACGACAATTGGAAAATTTCCATCGTCATCCATTTCAAGGTGAAGTACTTAAGATGTCTCAATAAGAACTGCGACGTTGTTATATTGATGTGATGTCGCATGCCCACTTTATTGTTTATCTACGAGAAAACAAAGAAATACTAAATTAAAAATAACAGTACAACCTTCGTAATCATATCTATTTCAGTATGAGGTACAATATTGAAACTTGTAAATATTTTAGTATAACACTTATTTGTGTATATCGGTGTTTATATTTACTATCAACGACCGTACATGTATTAGAAATCATGTGCTAAACAAATGATACATAGTTAGGAAAAACCCATAAAATGCCCTTGTTTATCATTTCCAACGACAGTCTATACATTTGACCTCCTTTCCGAATACTATATTATCTGTTAATCATTGCATTCCATATATGTGCGTGAACGACAGTGAGAGAAGAACAGATTCACACAGATAGAACATATTGCGAAATGTCATACCTATTCCTCAGTATATAGTTTAAACATTCTTTGTACTTGACTTGGTTTTAAACTATTTTGATTCGAGCGTGACAAATGAGCATTGTCAGACGAAACACACGGCTGGCGTACAAAATTATAAGCCTGGTATCTTTAATGATTTTTTTTTTTTTTTTTTTTTTTTTTTTTTTTTCACTTAACGCAAATCTTTAACGATTTTGATTATTACTAAGTTACATTGCACAACTCAATCTATGCATATATCTTGTACTTTCAGTTCGTTATATCTGTAAAACCAGTAAGCTACCAGCCTTTATAAAAAAATTTAAACTATAATTTGCAGCGAATTCTCTGAAATAAAGAAATAACACAGGG
Source organism: Mytilus coruscus (assembly GCA_017311375.1). NCBI lineage: Eukaryota > Metazoa > Mollusca > Bivalvia > Mytilida > Mytilidae > Mytilus > Mytilus coruscus. The sequence continues at coordinate 86,845,816 of CM029598.1, forward strand.
CAACATTCAGTAACCGGATACCTATTAATGGTTAATGACCAGAATTATTTTTTAGACAAGTATACGTTTTCGGCTTATTTTTCTCGTAGAGAATATTTTCTTTTTTAATCCAATAGATTAAATTAATTGAAGTATTTAAACCTCTACAAAAGATCATGCAATGTCATAAGAGAAGTCTCGGTAGAGTTGTCTATTTTTTTTTGTAGCAAGACAATGAGTCCCGTGACATAAACTTCTTTTCTATTTTCTGAAAGCATATTGAGATAGCTATCATCTCATACGCATTTTAAAATAATATCGTCTAGTTTTCTTTCTATTCACAAAATAAGTTTTTTTAGTTTAATCTATAAAAAATCTGAAAACTATGTGCAACCTGTTGAGTACAAAACAGCTTCGTACCTTATACTTTTTTAAATTATCATATACACTACATGTTTGCAAACTGAAGGAATTGTGACTCCCCCATTTCAACTACTTGAATTAAGATGTAATACTTTTCACAATATCTAACCTCCTTGATATAAAAATGATTAAGAAGAATAGAACTTAATCAAGATTTATTTCGTAAAACAATCCCTAATTATTCATGTTCAAATGAAGAAAAAGAAAAAACAACAGTAAACTAAGCACTTCACCAAGATTAAGCTAGAACTCCAGATGAACCCGGGGATGGCGTAATTTGCTCATAAAGGGTAAACAGTAAATGTTCCACTGGTTGGCACCAGTCATGCTATCAATCAAAATTTAAATCTTAGAATAGGTAGATAGCGGTGGTCAATATTACACGAGGAAAAGGAGGATGCAATTATGATTCTATTACGACAAAAGTTGAAAACAAGATTCATGCAGAGCTATTGAGATCAGTTATATAATAAGATGTTTAGAAATACAGAATGATCGAAGCTTAAACTCTGTTGGAAAGCTTTCTCATTGTCAATCATACCAAATATCCTTATTTTATCGCGAAGATAATAATATTGACAACACCAGTTTTAGTTTTACTATCTCTAAAAATCATTATCTTGATGTGGTGAGATTGATTGCTAAAATCTGTGTGAGTATTATCCAAAAGCGACCCGTGGACCTCAGAACCTGCAAAATGACTTAATCTGATCAAGTGGTTGCTGTTTAGTTTATGTCCATTTAAAAAAAATGGAAATGCAATAATATAAATGCCAATCAAAACTGACTCACTGTTCTCATTATGTAAAAAACGAAGAAAATATTTACACATATTAATTAAAAACGAAATATGCATGCTTCGGTATAAATAAACTAAGTTCGATTACACACATTGTATAGAAACAATCTTTTTATAAATCATTGTATTTTTTTACTCATTTTGAACAGAAACAAATACAGTATGTACAGTGCACATGTTTTTTAGGTTCTAAATTCAAATCGAACCATGAATTTGTTTTAATATTTTCAATTGAAAAGAAAATTTCTTTTCACATCCTTCGTAAACAGGTTATTCTTTTGTTAAGAAATTTATAACCAGAAATAAATTTGAAAATACGCCCTCCCCTGACCACCAACAAAAATAAACGTTTATTCGCTTCGTTGAAATTGAATCAATTCAAACCTTTTTGCAAGGAACTAGACTGATTCAAAAATGGTATAGCTGGTTTTCTTTCTGAATTGGGCAGTAGAGTCGATTGATTGATTTCAACCAAATTAATCTATGGGTAGTATTTATGTTGAATGATCATTTCTGTTCTTCAAAAATTACTCTGTTAAGGGGATCGACTGTTTACTTTGGCTATTTGCTTTATATGTTCATCTTGTTTTGATGATGATTCATTCTGTTCATTGTTTCTCTATAGGTATTTTAGATTTCTAAATAATGGCAAATCAAAGAACAATTGGTAAAAAGAATCATCATTTCATAAAAATAACATCTATAATGAGTTGTCGGAATTTTGATCTAGAGAGACAGTAGGTAGATTTTGACATTATGAACATGGCCTTTGTCAGCTTGTCAGTATCTTTAACGGGCTCAATGATATAAAACAATACTTTGGATCTATCCCTCTATTTTATTATTTAGCCACGTCAGACATCTTCGGTGGCGATGTACACACTTTTATAGAAGATTTTTTACAGAATAAATTGCTTGCAATAGCTTGGTTAACTAAGAGGGAAAACACAGTTTACGGACCACGACAGACGGCGGACGCCGGACGCCATGTGATGATAAACGGTCATACTGGTCATTTACGCCAGGTAAGATTAAAACGCATTTTGTAAATAAAGAAAACATTGTCTAAAATAAAAGCTTTTAAAGGAAATTCGAAGTTCTGTGCCTTTTTACCTTTTCTGTAGCGAGTATGATAAGTGACCTATCTCATTTTGTAAATGCAGCATTATTGTATTTATCCTGCAAATTCACATTTACCTATACATTTCCATTTTTCTCATTTCCCAGACATTGTTATTAATGTTTCTATGATTTCCTATTATTTAGTATTTTCCAATACCAGTTATCTCGCCTTGGTTGCATATAGGAACAGACTTTAAAAAAACATGTCTGTCTCTCTCATTGAAAGGAATCATGCATCTCTTAACGGTTGTCGATTATTTTTCATAATTGCCCGAAGCATTACTGATACCAAATAAATCTGCTGAAACCGTTGATGCAACACAATGTGTTATATTTATATTGATAGATAAGGGTATTCCTGCAGATAATAGCAGTGATCAGGGGAGGGAGTATGTGAACAAAGTAGTTGTAATATCGCATGCATTATTAAAAAAAAAATGATTTCGTAAGAAAAATACGGAAAATATATACTATTAATGGCTGTGTAATTTTAATGCGTATATTTCTATATATATATTATCTATGTTGGGAGGAAAATATGGTCATATGGGAAAAGTGGCTATATGTATATGTATTGTCAACTTTTCGCAAGGAATTAATGGCAATAATCCGAAATTTGCCCCGGGAAAAACTTGCGTCGAGGAAAACTGGCTATATTACATTGGCTTTTCGAGAGGTTCGTGTTGCTTCATCTTTAGTCTTCTATTTGGCGTTTTGTAAACTGTTTTTCTTTTGTCAATGTTTGCTATGACGTTTTTTCATTTTTTATCTGATTTATTAGTGGAATGTCTTTTGAAATTTTTGGTATCTTCTGTGCAATCCCCTTTCATGTGTTTTACATGTTTTAGAATGAAGTACTTTATAAAAATGGAAAAGAATCGTTCATAATTAGTAAGGTTCAGAACATTTACATTCCAACACAATTTGAAGTTACGAATTTACGTACATCTTCAATACATTACGTACATCTTTAAAATTTAGACATCTTATGTAACGAAAATCCCTATTTTAAGTTACGTACATCATTACGATTTTTTAACAGAAATTCAAAACGACAAAACGTTTGGAGAACAGTATCAACCTATCTATGTGTTATGGTCGATATACAAGAACATTCTATTATTATTTTTTTTCAGGTTTTTTTTTCAGAACTGTGCTTTATTAGCGGTATTTGATCAAATGCAATCTTAATCTTTGTTGGGATGTAGGTAACTTAAATTACGGGCTGTCGTTTTCCCTTGTAATTGTTGTCCGACTGAGAAAGTTTGCTTAAGTCTATAAACTCAGAAAAGCTGACTTAAATACCATGGATATATATTGACTCTTGATGATAATCTTCATCAGTTGCAGGTCTGTGACATTCAGGCGTACAGCAGTGAAGGTTAAACAGCACACAAGTATGTGTAGTAATTTTTGCTAATACAATTTCACTATCACTCCTATCTGATTATCGAATTGCCATTGATTTTAGAGTTATATTTTTCTTTCGATGAATTTCTAATGTAATGTCATTAGGGAGTGACGTCATATATGAAATGACGTCGTAGTCGGGCATGTGACGTCACAGACGTTGAGCTGTCGTAATTTCTGGAACAGGAAATGCAATAATAATAAATTAGAGGCAGCAAGAGGGTGAAGTTCAACATGAATTTCTGAAATCAATAAATGTTCAATAAATGCAATAGAATTTAAAATGCAATTAAACCAACCTAAGATTTTATGCGAATTTGAAGCATGCAAGTAACGGAATAATTTTCAGCTTTAGAGTTTACATGCGTATGACGTCATGTTTTGCCATGACCATAATTCGTGGAATTTTATCTAATTGCAATGTTATACATTCAAAAGCTTTAATGCATCATTTCTTCGTTTTTATGTTTAAGAATAGAAATTCAACTTGTAAAAGTAAGGGATTTGGTTTTTCTATCTCAAATTGCTTTGAAAACCTAGTTTCCATGCATGTGTTAGCGCATGAATAGATCTCAGTGAATGTTACGAAAGTAGTTTCGTCAACATGGTATATCGAAGTGCAAACTAAAATATTGAAACGGACCAATCCAATTCAAGTATTTGTAGATTTGCAAATCATAAAAGAATTTTCATAATATATTATTTTTAGTATTAGAGTTTGATGATACATATATATTTTTTTGTGATATTAGCATTGTATAATAAGGATCTGAAATTACATTTAAAAGAACAAAGACTTTGGGTAACAACTTAGTCTAGTATGCAACTGTAAATTATGTTTCCAGTCTGGTATATGTTTATGACCGATTTTTATTTATTCCTAGATTTTGATCGTTCACTTGCTTTGCAGAGTTTATAAAGAGGTGTGCTCACTCTTGTTAATCTGCAAACATTAATTGATGTTTAAATTGATCCTTGACTCTTTTGATACGAAACAGAACTGACATTTGCATGTATATGAATCCATAATCAAACCGATTTTTAAGCAATTCAAAGTAAACTTTCAAAGGTCAATAAAAGGATTATTGCTCCCCAAGGTTGACTTAGATATAATTATATGATAATTTCTTGACTTTGCAGTCCTAGCTAATCCTAATAACCCTTTCTAAACATTCTAAACTGGTGCTTTTGTTTGTCTATGTGGGATGCATAAATACGCAGCAACGTTCAATCGAAATGGGGACGTTGAATTCCGATATCTCGTGTAGGGTAAATGTCACGCTCTCTGCATGTCAAAGGACTCTGTAAAACACTCTCAGGGTCCCATATGTGACCTTTTTAAGGTGAAATGTCTGACCTATCAAAAATATCATTAATTTCCTGTGGCAGTCAAAATATTCGTACTTTCATCCTGGTCGACCTACTTGGCAGAACCGTCTTATAATATCAATTGTTTATTTTATCCTGTCCTGAAAATGCCTCAAATATTTGCCACTGAACTTAAACAATTCGACAATGAACTAATCAGTATAAACATCATTTCAGGGAGATGAACAGTAACGGTTGTCTACTGTTATATACATACTCGATATGAACCAGGGACCATACAACACAGACATTTGTAACTAAATATAATTAAATCGTACAAATATTTCATCGTTCGGTTACAGAATAACAACAAAACACTGCTAATTCAGTATATTATGCAGAATGAAACTAGATTGCATATATTTAATATGTTCAAAGTTATGAGTAATCAAAATTAATATTTCCGCTATTATACATATCTAATTTTAGCAAACGTCATTACAGTCGTTTTTAAAAATAATTGACTGCATTGTCATCAATGTTTACGGATATGTCTTCACTTTATTTTGATTATTGTTAATTTTGAATTCATGCCACTATAAACATACCAAGATCCAGGAGCATACAACCAGATCTGATCATTCTGATTTAACTCCCGGGTTATAGTCACTGCACCAGTAAAGCCATTATTACCGCTATGTTGGCCGATGTATGTACGTGAAATATCATTCCAATTCAGACTAATGTAGTAGTACGCATTATCGGTAATCGACAGCACAGAAGCAGATATAATATACAGTCCTCCCTGTTCACACGTGTTTCTGAATGCTGGCAAGTTTGTGGTACCTACACTAAACTTAACATCATCGAATTTTATTATGGTATTGCTTATTGGTCCGCCTGATGATAGATGAGCGGTCATGGCAACTGAAAAAGTTTAGAAAATGAATACAATAAGTACTGACAAGTTACTTGACAAATATTAACTATCTTTATTATCCATGCAAGGGGTAGTACAATGAATGAACGGATACAAAAGACGTAAAAGTGGGGGTTTATCATTTAAAGTTGCGTTTCTTGTTAACATACTGTTATTCATGTTTCCAAAGCAAATTAAAAAGTATAGGAAGACAAACTTATTCTCAGATTAAGGTTTTGCAAATTGTTCATATTGTGAAAAGAATATAAACCGGAAAAGTAAAAAGAACCTTGCAAAATGTATTAAGATGAATTTTTACTTTTATAAGAGGCGTTCAGGAAAAATCGGGTCGTTGTAAATTATTTCTTGTTACAAAATTAGCAGACGCTGATATTAAAAGGGAAAGTTTTTATTTTCTATGTTTCTATTTAAAGAAAAAAATCAAAAATCGTTAGTTACTATAAAATAATATCATTCAGTTTATTCCTTTAAATTGGAAAGGCCTAAAATTTTGTATCAAAATTTGTTACGTTTCTAATAATCTTTACTTTCTTTTAAATAGTGGAGTGATCATTGGATTCACGATTTCGGAATACGCCAATGCAACATACTTTAATAAGTCTAAATGAATCAAAAAGGAACGTGAGAAAGATCAATAATTTACTTGTAAATAATATTTTACTAGATGTTTCGAAACTACATGTATTCGTGTTAAGCAATCGAAATATGACTACAGCCAACATATCGCTATTAACTGTATAACTTTAAGATCTTTTCTCGCAGTGATATTAAAGTATTAAATGGGTAAAGGTATTTATATTAAAAATAACATATTCATGATATTCTTTGGTCTTACCTCTTTCTGCATTCTTGTTTATCTGCTTCTGCACTATAGAAAATGTCAAATTATCACTGGTTTCCTTTGATTTCATCCTAGTGATAATATTAGCTGCTGTCAAATTTTGACTCTGCTCAATTTTCAATAATTGTTTATTAGTTTTGGCTTCTAAATTCTTTAACTGATTGCTTGTGTTCGTATTTAATTCGATGATTGCTTGAAACTTACTGCTTATATCTGCTGCTGTCGTATTTTGACGATGTTCAAGATTGAATAATTGGTTACTAGTTTTCGTTTCAAAATTCTTTAAATGGTTGCTTGTGTTCGTGTTTAATTTGCTTAATGCTCGTTTAGAATTTATTGTCATATTATACAATGCTAGAAAATCCTGACTTCGTGCGCGCTCGTTTACAGACAAAGAATGTGTTTGAGCAGAAACCCTCTCAACGGCTTGTTGCAATGTCTGTATTTCCTGTAACGGTTTAATGCTTCCAGTTTGCTTCAAAACAATAACGTCCTTGCTGATTTCACTAATTTGGTTTTGTACTGACACAAGTTGGCACTTCATGAAATTAAACTCATTATTAACTGACTGCAGTTGACTATATTTTCGTTCTAAATCCTCATCTTTACGTTCAAGATCCACATACTTTTGTTCTAGAGATTCGTATACTTTGCTAGTAATGCTTTGATTTTCGCACTTAATGAAACTCAGTTCGAGAGTATAAAACTTTTGCTCAAGCTGAGAAGTAAGTATCGCAAGAGACTTGTCGACGTAATTGCTCTTCACCCTGGTGTCTCGCCTTAGTCTCAGCAAAAATTTCCGACGCCGTAACACATTGATGTTCCTGATTGACCACTTACAATTTGTGACTTATCCATAGAAAGCCATGTGACCACTTACAATTTGTGACTTATCCATAGAAAGCCATGAGCAGTTATGAACACGAAAAACAAAAAAAAGAACTTCATCGCCAACTCAAACGTGTTTCATAAAAAAGGAAGTAAGTTGTAATATATAGTTTATTGATTTGATGACGAAATGTATTTGTTTAGAAATATCCGTGTTTGCATAAGTTATCCATCCTTAGATATAACATTTTGGTAACTAAATAGATTAAAATAAATTAAATGCATATTTGCTTGATATAAATGCATACACATACGTCTATGAACATTCGGCAATGAAGTTTGTAGCGATTCCTACCTATTGCAAATTTGCGCCTCTTTAATGGCAGACTTGTTCCTGTATTGTGTATGGCCAAACTATGTAACTTACCGTTATCTTGCTTTCATTAATCTTACTTCGGAATTTTACCCACAGAAACTTGCTTGAAATAAATCTGATACGGACAGCAATAATTATCATCTTTTAAATTAGAATGTTTAGGTTTCACACGGGAAACTCTTTACAAATATCCACGACAAAAGAGACGACTTTTCGTTCCCAATTGAAAATTTTCCCTCGTTGGACTTCGATGTTCCTTTAGCCTATCTTGCGGAGTGTATATTTTACAACCTGTTCGCTATGTTCATTGTATGTAGCCGCCTGTTAGATTTCACTGAACGTAATTTAGGTATAGCTTGTAAATCATTCAGCCATGGAGTTCTTCATAAGAATTAATAAAAACTTTTACCAAATGCTTTCATTGGTACAAGTTTCGGTTTGGAAATTTGGATGTACCTGTAGAATTCTAATAAAAAACGGGATATCACATTCAGATTTTTACTGTGATGTTGTTTATAGGGCCTGTACATTTAGATACGATACGTGTTAACTAATAGATCCTTTGAATAAATCTTATTAATTCAACACAATATTTAGATCTTTAAATGTTGTTTTATTTTAACTTTTTTTGATTTTCGTGTTTGAAAAATTAAACATTACTAAGTATCTATAGCTATATATGTACAGCTATGACAACTCATGATCCTACGTCCTGCCGATACTGTGTACTTATATTTTGGCATTCAACAAGGGCATGCGGTCCCTGTCAAATCTGGTAACCTGTTGATATCATTTATTGAAGAAAGATAAACAGATGAACACTTTATCTAATTTATATAATGTTTAATGAAATGAGAAAAACGTAATAAAACATGCAACTCTTACAATTCAGGATACATGTGCGAGTTCATAGTCGAGAGTTTTCCATCTCACAAGGCATACAGTTTACTCGAGCTTTTCATGCTTATAACAGTTTTTTGTTGTTGGATGGACCATCACATGTATAAAGAATTGCGTCGTTAACTCAATTGTAAAGATACATTATTACGAATGAAATCCATTAACACGTGCTCAACGGTGGTATATTGGGAAATGTATATCCTAACTATAAATAATAGGAGAAAACGTTCTTCTTTCCTTAATACAGCCAGTGTATACAAGTTTGCCTCAGTCGCTCTCAAACTTATACTAAAATAGTATGTAAATATGGATGCTTCCTTAAAAACAAAACAAAAACAGTCGGGGGAGTTATTATTGTTTAATACGAGTTGCCAGCCGCCCCACTAATCTTTTCATTTATGGGGAAATAGGGAAAATAATTTATCATTGAAAGTCAATAATACGTAATGGGTCTTCTGCGATTGAATCTCGCGTCTGGCGTGCAAAATTATAGGCCTGGTATCTTAGATAATATAAATAAGAAGATGTGGTACATGTGTGAGTGCCAATGAGACAACTCTCCACCCAAGTCACAATGTATAAAAAGTTAACAATTATAGGTCAACGTACGGCCTTCCTTGACACACACCGAACAGCAAGCTATAAAGGGCCCCAGAATGACTTACGTAACAGCGGCCAATTAAGCGCTAAATGTTCTGACGAATTTTGGCTTTGCAAGTGTTCATGTTTCGGCGAATAGAAATTGCAGGACGCGTGATGGGGAATGAAAACAGGAAAGTTTTAAAAGCAATTAGTCATTTTAACAACTCACTTGAGCGAAATGGATATATACGAATCTTTATAAAACTACAAAGCAGCAAATGTAATAAGTACCGGATCGACTAAGCTTGGTGATGCTGCATGCGCACAAACAGGAAAACTTTTAACGGCCGAAGATTTGTGTAACGATACTGATAAAAGATATAAAATATATATATGGACAAACTGAAATAGTTTTTTTTAACAAATAGTTGAGCATAAACAAAACAAGTCCTGTGTATGTTAAAAAGGCTCTCTCATACAGTTCAACAAATGCTTTATTTTGTAAAACTGAAACAGATGAATAAAACAAAATTCAATACTAAAATGACTAAGTAGGCGTGAATGTGTATTTTTGACATCCCAGTACTGGCCAAAGAATCGCCATTGATTCCAAATAAGTTCTTACAAAAACATATCTTTTTCACGTTGTAATTCATGATATGATATTTGATCAAGATTCAGGTGTTTATCCTCCAAAGAATCGTTAACCATTTTTGCTCTAAACGTTCGAACTCTTGCGTTAAGTAGAAAGTCAACAAGGTAAGACAGAGGCGGGAGATACCAAGTAATATTCAAACTCATTAGTCGAAAGCAAACTTACAACTCCATGTATAAATAAGAAAAACGACGAAAAGACAAGCAACAATTATCACCAAAACACAGCATAGAGAAATAAAGATTGAGCAACATAAACCCCACTTTAATCGAGAGTAATCTCTTATGTGTTCCAGAAGCAGATCAAGTGCCACATATGGCACCCGTCATGGTGCTCATGTAAGTACACATTAGTCTCATTTGGTGAAGTCCCTCAAGAAACAAAGTACGGTGATGTGAGCACAACAATTGGAAAATATCTGTCGTCATCTATTTCATGGTGAATTACCCAAGTAGTCTCATTAAAGAACTGCGACGTTGTAATATATTGATTTGATTTCGCATGCCCACTTTGTTGTTTATCTGCGGGAAAACAAAGAAATACAAAATGAAACATAACAGTACAACCTTGGTGACCATATCTATTTCAGTATGAGGTACAATATTGAAACTTGTAAATATTTTAGTATAACAATTACTTGTTTGTATATCTGTTTATATTTATTATCAACGACCGTAAATGTGTTATAAATCATGTGTTAAAAAAACGATACATAGATTAGAAAAAACCCATAACATGATCCTGTTTACCATTTGCGACGACAGTCTATACATTTGTGTTCCTTTCCGAATACTATAATATCTGTAATCAATTAAAGTCCATATATTTGCGTTAATGACAGTGACAGAAGAACCGATGCACACAGATAGAACCTATTGCTAAATGTTTTACATATTCCTCAGTAATTTAAACATTTTTTGTCACCCATAACACAATGGATTGACACACAAAAATCATTATGTTGTTGTTCTTTCCAAAACCCCCAGTAAAAGAATTCAAAAAAGAATTAACACTTTTACATTTTGTACATTCGAAAAGTTTTTTTTTATTCACCTTCATCAGGAGGGCTTCTCTCAAACATTTGAAATCCAAGGGTGTATAAATACCTGAATAGGTGAGGAGCTATGAAACTTCAAAAAATAATAGCCACATTCCTACGAATGATACGAATTCGAAAGTTGTATATGTATTCAGATAACATATACCAATTCAAACATAAGCTCTTTGGAGCTTTTTATCGAATATAAATAGCATATACATAACATTAAAACAGACAGCATGCAGATGAGATATATGAGCAGCATAAATAACAATGCATAGATACAGCACAGGCATATTGAAATGCATACAAAGCACTACTTACTATGGAACCTTAGTTTCTGAAAAATGTATTAATTTAATGACGGTGATACGAATGAAGATTCTTTAAATATTGGTTTTTATTTATTGTTTTACTCGGTTTAAATGATCGATGATTATGATGAATATACTGATACAAAATTTACTCAATGATATTGATTTCTTTCCGTGAAAAATACTTCTGCTTTGTTTAATTGCCCAAAATGAAATATGTTTGAAAGTTAAATGGCTATAAATTACAATATAAAAGAAATCTGTGGTCGGAATTGCGTATTTTTTTTTATCTAGCTTTAACGTCGGAAGCGGCTATTGAAAAAAAACACCTTTAAACTGGAAATCCCCGCTCTCAGTAAAAATCGGGTTCCACTATTTTAAAACTGTATATATATCTTGCTGAATAAATCGCTAACGTCAAATTTATTTTATTATTGTAAATATAAATTTTCTCTGTGACTATGATACGTAGATTTATGAGAATAAACTTCATTCATTCACTTTTCAATTTATATTTGTTTTATGTTTATTCGATTACATGATCATTAAGCATATAAATCTGTTAAATGAGACCCATCAAATCAGGCCCATAATAAATATTGCAAATACTTCATAAAAACTTTAACTTGATTTAGATTTTGACCCAATATGAATCATTGCAAAAACCTTCCTATGACATAAATATATATGATAAATAAAATATATATATAATATTAAAACTGTTCAAGACATTTTGTTTTAACAAAATTGAAAAGTTTTAAAATTCGAAAAATATTACCTAACACAAAATGCAAGACATTTGAGAGGGTGTGGATGTGGGTTTGCAGAAAAGAGAATATGACTGTAAGAATATAAAGAATAAAGAAAATGTACCCCAAAAATAGAGAATAGAGAATAATGAGGTGCTACTACATAATGAATAGAGAATAATGGACAAAAGATATAAATAAAAATAAAACGGCATTTGGTCTCTTGTGGAGAGATTCTTCCTTCACGATCATACCTTATATTCATTTTAAATAGTTCAGAATGTGTCTATACAGTGCCTCATAATTTAGGAAGATATATGACATTTTAAATAGTTCAGAATGTGTCTATACAGAACAACAAGCTATAAAGGGCCCCAAAAGTACTAGTGTAAAACCATTCAAACGGTAAAACCCCATAAGTCAACTATTGCTCTGTACATCAGAATTTGTCTTTTCTTACTGTTCACTGTTACATTGTGAATTGAAGAATATATTGGGTGTACATCAATATGACAGCAACTCTACGACCACAATATCTAGAATACATTTTGATACCAACATAAGTCTTTATCAGTAGACAGGTATACTCATATAGTGTATAACAGTTAGAAGTAATTAAACAAAAGCAATCAACAAACTTATACATTCGTACTGAACATGCATGAAATAGTTGCCACTGGAAATTAGGCAATTATCAATCAATCATAGATAACATTATGTTTTAAAGCTCAAAAATATAACACACACATATATGTATATATACGTGAAGCTGTGATACTATGACTATCTTTTTTATTTAAGAGTAAAAACCTAATTATTATGCTATAATTTCATATAATCTAAACGAAAATCCTATGTCTGAAAATTATGTGCATTCCTTATATTGTGCATATTTGATTGTCACACGATAACACTTTTTAAAACTTTTTTACCCCCCTTTTTCCATTTGTAGATGCATTGTATCTTACTTTAAAACATGTCCATAAAGAGTTGAAATATAATAGTCAGTGCGAACTTCGGACGAATCAAACTTGTAATGTGTTAAAATCAGAATGAAAAGTGCAAAAATGTATTGCTTATAGATATAGGGAGAAGGTACAAAATGTATCATGTTGACAGAAGTGACAAAATGTGTTCTATATGCCAGAATGGACATATCGGAGACGACTATCACTATATTCTTGTTTGTCCAGTTTAAGAAGATGAAAGGAAACGATTAAATGATACCAAACGAACTGTTGAAAACCCAAAACACTCATACAGCTTTACAATTTCATAAAATGTATCAACAGTAAAATTACTCCTTCTTCTCAACCATAATTTCAACATATTTAAACACTATTTCTTTAAACATTTTTATTTATATTCTCATATTTTTATTTATTTTATCTACTTTTATTTATTTTATTTATTTTAATATTTATTTTATGTTATGACAACTTATAATTTGTATTCATGTTTTATGGGAATAAACTATCTTTCTATCTGTACATCTTCATGATTCTTATAAAATTAAAGTTAAAACTATACACAGGTAACTTACAGCTGGATGTACTTATAAATCAATTCTTAAACATGTGGTGAAAGCAGTAAAATTACTCCTTCTTCTCAACCAAAATTTCAACATATTTAAACACTATTTCTTTAAACATTTTTATTTATATTCTCATATTTTTTTTATTTTATCTACTTTTATTTATTTTATTTATTTTTAATATTTATTTTATGTGACAACTTATAATTTGTAAGAATAAACTATCTTTCTATCTGTACATCTTCATGATTTTTTAAAATTAAAAGTTAAAAACTATACACAGGTAACTTACAGCTGGATGTATTAAACATGTGGTGAAAGGAGGTGGACATCCTGTGTATATGTGATTGGAATGGCAATAAGCTTTTTGTTAATTGGTTAAGACGACAGTTGTACGTGTATAGAGTGAACCGACACGGATCACTAAACACCAAACACCTAGACTTGAAGTCAACAGTAATCGAAAATAAAAATAATAGTAATCGATATACAGCACTTGAATTAATTTTGAATCAAACAATGTATCGTGTTTCTTCAATTGTCAGTATACACTAATTTTAGGTTGCTATATTTATCTTTAACTGTATATTTTGAATATATATATATTGAACATATTTAAACATTGGAATTTGAATTGAATATTTCTATAGGTCCTCTCAGTATATACGGTGACTTATAGTTTTTTTTTTTTTATTTCTGTGTCGTTTGGTCTGTTGCGGAGATTTGTCTCATTTTGGCAATCATACCACTTGCATCTTCTAATTTGTATATATATTTGGTCCTCTTTTCTTTTCACACAGCTCTTAACGTAATTAGGTCTTTGGGAACTACCATTCAACTGTAACTTGATTTTTCATCTTTTATTTTAAATATCTTATCAGGGAAAAAGGGAATATATTTCGTAATGTGAGTTTTTCTGTCATAAAATTTATAAAGCAAAAATCGCGACAAAAATAATGCTTGTGTGGTACAAGAAAATCAGAATGATCCACCTCCCCCCTTCAGAGATACATATTTTATATATTATTGCCTTTTAAATGCTGATATTATATAGATATAAGAAGATGTGGTATGAGTGCCAATGAGACAACTTTCATTTAATTATATATTCATCAAGATCACGGACTGGACCTCAAATCAAGTTTGATGTCGGCATGCAAAGTGTAAACGACCATACCAAAGTCCAAGTGTAAATCATAATGCACGCAGCCTAATGCACGTGCATAAGTGCTTATCCATTTTGGCTATGCTTGCACATAAAAACATTGCTGCAAAAGCCCATTATATGAACGTTCACATACGACGCTGGTTATACTATCGTCACACAATATTGAGAATGAAAATATGTTTTGATATTTAACCTTGTTGAACTTATTAATGCATTCAATTGCTGACATTGGCAATGTCTCTTTGGATTGAACCAGAAATACATCCATATTTTTACCCGAGAATAACTGAAAGATCCCCCACTCTATGATTGGTCGTCACCTTAGTGGGGGCTAAAATCTGAATACCGAGGCCTGACTGCCATAAACAACAGACGACGAACATCATACAGTGGATACAACATTTGACATGTATGAAAGACGACAATCGACGGACACAAAATGATTGTACTGAATAATTTCAACTGACCACATAACCCCATAAATCAATTTATTTACATAGTTACTTGAACTCGTCCAAGGAAAATATTTCTGGACAAAAACGAATTCAGTATGTTTACGGTACAAACAGGCACAACACCAATAATGGATACAATTGTGGCTTATACTGTTTAATTCATTTTTAGAGCAAAATTTGATTGATTGAGTGTTGGTTGCTTTACGTCCAGTGGCAAACATTTCATGCATAATCAGGACGAGAAGTCGTGTCAGAAATAGATTATGAAGTAATAGGTATAACAAATTCTTAAAATTTTCTCATCATTTGATAAAAGGATATTTTCTAAGCTATTTAAATTTGTACGAACCATATTTTTTTCTGACAAAATTATATATTTTGCTCTAAATTAACGCATATGATTACGAAAATATTAAGAACATTGTAACGTAAGTCTCGGGAATTATTCGTTTAATAAGGCTTTTGGTCATTTAACCCCCGCTGCATTTATTTGCACCTGTCCTAAGTCAGGAACCTGTTATTCAGTGGTTGTCGTTTTTTTATGGTTTTGCACTAGTCATTTTGGGGCTATTTATAGCCAGGGGCGGATCCAGGATTTTAGGTTAGGGGGCGCAAACTTAAATTTTCGCCGAGCGGAGCGGCTCTATAAATGTTTTGAGGTAAAATTATTGAAATATTCTTTATTAAGCTGAGGACAACCCATGCTTTGCAAATTTAAGTGGGGGTGCACGCCCGCCACGCCCCCGCCTAAATCCGCCCCTGATAGCTTGTTGTTCGGTGTGAGCCAAGGCTCCATGTTGAAGGCCGTACTTTGATAATGGTTATTTTTTTACAAATTGTGACTTGGATGGAGAGTTGTCTCATTAGCACTCATACAACAACTTCGTATATCTATTTTGACCATAGAATATCAATTCTTTTTTATTGTCGACATTTTTATTCCTTTTGTCTTGATAACTCTATAATACATAAACATTTTAAAAGTCGACCACATTCTAACTTTATAACAGTTGACGCAAATCAAAGCCATGCACGCCAATAACTTTATCGGAAGAGAAATAAAACAAAAGCAAAATTATTTGTCCTTTTAACGATCCGTCCTGACATAGAAATATTATTGGTTTACAATGAGGCCATATATATTTATTTGATAAAGTGTAAATATGTTCAGTTTTGGTTGATGCGGTCAAATAATTTTGTTAAAACGAATCAGTCTGATATATTGAAACTACTGAAATTTGTTTACGATTCAATATTTTGAATAAAAGAGGACATGCTGGTACTCTAAATTGATGTGGAAATTTTCCAATATTACTGTCATTTGAATTATACAATCCATTGTGATATGTAACTATAAGTGATTTACTATGCGGCTATATATATATATATTAAGATTTACATAATAAAGTGTAAATATAAAAAAGAAGATGTGGTATGATTGCCAATGAGACAACTGTCCACAAGAGACCAAAATGACACAGAAATTAACAACTATAGGTCACCGTACGGCCTTCAACAATGAGCAAAGCCCATACCGCATAGTCAGCTATAAAAGGCCCCGAAATGACAATGTAAAACAATTCAAATGAGAAAACTAACGGCCTTATTTATGTACAAAAAATGAACGAAAAACAAATATGTAACACATAAACAAACGACAACCACTGAATTACAGGCTCCTGACTTGGGACACGCACATACATACATAATGTGGCAGGGTTAAACATGTTAGCGGGATCCCAACCCTCCCCTAACCTGGGACAGTGATATAACAGTACAACATAAGAACGAACTATAAAAATCAGTTAAATATGGTCAGTTTTGGTTGATGCTGTCACATATGGTCAGTTTTGGTTGATGCTGTCAAATATGGCCAGTTTTGGTTGATGCGGACAAATAATTTTGTTATATGAGTCAGTCTGAGATATCAAAACTACTGAAATAAGTTTACGATTCAAAATTTTGAATAAAAGAGGACATGCTGGCACTATAAACTGATGCGAGCATAATTTTGTAGTCATTGTTTTCCAATATTGCTTTCATTTATATTAAACAATCCATCCTGATATAAAAATATAAGTGATTTACTTTGCAGCTATTAAGATTTGCATCATGTACATAATAAAGTGCAAATATGGTCAGTTTTGGTTGATGCGGACAAATAATTTTGTTATACCAGTCAGTCTGTGGTATGAAAACTACTGATATTTGTTTATGATGCAATATTTGAATAAAAGAGGACATGCTGGCACTCTAAATTGATGCAAACGAAATTAGGTAGCATTGTGTTCCAATATTTCTATCATTTGTATTATACAATCCATCCTTGCATAAAAATATTACAAATTTACTATGCGACTATAAGAGTTACATAAAAGAGCAAATGTGGTCAGTTTTGGTTGATGCGGTCAAATATGGTCAGTTTTGGTTGATGCTGTCAAATATGGTCAGTTTTGATTGATGCAGACAAATAATTTTGTTACATGAGTCAGTCTGAGATATGAAAACTACTGATATTTGTTTCTGATGCGATATTTTGAATAAAAATAGGAAATGCTGGCACTCTCAATTGATGCGAAAAAATATTTGTGGTCATTGATTTCCAATATTGCAGTTATTTGTATGCTACAGTCCTCTTGACCTAAAATTATAACTGAATTACTGTGCAGCTATATAGATTTACATAAAAAAAAGCAAATGTGGTCAGTTTTGGTTGATGCGGTCAATAGATTTTATTACACGACTCAGTCTGAAGTATGAAAATTACTGATATTTGTTTACGATTCAATATTTTGAATAAAAGAGGACATGCTGGCACTATAAATTGATGCAAACAAAATTTTGTGGTCATTGTTTTCCAATATTGCTGTAACTTGTAGTGTATTACAGTCCCTCTTGACCTAAAATTATAACTGAATTACTGTGCAGCTATATAGGTTTGCAGAATAAAAGAGCAAATAATTAGGTTTTGATTGATGCCGTCAAAAGATTTGTGTTAAACAGGTCCGTCCGGGGTATGAAAACTACTCGTAAACAGATATCGCATTTGTTTACGACTCAATATTTTGAATAAAAGAGGACATGCTAGTACTATAAATTGAGTGCAAACAAAATTTTGAAGTCATTGTTTTCCAATATAATTGCTGTCATTTGTACAATACATCCTTGCCTAAAAATATAACTGGATTACTGCAGTGTGCGGCTAAATGTATATAGATTTACATGATGAAGAGCAAATATGGTCAGTTTAAGTTTAATTTAAAACATATTTATTTATAATACATGTAATAGTGGATTGAGAAACAAGTTTTTACATTTGGTTAATGAGGTCAGATAATTTTGTTATGTGAAACGAGCCATCCTGACTCCCGGAATGACAAATGTATAACAATTCAAATAATAATGCCCCCTAATACTAACGGCCTAATTTATGTACAAAAATGAACGAAAACAAATAATTTATGTAACACATCAACAAAAGAAAATCACTGAATTACAGGCTCCTGACTTGGAACAGGCACATACATGCAGAGTATGGCGGGGTTAAACATGTTCTATTGATTAAAAATCTGAAATAAAACCGTCAAAATAGCAAAACTCTATATAATATTAATCGCTATTTTGCCGAAGCCTTTATATTTAGACAAAGAGTTCTTAAAACTTATAAATCAATTCTAGCCGTAGAATTTATAAATCAATTCTAGCCGTAGAATTTCAATTTGTAATCAATTCTAACCGTAGAACTGTTCTAGAAGTAGAACTGACCAAAATTTGGTCAGTTCTAGGTAGAACTGTCTAAAACTGTTCTAGGGTAGAACTGTCAGGATCAGTTCTAGGTAGAACTGTCCAAATCAGTTCTAGGTAGAACTGACCAAATCAGTTCTAGGTTAGAACTGTTCTAGCTAGAACTGACTAAAGGTGTCAGGCTGACAGTTCTACGTACTGTCCTAGAACAGTTCTCCTGACAGATTCTGACAGATTTAATGAGAGGTTAGAAGTGATCTCCACTGTATCATGTTGACAGAAGTGACAAAATGTGTTCTATATGCCAGAATGGACATATCGGAGACGACTATCACTATATTCTTGTTTGTCCAGTTTAAGAAGATGAAAGGAAACGATTAAATGATACCAAACGAACTGTTGAAAAACCCAAAACACTCATACGATTTTACAATTTCATAAAATGTATCAACAGTAAAATTACTCCTTCTTCTCAACCAAAATTTCAACATATTTAAACACTATTTCTTTAAACATTTTTATTTATATTCTCATATTTTTTTTATTTTATCTACTTTTATTTATTTTATTTATTTTAATATTTATTTTATGTTATGACAACTTATAATTTGTATTCATGTTTTTATGGGAATAAACTATCTTTCTATCTGTACATCTTCATGATTTTTTAAAATTAAAAGTTAAAACTATACACAGGTAACTTACAGCTGGATGTATTAAACATGTGGTGAAAGCCGGAGGTGGACATCCTGTGTATATGTGATTGGAATGGCAATAAGCTTTTTTGTTAATTTGTTAAGACGACAGTTGTACGTGTATAGAGTGAACCGACACGGATCACTAAACACCAAACACCTAGACTTGAAGTCAACAGTAATCGAAAAATTAAAAAATAATAGTAATCGATATACAGCACTTGAATTAATTTTGAATCAAACAATGTATCGTGTTTCTTCAATTGTCAGTATACACTAATTTTAGGTTGCTATATTTATCTTTAACTGTATATTTTGAATATATATATATATTGAACATATTTAAACATTGGAATTTGAATTGAATATTTCTATAGGTCCTCTCAGTATATACGGTGAGTTATAGTTTTTTTTTTTATTTCTGTGTCGTTTGGTCTGTTGCGGAGATTTGTCTCATTTTGGCAATCATACCACTTGCATCTTCTAATTTGTATATATATTTGGTCCTCTTTTCTTTTCACACAGCTCTTAACGTAATTAGGTCTTTGGGAACTACCATTCAACTGTAACTTGATTTTTCATCTTTTTATTTTAAATATCTTATCAGGGAAAAGGGGAATATATTTCGTAATGTGAATTTTTCTGTCATAAAATTTATAAAGCAAAAATCGCGACAAAAATAATGCTTGTGTGGTACAAGAAAATCAGAATGATCCACCTCCCCCTTCAGAGATACATATTTATATATTATTGCCTTTTAAATGCTGATATTATATAGATATAAGAAGATGTGGTATGAGTGCCAATGAGACAACTTTCATTTAATTATATATTCATCAAGATCACGGACTGGACCTCAAATCAAGTTTGATGTCGGCATGCAAAGTGTAAACATAGAAAACATAGAAAATTATCAATGAACAGGGCTTTTATATCTCATGCTCTTCATAACATTGTACAGTTGATGTAGGGTCATTCAACAATGAACGAATCAACTTATTACTACAATAGCTACATGTATCATTTCCTTTAAAATTTAACAGTAAACCCTGGGTTTTATTTGACATTTGAGTTTTTAATTCTTTCCGTCCTTACATTTTGTAATAGATTTAAATGTTTTGCAGTTTTACCAATGTTCAAGTTGATCAATAAATACCCAATATAACCTTTAGATTAATGCAAATTATTAACAGCATTATATAATCATGTTGTTCATACTTATTTCAAAATCTTTTGCATATCTAGTACAAATTACAAGAACGAGATACAGGTACATGATATAAGGGGCAATTAACATTTGTGGACATCATAATTTAAAGTCATGTGATACCTACATGTATGAATGACCCTTTGAAATTCGCCCTCAAGACAATTTACTGTTTTGTGTGACATCATGTATATTACCTGGTTAGATATACTGTTCCCAGATATTATCTATAGCATTATACATGTTATAGTATGTACATGTATATTCTAATGTTCTGAATTCTGGTTATTACAAATACATCCTGATTATTAGCTATTCTATTTCACATTTTACTACATTTAATAGTACAAATTTGATGTATGGTCATGAATTTATTTATTTAAGAAAATATATGATATATCTTGCTATATATATATATATATATATATATCACATGCAATGTATTATAAATAAAAATATTTTTGAGGAACAAATTAACTTTAAAATTAATATTGTATAACATGTATAAAGGCCAAATAAAATGATATGTGTGTTTCCTATTACATCTTTGAAAAAAATAGGGTAGTTAGGGATTTTTTTTTATTTTACAATTTTATTTTACATTGAGTCTATGGGAGAGATTAATTCCGACTTTAACAGTGCTTATTGAAAAATGACAAAAAAAACTTTAAGGTAGACTTTGTCTAACTTTAAGCTTAAAACATAGGGTAGGTAGGAAAACACATATTTTTATTTGGCCTCACAGACATAGTACTTTATGATGTAAAAAAGTTAGCTTATTTTCTAGATAATTAGATAATTATGAATTTTATGACATTTAAGTTTATATGAAAGTTAATATAATGGTTCAAGAAAATAAAAATATAACTTAAAAACGTTTTCAGCCATGAAACATATAAATATTGTAAATAAAAGACAACATTATCTCAAAACTTTATGATCACTTTTCCTGTACCCTTTGTTTATGGGCTTTTGTCCCGAATTCTCCAACTGGTAATAAACATGGATATAATAGATAAGGAGATGTTGTATGATCATTGTAAATGAAAACTATCCACCTAAGACTAAAAGACGAGGATGTTTAGGACTATAAGGCACTGAACAATAATCAACAATGACCATAACCCATACAGTTTTGGTCGGTGAGAATAAAATGCCCAGCATGACAAATGCTGAAATTGTCATAAGAGAAAACTAATGCCATTAGCATGATTAGTTGTGTTCTAATTTATTTGAAAATCAGGAGATGTGGCATGATTGCCAATGAGAAAACTATACATCAGAGTTCAAATGACAAAATATAATCAACAATAGGTCACCATCTGGCCTTCAACAATGAAAACTCCTATAATGTATAGTCAGTTATAAATGTCCAACATGAAAAATTTTGAAACAGTTCAAAATGTTAAATGAGAAAACAAAAGGCCTTGGCTTTAATTTCAGTTAGAGAAAACACATGACAGCCATATGCATGAACCAACTCACACCACTGAATTACAGGGGTTGTCTTTAAAAAATAAAATCCGAACATGTTGAACTGTGGTTGTTATCATATCTTAAATATTGCAATTTTCTTCAAATGTTATGATCAAGGTTAACCATGAACACTGTGCGGGACAAATTTGCAATTCCAGAATTGGCAAATCTGACTTTGTCGGTTTATAAGATATCAAAAATATTTTTGCCCAAGTGATAGATAATCAAAAATTAAATTTCCCCATATGTCCCAACATGTCACCGTTGTCACTGTTGTCACCACAGCTGATTAAAGTACATTTCCATGGAAATTTAAAATTCCATGGGAATATTCAAGTTCCCATCGGAAAAGTACTTTTCCCATGGGAATTTTAAAGTTTCCATCGGAACTTTACAGTTCCCATGGGAAAGAAGAATACAAGAGTTCCCATGGAATTTAACTTTTCCGATGGGAACAGTTTATCTTCCCATGGGAACAATTTTTCTTCCCATGGGAAAATTTGTCACCTTGGGAACAATTTTCTTCTCATTGAAACAGATATTTTATGTATGGAACATGTTTTCCGTTTGATTGTTTTTCTCCTAGAAAAATAAAAATTTGTTGAAAATGCAGGATTTATGTTAAATTATTGCAGTATGCAGGTTTTCTACAAAATGTCAATATGGTTTCATATCTAAAGCTGCTCTCAACATGCAACTTCCATAAAAACTCTGATTATCCAGTTAAATATGAAGCAATGGCAAGTAAGTTTTAAATAAGTTTGCTGTGTGTTGTGAATACAAATTTCTATTATTGAACTTATTGGAAAATAGATAAAAATGTTTAACAACTTTTTCCGGTGCTTCAAAATACCCCATTTTAATTTTTTTTTACAAGACCCATGAAACAAAAACACTATAACCATGATAACATGCTGAGATAATATATTCATTTACAATCTGTATACACGTGCGTAATTAACGGGTTCTGGTTGAATGAACATTAATTTCGATCGATTACACACAGATGACGATCAATAGAGTGTGGCACGTGTCGTTAAAACATTTACATGATAATTACTGAAGATGTGATTATATAATTTGGAATTATTTTTTAATTTAAAATAACATAGCCTACTTTTATATTTCATGTCCTTTGTGGCAACTGTATCATCACATCAAGTCCCTAGTGCGTATTATTGAGGTGGTCATTTGTGGTATTTCTACGGACGTCTTTATTTCAATATGTTGATTCCTTTCGTATTATATTTTGTATAGGCAGTTTATGTAGATGAATTACAAGAACAGAATAAAGTAAATTGAAGTCATATTATTAGTCTCCGTTGTATTGTTTTAAAAACTTAACATTGACATGGATTAGTGATTTCTGTGACATATACATGTACATGTACCAAATGTACAAGTTTGTTACTTTGAGGATTTTTTGTGACTTATCTTCGTTTTTGTTTTGTTTTGTTTAAACACATTTTATTTTCAAAAGTAGCATATGGGATTGAACACAAAATACATAAGATAATAACGAAAACAAAATAGAAATAGATGTAATACAAACTATAAACAAAAACGAAAATGCAATATAATATTTTGTAATATGAACTGGCGTGAAAAGTAGGAATTCAGAATTTTAATTGTATCGAAGTTCTGAATCTTTGTGTAATTCTGATATAAGATTGCACGGATTCAAAATTGCTTTACTTTGCTGAAATGTATAAAGGTCACCGTGACCAGCCAATATAAGGTCAATTGATATAAAATATCTTTTAAAATCAAAACAATATTTCTCTCGCTTAATTGTGAAATGGGCACTCGAAAAATTGTAAATACAATCCTCAACAGCATGGCTACAGCTGCATGCGGGATTTAGTTTAATATTAACACAGATCTGCATGGGATTTAGTTTAATATTAACACAGATCTGCATTTAAGGAGCTTCTGCATACTTCTGAACCATGAATGATATTAAGTTTTCTAACACCACAACTAAAGAAGAAGGGTGGCTGTTTTATATTTCAGAAAGTCCATATGTCAGGTTTAAAATTCCATTCAATAGAAGTATATGGGAAAAAAGATGTTTTGGTTATATCTAGTCTATGACGCGGGTACTACATAGTTGTTACTAATTCGTAAATCATAATTTGAATTTGACCAATAATTGGGAGCATTAAATCGCAGAGATAATCAAGGACAGTCTCTTTATGTAAAGAATATAACACAATGAGCTTTCTTGACTTTCTTCTGTCTACTAGCAATTTCCGGCCTATTTCGAGGTGTCAGACCACCAATTAAAAATCCTATCTGTTCAACCAAATTTTTCAATTTTCACAGCTTTCAAAATATTTTACCTTAAGTTTAATTTCAAAGAAACCAGTATATCCTGAACTGTACATGTATCACCTTTCTACATGCCAATTTTCAACCCATGTTTAAAGTCTTATAAGAAAATTCTGATCTTGAAAACACAGGTACTACCAAATAACTCCCGGTTTTCTGAAATCTTAAATTAGTATACTATGTAGCGCATTAATCCTGAATTTTTAATGCAAACTCATAGACAAGTGAATTTTGGCTCAAAATGGTCTAAATATATTTCCTTTCACCAAAAGTTTCATTTCTGCAACTTTGTTGGTTAGTTTAAGTAAACAATGACATCAAAAGCACTATTTTGTGTCAGAGTAGGGCTACTTTACATACGTTCTAAATTGAAGGAGTAATTGGTGGTCTGACACCTAAACGAAATATGAAGCTTAACGACTGACATATGTATGCATATTCCATAATTAGTATAATAAAGGTTAAGTTTATACGATCAAATTTATTTCTTTATAATGCATATATCAAGTTTTCAAGTAAATATAGGGGAATTAGTTGAGAGCAATTTCTTTTATGGATTCTCTCATATATAGTTAGAAACCCTAATTAACTAGCAGTGTTCCTGTAAAATTGTTTCCAATATTTTTTATCTGGGACTAATATACATTTATAAAATCTTTTATGTCCCAGTATTTATATAATACCTTTATTTAATTCCTTAACTTGACCATCAGCATGGCTAAGGAAATTATTGCCAGAGGTACTGTGAGGTGACACTTCCAGGTATTCAAGCGATTTCCTGTCGGGCTTAAAACTCTTATTACACGTAATGCAGGTTTACGCACCGCCTGCTGAGCAGTGTACGCGGACGGTAATTTGGAACTTTATTTTAAAAATCATCTGTTATAATATACATCATGTGTACATTGATATACTATATATTACTAAACTCATACGTGTAGTCAATTTTACTACCAGTTGTTTAGAAATACAATTCTCGTCAATGAATGATATTTAATTCCAACCAAAGATTTGGAATGGAATTTAACAATTTATTGAGATATTTTCCCTTATAACGGTCAAATTTGAAAATGTAAGTTTGTACTAACTTGTCTAATAATAATGGATATTTCAAAACATTTAAATATTAATTCACAAATATTGATAACGCACTTGCCGAAATCGTTGGTATTAGAAAGATAAGAAAGATTCGGAAAAACTAAAGATAGTCAAGAATTAAAATATGTATTTATGAAAAAAAGACAAAAACCGCCAGAACAGATCTGATTTAAATCCAGAGTCCGTATATGCAATAATGGTACTGTAAAGTTAAGATTTGACCCGAACGGACGGATTTTCTACATGTTACTACAATAAAAATTTATACTACGATTGGATATTGTTTTATGCATATATGTCACAGATCTATATAGAACTTACTTTGCTTCGTCGAAATGTACGAATATAGAAAACTCACAGATTTTATATTTCAACTAGAACGTTCTAGAACAGTTAAAGAAATCATTACAATTGTTAGTTATTTTGTACATGTATAACTATAATACGAACCATTGTGAAATATGCACGTGAAATTCCAACTAAGCGTGAATTCTTTGGAAAAGCGACGGTTACTAATTAATAACCTATTGTCAATTTCAAGTTCTGTTTCGACATGCATTGTAATATATGTCACTGGACGTTAAAATTCCATCATTAATATTCGTCTTCGTCAAAATATTGCTGTTAGATTACTTAACTTTTTTTTTATTACATAATACATTAAATACACCACAAATGTTATTCCTATGTAATCTCATTTAGATATTTTAATGCAAAGTAAATTATTATAAGATGAAAGTCGTAATTAGTTCGATAATGCTTCAAACTAAATATTTAGAACTGAGAATATATGTATTTAACTGCCATATTCCTAATCCCGTTGACATTCATTTGTGTAAATGAAGAAAAGATAAACAATGAGTCGGAAATATACTGAGCTGAATCTTACGTCTCAAATCAAGCTTCATAAAGATATTACAGAATATTCAAGATATACAACTTTATCTTGAATATGATTGCCAATGAAATAAACTATTCAGGAGATTTTCATAATTAGCCCAATTAATTTATGTCGTGTACTATAACAACTGAAACCGTAATTCTGCTGTAGTGCACGTCGATCGTATCTGTAACAGGAAGGCGTATGGTAACCATACTACCGGGTTACTAAGTTACAAAATTTGATACATAACAACCCATTTCTTTGTTGCATTATACGCTCAGGAACCACTAACCCCATTTCGTTACTATTTTGCATGGATTGGTAGCAAATGTATTTTACATTTTCAGACTGTAGACCTTAACCAAAAGCCTTGTTTTTTTTCCATCATGACAAGCTTAATTTTGAATCAAATGATCATACAAGTATGGAGGCTAGAGATTTTATACTTCGGCTAGTCTGGATGACTTCGTGCAATACCCTGCTCCGTATTCATTATAGTTTTACATAAATCATTAATAAATTTTAGATCCTTCAGTTTGCATATAAATAATGATATTTAAATTTCGTATGGCTTAGATACAACCTGCAAAACATTTTAATTTAATGTCACCAATAGTAAACATATAAAATGAAACAATAACTTACTACTAGTATACCAATATAGACTTTTGTTGTATGACTTATACAAACCGAAATCACTACTAGATCGAGGGGTTGACACGCATCAAATTAACAAAATTGTGTTTCAAAGAAACCAATGCACCAACATTGATTTTATAGGATTATAGTTTAACATTTTAACCTGTTCAAGGAATGCATTACTTGACAAGAACAATTGAAATGTAGGACAAAATTCGGCTTACAACACGAAATTTGTTCAAAGAATATTTGTACCAAGCATGTGACAAAATGACGGGTATGTAACAGAGGTATCGCAATTGCAGATGGATTGGTGGATAGTTACTGTTTGTTCAACGTTCAGTAGACAAGTATCTCATGCATATTGCAAGACCAAACTAAGTTGGGCAGACGACAAAAGCGTAAATTGTGATCTAAAATTCGTTGTTCAAAATTTACTTTTCAAGTGTTATTTAGGAAGTCAAACATGTATATGGAAAGTAAATTTTAACTATTATTTATTGAATAAAATTAAAAGATCAAAACCTCTAAAAGAAAATAAACATCCGGTGAATGACACTCCTTGTTGTTGAATTTGGGTTTGGCTGACCTTAATTGATATTATGTTTTAAAACAATTATTCAAATTAAACTATAAAATTATTTTACTTTTGGGGGAGTCATTGACCCTAAAACATAACAACAATACAGGCTTATAGTATTTTGAAGCATTTTGAAGCATTCAAATATAATGAAACGTATGATAATTCCCTTACGAAGTTAAAACCGAAAAAGCAAGTCGGCCCAAAATGATTGATATTTCAAAGAAAATGTATAGTGTGTTCATTGTAAACTTAAACCAGAATGCGTATAAATGTCTCTATTATAATAGTAACAAACCACTTCTAGAATTAAAAATCAGCGATTTTTTTACCTATTCATGCAATAATATTTTAGTCTGAAAGTGTTATCGAGATGCCCTTATTAAAAGGTAATTCAAATTCTCGTGACACTTAATTTTTTCCAGAACACGTTTATAGTTAATATCAGAGCCATATAATACATTATATATCTGGGACTATAATACTAAGTATAATAGTCCCAGATTATATTATCTGTTAATATGCATCCTTCTTTAAAGTCTTGTTTTCTTAAACACTTTAGGACCGTATATCGGGGCACTGCCGAAAAATCTTTCAAAAGCAATTTTAAGTTTCAACCTTTAAAACTTGTATGTCAGATAATTTGACCACATGACAAGAAATTCTACAATAAAACATTGGTCGCACGACAGATTCCGATGTAAGCCACGTGCCGTTACAATAGCCAGTTTACACGCATCAGCGACACAGGTTTGTCGAATAGGCCAGTTGATTGGAGGAAAGTTTCGAAAACCACGCCTACCTTAAACTAATACCCAATCAAACGCCTTTGACAAAACATGAATAATACATGTATAAGATTACTGAGATTTGGTTGCGTATACAATATTTGAAAAGTTTAGACTCTTAATTCAAACTTAGAAGTATAGAATATGCCCGTAATGCAAGTTTCGCAATTTTACAATAAATTGTATACATAATTTCACCTACCTAGTGAGGAAAAATACAAATTTAAAAAATTTGCAAATTAAAACTATTTCGAATTGTTCTCTATGTGTTATAGTAGTCTCAGTCTATTCGTACAAAAATCACCAGCAATTAAAAATCAAATATTTCTTTCACCTGTATCCAATCGGAAAAATAATTCATTTTAGTCTTTCATCTAGATGCAAAGACGACAATGCTCCTTACAGTTAAAACAGTCTATTCCAAATTTCATAGCGTATGCAGAGCTTGACAGATACCCATTACCGTCCTATGTAAAGTTGCGAATGATACATTTCTAGAGTATACTTCTTAATGGAAAAGAAAGTAAAATTTGTGCTGAATTATACAAACTTGTGTTTTATATTATGCTAATAACGGAATAGAAACTAAGTGGATAACTGGATATCATATACATGTATGAAAATATTTTGATAATTACGGTATGATCTGCGGTATGATTATGTCCAATATTATAATGCACAGTTTGTGATAAATGGGGGTCAAAATGTATTAAACAAAACCCAAAGACCAGTTTCAACAAGAATGCTTTGCTTTTATTGCAGAATCGCATAAAACTTAATGTTATCGTATTTTAAAAAGAATTAACAATTTGAAAAAATACTTTTCATTTTACCTTACTAAATTCATTTATATATTATGCATATATAGATGTGGTAGTCACCACTTGCCGATTGAGATTATATGAACGTTCACATACGACGCTGGTTATACTATCGTCACACAATATTGAGAATGAAAATATGTTTTGATATTTAACCTTGTTGAACTTATTAATGCATTCAATTGTTGACATTGGCAATGTCTCTTTTGGATTGAACCAGAAATACATCCATATTTTTACCCCGAGAATAACTGAAAAGATCCCCCACTCTATGATTGGTCGTCACCTTAGTGGGGGCTAAAATCTGAATACCGAGGCCTGACTGCCATAAACAACAGACGACGAGTGATGTCCCTTTGTAAATGGACGTAAATGGACGTGTGAGTTTTTTGAGCAGCGGAAAATTAATTTAAACTCCTTGTTTTGGATGTTTCTGGTGCCAATTCTTTCAAGATTTTCATACATTTGTTCTTCAAGAGGATAT
The DNA here is from genome assembly GCA_017311375.1 of Mytilus coruscus. NCBI lineage: Eukaryota > Metazoa > Mollusca > Bivalvia > Mytilida > Mytilidae > Mytilus > Mytilus coruscus. The sequence continues at coordinate 86,875,984 of CM029598.1, forward strand.
TGGAAACAAAGATAATGACTTTTTGCGTAGTATATGCATAATTTGACTTTGTTTATGTGTCCTGTTTTGACATCCTGAATTCAATTCACTGAAAAATGTCGAGGGTAAGCAGACAATTATCCATACATTTTTATACCAAAGGTTTCAAAGGGATTAAACACGATGAAATTTTAACAGAAATAAGTAATCAAATTGATACAAATAAGGTTGGATCTATACAGATCACAGAAAAAGACTGTATTGTGTCTCTGAAAGATGTCGAGTCAGAAGATAAATTGGTAGTAAATGGTATTACAGTAAGAAACAGGTCAGTTAACTTTTTTGATGTAGAAAAATCAATTACACACGTTACCATAAAAGACGCTCCTTACGAACTTGACGATTGTTATATTGGTACACAAATGCTAAGATTTGGTCAAGTTGTTCCCGGATCTGTCAAAAGAGGTTATATAAAATGAACGGACATAGAAAATGGAGCACGGTATCTCGATATCCTGAACTGTGAGTCTGTTCTTCCTCTAAGAACTAGCCTAGGCCGCTTTGAAGTGCGCTTATTTGCTGACAATAACCGTACACCGTGCTTTCATTGTAAATTAACTGGCCATCCCTCATATCAATGTAAAGATCGTCCAAAAATTTTAAATGAACGACGATGTTATAACTGTGCTGATATTGGTCATTTAGCTAATGCTTGCCCTAACGAACCTTATTGTTCTTACTGCAACATAAAAGGCCATCCTAGACGAGACTGAGAGTTTCAAACACGACCAAGAAAAAGAGGAATATGGTAAATATGGTCCGGAAATATTTGAGGGTAGACAAGAAAATAAAAGTGTCGCACATTCAGATTACGATAATGATACTCTTTTCGAAGACGGAAAAAAATGACACAGCTAATACGGTAAATATCCTTATTGGCGCATCCAATTGTACCAGACTCGGTGAAACTGATGAAAAGGTGATAAATGCTTCAAAATCAGGTGCAAATTTTGAAAATTTCCCACAAAGTCTGGATCTTGCAGCTCAGAAAACATACAGCCATAAAGTAGATAAAGTTGCGATTTGTCTCGGGACCAATGACATAAGTAAACATAAGGATGATAGTGACCAAATAAATTTACTTGTGACAAAAGCAGTAGCTCTAGTGAAGTCCGCCTATCCAGAGTGTCATGTTGGTTTTTGTAGCATCATACCACGTAAAGGTAACAGTGCGCAAATAAACAGAATAAATCAATCGGCAACAAATGTGAACAAGTTTATCCGAAAACTGCGCTCGCGAAGACAATGTAGATTTTGTTGATCTGGAGAAACTGTTTTACAGAAATGGCACGATTATCAGATCTATGTTTGACAAAGCCGACAACAGCGGTGTTCATATAAGTATTGAAGGTGCACAAAATATAAACAGAAAACTTAGCGATTTCTTTCTTTCTCCAAAACCGTGCTAACAGGAGCTACACACACCGACGGACCCTAAACGTAAGAGAAGCGACGGAACAGCAACACCTACCTCCGCCGATAGAATGAGTAAGCGGTCCAATACTGAACCTAAAATAGCTGAACTCAAAATATGTCAAAATCAAACTTTATTTTAATTAGCCAAAAAATGAAGAAAGAAAAAATGCATGCAAATTTTTAATCTTGTAAATATGTCCACTACTTTCGTACATCATATTTGTATATATTTTCTAATGTTTGTAGAATGTAGATGTGATTTCATATATCATGTGAATGAAAAGAACTATCTCAGGAAATATGTGATGAACATGAATTTTCAGTATAATGTCTATGATAGACTGTTATGTTTGATCAAATACGGTAATTTAAACACCTTATATGTCATATATGATATAAGGGTACATAGTGTATGTGTTAAAGATTACGTAGATGTAATTACTTTTCATGAATTTTACAGGTACCAGAGTCTATTGTATGAGAACAATAGCAAAAATCATTACGTGTCACTAAATGTTACATCAGAAATAAACACAAATCTCTTTTATATATAAATAAAATGAGTTTAAAAATACCATCAATAAATGTGAATGGATTAAGAAATAATAAATAAAACGTGCATTAGTATTTAACTGGATTGTTTCACAAGATATATATCTTGTCTGTCTACAAGAAACACATTGTACACATGATGAAACAGGGAATGGAAAGAAAATGGGGGTGGTGAAAGTTTCTGGAATTGTGGTACAAACGATTCGAGAGGTGTAGGGATTCTCTTAAGAAAAGATTGTACACATTGTTTCGATATCTCAATGACTGATAATAACGGTAGAATACAAATTGGTGAAATTAAAACTAATACTGCTGTGTACCATATAATTAATTTGTACACCCCGAATAATGGTTCAGACAGGAAACATTTTTTTGAAAACTTAAAAAACTTAAATGACTTGTATGCAGATGATAGCACAGATCATTATAATGTCTTCTTAGGGGATTTCAATTGTGCGTTAGACAGAAAACTAGATAGGGCCCCTTCGCATCAAAATGAGGATACAGGTTTAAAGGAACTAAAGAGTCTTTTATTGAAATTTGAATTAGATGATATATGGAGATCTAAATTTCCAACAAATAGAAGGTATAGATTTCAAAGAGGTAATTCAATATCACGAATAGATTATATTTTTTGTACGAAATCTCTAAGCTGCAAAATTTCAAATACGCGTATATTCACATTTCCTTTTAGTGATCATGACATAGTTACTTCAAAAATAAATTAGATGATATTGAAAGAGGACCGGGAATGTGGATCATGAATCTAAATACAATTAAGACAGATGAATTTTCAAATGCATTTAAAACGTTTTGGGAAAATTGGGTAACAAGTAAAGATCGATTTGATAGCATTCAAGAATGGTGGGATGTAACAAAATCAAAGATTAAATTTTGACTATGGAAATTTTGCAAAATTAAACCGTCGATCAAAGCAAAAATATATCATAACTTTAGAAAACAACTTGAAAAATTAAAACTTCAATCGAATGAATCAAATACTTCGCCTGACAAAATTTTAGAAATAGAAAATAAGATTAAGGAATATTATACAAATAAGACTATTTCTGCAAAAATAAGATCACGAACGAAATGGGCTGAAGATGGGGAAAAGTCGACTAAATACTTTTTCAATTTCGAAAAGAAAAACGGGCAGAACAAAATATGGCAACGTGTAAAAACAGAAAACGGTGAGTAGAAATGTGACATTGATTCCATCTTGAATGAACAAATAAAATTTTACACTAAACTTTTTGCCACGGAAGGCTGGGACAAAACAGCAGGGGAAAAACTCTGTCAGTTCATAATAGACAAGGTAAGTATAGAGAACAAAGAAATGTTAGATAGAGATATAAATATCTGCGAAGTAGAAAAGGTACTTAAATTACTTAAACAGAACAAATCACCTGGCGAAGATGGTATAATATCAGAATTTTATATTTTATACTGGAACATAATAAAAGACGATTTCTTTACTCTACTACAGGAAATCTTTAATGATAATGTATTGAGTAATTCTCAACATAAGGGGGTCTTAACCTTTCTACATAAAGGAGGAGAAAGGGAAAATATAAAAAAATGGAGGCCGCTTACTTTACTAAATTGTGATTATAAAATTATTGCAAAGATTTTATCTGAAAGGCTAAAAATAGTATTACCAAAAATTATTCATACAGATCAGAAAGGATTTGTTAAAGGTAGAAATATAAGCGAGGCTAACCGAATGATTCAGGACATTATAGAATATATTGACAATGAAGATGAAGAAGGAATTATTTTATTTTAGATCAACAAAAGCGTTTGACAGGGTTGAATGGGAATGGATAGATTTTGTTTTGGAATATTTGAAATTGGGGTTAAATTTAGAGCGTGGATCAAAATGTTATTATATAATGCTACTTCGTGTATTAAAACCAATGGATTTGTATCACGATACTTTTCGATTACTCGCTCAGCTAGGCAAGGATGTCCAATAGCGCCTCTTTTGTATATCATACAGGCTGAACCCATGGCATGTGCGATTAGGGGTAACATTGAAATAGAAGGTTTAAAATTACCAGGAGGGGGGAGGAACTTTATAGAAACTAAATTATGTATGTTTGCAGATGACACCAAGGTATTTAATAAGAACGAAAAATCTATAGAAAACTCATTCAAGATTTTGTCCTTATATGAAAAAGCTTCGGGCTCTAGAATAAATTATGACAAAACAAAAGGCTTACTTTTAGGGCTTCTAAAAGAAAAAGACCAAAATTTAATAAAATCAAATGGATCAAAAGTAATGTTAAAACATTAGGTGTGTGCCATGGTTATGAAATAGATGACGATGATATATGGAGAAATATAATTGATAAAGTTAAAAATTGTATACACGTATGGAAAAGTAGGAAGCTTACATTTACAGGTAAAACACTTATAGTTAAAAATATGATACTTTCTCTCTGTTCATATGAGATTGAAATACGAGGAATTCCGGATAAATATACTAAAGAGCTAAATAATATAATTTGGAATTTTATATGGGACGGAAAAGTTAACCAGGTAGACAGAAAGGTCTGCTGCTTGCATGAAATAAAAGGGGGATGGGTATGGTAAGTATAGATATGTTCATAAAAAGTAAACAAATAAAACTTTTATATCGCTTACTGCAGGAACCATTGGAAAGCTGGAATGCGATTGGTAAGTATTGGCTACGGAAATTTGATGAAAAATATAATGATACCTTTTTTGTATGTAAATGTTCAAATTTGAATGGTTTAGATATAAACCAACTACCACAGTTTTATCAGAAAATTATGAATACTTGGTCAGGTTTCATACAAAATATTGATAAACCATTCAATAAAAGAGATGTTTTAAATACGAGAATATTTGGGAACTGTTCTATTTTGTTCAAAAATAAACCATTGTTCTACCCTTCATTTTTAAAAAGCGATATCAAATCTATCAAGGACATTTGGAATTCAGAAAATACTGATTTTATCAGCTGCAATGAAATTTATAGGAAGCTAATTGATCGGAGAAATTGTATTTCCGAATTTTCTAGAATTAAACAGGCAATTCCTAAAGAAACCATAGAAACCCTGCAACACTTATTTTTTAGTTGTAGTACATCAAAGTTAATTGTAAACAAGCCACAAGAAATACTCATTCAATCAAACATAGGAATAAATACTCCCATTGTTGAAAAGGACATGTTATTAGGAATAAACACAGGAATATTCAAATATGACAATTTTCTAAACACAATTATTACATATTCTAAATGGACTCTATGGAAAATCAGGAATTCAATAAAATACAACAAAACGCCTATAACACCACAAGATATTTATAGTATTTGGAAATATAACTTCAAAATTGATTTGAAATTTGTTCTTCAATTAAAAGGTATAGACATCATCGATAAGACAAAATTGAAGTCTGTGATAATGAAAATTTAGACAAAAAATATAATATAAGCTTTAAACGAATTGTTTTATGGTTTATTATATAAGACTATATATAGATCTTATCGATATATACATATATATAAAATGATATGAAAGTGTTAGCCTTATGTGTGTTGCGTTCAATGCACATCTTTTGTATGGATATCTTATTAATTACTTACTATGTTAAAGTTAAGGTATAGAGTTAGATGCTTCTAACATCATGTGAATGTATTTTTGAAACTAATTTTAAATACAAGGTAAAAAGTGGACTACATCTTTGGCCTTCTATTACCCCTGGATAGATGGCTCATTTTGTAAACAGGGACCCTTAGTCTGTTACCTGGACGACTAAGGTAATTGTATACAGGAAATATTTAGGAATAAAACGTTTATATGTGTTAAAAAAAAAGAAAAAAGAAAAAATTTAAGTGGGGTGCACGCCCGCCACGCCCCGCCTAAATCCGCCCCTGATAGTTTGTTGTTCGGTGTGAGCCAAGGCTCCATGTTGAAGGCCGTACTTTGATAATGGTTATTTTTTTACAAATTGTGACTTGGATGGAGAGTTGTCTCATTAGCACTCATACAACAACTTCGTATATCTATTTTGACCATAGAATATCATTTTTTTTTTTATTGTCGACATTTTTATTCCTTTTGTCTTGATAACTCTATAATACATAAACATTTTAAAAGTCGACCACATTCTAACTTTATAACAGTTGACGCAAATCAAAGCCATGCACGCCAATAACTTTATCGGAAGAGAAATAAAACAAAAGCAAAATTATTTGTCCTTTTAATCTTTGTAAATAAGAACAAAACATATGATTATACATTTTTTGTATTATAGTCTTTACAATTGTTAATTACTTGAAATATAAAAAAAGATTATGATTGTTTAATCAGTTGTTCTGTAAGTTGGCTCGTGTCAATCGGTTCACTGATTTTCGGCAATATCAAAGAAAAACCGGCACGTGCCTATATCAGAGTGTCTGCCTATTTATTGTTCACATGGTTCTTTTTCTATAGAATTTGGAATTTATGTATTAAATATCAATCTCTACCATAATATGAAAACAATGTACATGTAACAGCACCCTTCTAGTCCTAAGTGGCATAATATATATAAAATATATGTACATTGTCGGAAAATATAAATTTAGTTGAAACAGGACGAAAAGCGAGGCTCGCCGAGCTTTTCTCCTGTTTCGTAGCGAGTACAAATAAATTTTATATTTTCCGACAATGTACATATATTGTTTTTTATCCTGAATTTTTTTCCCAACACTTGAAAGTTAAAGTTATTAAAAGTCATATGAAACTTCAAATTAAAAAAAATATGCATATGGTTTCTATATCTAAATGGCTAGTTTTAATTATAAAACTTATGTACATATACTCTATTTTCCAAAAAATCTGTAATTTGTCCACACTTTAACTTTTTAATTGCTTGCTTCCAGTAAACAATTCGCCGATATGTTTTCCGTATGCAGTGAACTCAGCGTGACCTTTCTCGTAAAAATCTGGTGATCGCAATACGCATGGAGCTGTCATTGAAATAAACTATTATCTTATTGTACATGTTATACACGTGCTCAATATCCATGCTTCTTTATTGATTGTTTACTAAGGTGACAATCGGTAAATTACGGCTTATAAGAATTAACATATCTATTTAAGTTCGATTTCAAATTCTACCAAAATTTACCCCTTGAATAAGCAGCGTATAAACATATAATCATTCGTCCTGTGTGCAAATGCGATGACTATAATCCTGGGTGCACTCAGGAGGTAATGAGCAGTGTTTCCAACCCAGGATAAAGGGGGGGGGGGTTCCAACTATATGTCCCCATTCAAATGCATTGATCGTCCAAAAAAAGGGGGGTTCCAACTACCGGAACCCCCCTCTGGATCCGCCACTGGTTTAGACATACCCGACAAGTATATCATCAGTGATAAACTTATTAATAAGTTATAATCCATTGCTTTATATTTGCCAAACTACTGTTATTTTCATTCTTCTTATTAATCTCGGGCCAAAGCCTCATGCATAATAGTAGTACAAGTTAAGGCAATTTTGAATAAAGCAGGATTAAATTTTCACTTTTTTTTTTTTTTTATTTTCAATATAAATGCTTACATCCACATCATTTAAACTCTGGTGGAAAGTTGCTTTATTGGTAATAATATACCACATCTCCTTATAAAATTATTTTATATTACATATACCTTCTGTTAAACTCATGTCGTCCTGAAACGCATGAAATATTTCTCATTGAACGTTTGAAATCAGCAAACAACAATCAATCAATTTTCGTTTGAATTGCTTTACATTTTTCATGTCGGGCCATTTATTGCTGACTATACAGTATGTTTTTTTTTTCAATGTTGAAGGCTGTACAATTGCCTATAATTGCTTACATCCACTTCATATGAACCCTGGTGGATAGTTGCTTTATTGGCAATCATGTACCAAATTTCCTTATTTTTATACTATATAACTGACTTTTAAGCTCTGGTCGTCCTGATCTTGCATGAAATATTTGTCACTAGGCATTTTAAATAACAAATCAATAATCCATTAATTTAAACTCATGCTAAATAAGTGGAAACCCATTTGCTATTTGATATTTATCTTATTTTCTTCTATTTTTTTTTTTTTTTTTTTTTGGGGAGTTTTTAAATATGAATATGGTGACCTGGTAAGAGCTGAAAAAGCATGCTGCTTCCATACCATAAAAACGTTTATCACACAGCTCACATTCTTTTATATCTGCATTCATTTATTTGTTATTTCGATTTAAGTAAAAGACGCCATGTTTATTATGTGCCTATACCTTTCTTGGATTGATACGAATATATGTCCCACACAAAAACTCTTGTCAGTGATTTTGATAGACGTAAACCTGTTTCAAAGAAAGAATTGTTCGTCGTCTCAGATTTTTGATTGTTTTTGTTTAACTTATTCACAATTTGATAATGACGTAATCACACATGAAATTATTACAGTATTAACGTGTTGTTTTAATTTTTTTTATGAACTTTGGACAGCTCAGAGCTTGCTAAATTCTATCATGTTTATATAACTCGGGTCTTTTTTTGAATACTACTTGCTGCTCTTATTATCATATGTCTTTGGCATGTTTTGGTTGTTTTTTTATGTCGTTCGGTTGCTGTCATACTGACGTGTAACCCACAGAAATGCCGAACTAGCTTAAATACTGATATATTATTCATCTTGTTATACAGCAAACGAACAATTTTACCCTGTTTGGAAACTTTTAAATTGTCACATAATTTCGATGCTGTTGTTTGTCTGTTGTCTTTTTCTTTTTTTATAGCCATTGCATTGGAAGTTTATTTTCAACTTGCATGTACAATGATATATGAGTTTGAATGTCCCCTTTGGTATCCTTTGCCTTTCTTCTCTTATAAAAGTTGTAAAATCAAATTTGAAAGGGACAGTTTAATACTTGTCTGAATCTGTAAGGGTATTTATGTAAATTGTGGTTATTGAACCAGAGATCGTACATTGACCGTATGTTGCTACATGTAACATCTTTCTCATTTGGTCTCTAGTTGATAGTTATCTCACTGACAATCATATCATATCTCTTATTTAATATTATACAAGACTACAATATCATGAATGTAATTAAATGTATAATTAAATGTACATGTAATTGAAAGTTTATTGTTAACTGATTTTTTAATAGCAAAATCCGCTCAATGGTCATATAAATAAAATGATACTTTGAAGTATTGTTTAATATGCTTGACCAGAATAAAATGCCAGTTTTGTTATAAACAGTCCATTTGTAGTTAAGATTATCATAAATACATGTACTGGTTCACATTTAGACTTTAAACACAGTAATCAGTTAATTGGTAGTAAACAATTGCAACATATCCTAAAATTAAAGTTAACTATAACATACATGTAAATGTTCACTGAATCTATGAAATCTTGTTATTCCAAATTGCTTTTTCAAACAAATATTTTTCCAATGCACTCATCAAATTCAGATATATGTATGATGCACTACAAATATATGCACTAAGACTTCCTATTCCAATAATTTCAAATTGCTATTTCAAGTGAATAATTATCCAAGGTATTAACAGCCTTCCAGAGTTGAATGATCTTTCTTTAAAAATATAGATGTGCTATTTATTCAATGCACTATTTCCTTCTTGTCCAGTTTAATCCCAATATCACTTCATGGTACTGTACAATGTGTTCGAGCTATTCATTTTTTTCATATCCCCTCTTTCATATCCTGCAACTATCAGCGATTGACATTTATATTTCCTACAAATCATAAGTGCACATTTAATGTTTGTAAACTGCTTCCTTTTTCAAGCTTGGAATCATCTACAATAAAAATAAATATATGTATATATTGAGAATGAACTTTTTTCTTTAATTTCTATGTATTGTGTAACAAATATTGCAACTTATTACTAAACAATGAAAGGTCCTTAGGATATGGAGTAAATGTACATGGGACAAAATCGCACACAATACATAGAAAACATAGAAAATTATCAATGAACAGGGCTTTTATTCCTGCTCTTCATCTTGACAGTTGATGTAGGGTCTTCAACAATGAACGAATCAACTTATTACTACAATAGCTACATGTATCATTTCCTTTTAAAATTTAACAGTAAACCCTGGGTTTTATTTGACATTTGAGTTTTTAATTTCTTTCCTCCTTACATTTTGTAATAATTTAAATGTTTTGCAGTTTTTACCAATGTTCAAGTTGATCAATAAATACCCAATATAACCTTTAGAAATGCAAATTATTAACAGCATTATATAGCATGTTGCTTCATACTTCTTTTTCAAAATCTTTTGCATATCTAGTAAAATTACAAGAACGAGAACAGGTACATGATAAAGGGTGCAATTAACATTTGTGGACATCATAATTAAAGTCATGTGTGATACCTACATGTATGAATGACCCTTTGAAATTCGCCCTCAAGACAATTTACTGTTTTGTTGACATCTGTATATTACCTGGTTAGATATACTGTTCCCAGATATTATCTATAGCATTATACATGTTATAGTATGTACATGTATATTCTACATGTTCTGAATTCTGGTTATTACAAATACATCCTGATTATTAGCTATTCTATTTCACATTTTACTACATTTAATAGTACAAATTTGATGTATGGTCATGAATTTATTTATTTAAGAAAATATATGATATATCTTGTATATATATATATATATATATATATACATGTCATGCATGTATTATAAATAAAATATTTTTGAGGAACAAATTAACTTTAAAATTAATATTGTATAACATGTATAAAGGCCAAATAAAATGATATGTGTGTTTCCTATTACATCTTTGAAAAAAATAGGGTAGTTAGGATTTTTTTATTTTACAATTTTATTTTACATTGAGTCTATGGGAGAGATTAATTCCGACTTTAACAGTGCTTATTGAAAATGACAAAAAACTTTAAGGTAGACTTTGTCTAACTTTAAGCTTAAAACATAGGGTAGGTAGGAAATACACATATTTTTATTTGGCCTCACAGACATAGTACTTTATGATGTAAAAAGTTAGCTTATTTTCTAGATAATTAGATAATTATGAATTTTATGACATTTAAGTTTATATGAAAGTTAATATAATGGTTCAAGAAAATAAAAATATAACTTAAAAACGTTTTCAGCCATGAAACATATAAATATTGTAAATAAAAGACAACATTATCTCAAAACTTTATGATCACTTTTCCTGTACCCTTTTGTTTATGGGCTTTTGTCCCGAATTCTCCAACTGGTAATAAACATGGATATAATAGATAAGGAGATGTTGTATGATCATTGTAAATGAAAACTATCCACCTAAGACTAAAAGACGAGGATGTTTAGGACTATAAGGCACTGAACAATAATCAACAATGACCATAACCCATACAGTTTTGGTCGGTGAGAATAAAATGCCCAGCATGACAAATGCTGAAATTGTCATAAGAGAAAACTAATGCCATTAGCATGATTAGTTGTGTTCTAATTTATTTGAAAATCAGGAGATGTGGCATGATTGCCAATGAGAAAACTATACATCAGAGTTCAAATGACAAAAATATAAGCAACAATAGGTCACCATCTGGCCTTCAACAATGAAAACTCCTATAATGTATAGTCAGTTATAAAATGTCCAACATGAAAAATTTTGAAACAGTTCAAAAATGTTAAATGAGAAAACAAAAGGCCTTGGCTTTAATTTCAGTTAGAGAAAACACATGACAGCCATATGCATGAACCAACTCACACCACTGAATTACAGGGGTTGTCTTTAAAAAAAATAAAATCCGAACATGTTGAACTGTGGTTGTTATCATATCTTAAATATTGCAATTTTCTTCAAATGTTATGATCAAGGTTAACCATGAACACTGTGCGGGACAAATTTGCAATTCCAGAATTGGCAAATCTGACTTTGTCGGTTTATAAGATATCAAAAATATTTTTGCCCAAGTGATAGATAATCAAAAATTAAATTTCCCCATATGTCCCAACATGTCACCGTTGTCACTGTTGTCACCACAGCTGATTAAAGTACATTTCCATGGAAATTTAAAATTCCATGGAATATTCGAAGTTCCCATCGGAAAAGTACTTTTCCCATGGGAATTTTAAAGTTCCCATCGGAACTTTACAGTTCCCATGGGAAAAGAAGAATACAGAGAGTTCCCATGGGAATTTAACTTTTCCGATGGGAACAGTTTATCTTCCCATGGGAACAATTTTTCTTCCCATGGGAAAATTTGTCTACCTTGGGGAACAATTTTTCTTCTCATTGAAACAGATATTTTATGTATGGAACATGTTTTCCGTTTGATTGTTTTTCTCCTAGAAAAATAAAAATTTGTTGAAAATGCAGGATTTATGTTAAATTATTGCAGTATGCAGGTTTTCTACAAAATGTCAATATGGTTTCATATCTAAAGCTGCTCTCAACATGCAACTTCCATAAAAACTCTGATTATCCAGTTAAATATGAAGCAATGGCAAGTAAGTTTTTAAATAAGTTGTGCGTGTGTGTTGTGAATACAAATTTCTATTATTGAACTTATTGGAAAATAGATAGAAAATGTTTAACAACTTTTTTCCGGTGCTTCAAAATACCCCATTTTTTTTATTTTTTTTTTTACAAGACCCATGAAACAAAAACACTATAACCATGATAACATGCTGAGATAATATATTCATTTACAATCTGTATACACGTGCGTAATTAACGGGTTCTGGTTGAATGAACATTAATTTCGATCGATTACACACAGATGACGATCAATAGAGTGTGGCACGTGTCGTTAAAACATTTACATGATAATTACTGAAGATGTGATTATATAATTTGGAATTATTTTTTTAATTTAAAATAACATAGCCTACTTTTATATTTCATGTCCTTTGTGGCAACTGTATCATCACATCAAGTCCCTAGTGCGTATTATTGAGGTGGTCATTTGTGGTATTTCTACGGACGTCTTTATTTCAATATGTTGATTCCTTTCGTATTATATTTTGTATAGGCAGTTTATGTAGATGAATTACAAGAACAGAAAAAAAGTAAATTGAAGTCATATTATTAGTCTCCGTTGTATTGTTTTAAAAACTTAACATTGACATGGATTAGTGATTTCTGTGACATATACATGTACATGTACCAAATGTACAAGTTTGTTACTTTGAGGTTTTTTTGTGTGACTTATCTTCGTTTTTGTTTTGTTTTTGTTTAAACACATTTTATTTTCAAAAGTAGCATATGGGATTGAACACAAAATACATAAGATAATAACGAAAAACAAAATAGAAATAGATGTAATACAAACTATAAACAAAACGAAAATGCAATATAATATTTTGTAATATGAACTGGCGTGAAAAGTAGGAATTCAGAATTTTAATTGTATGCGAAGTTCTGAATCTTTGTGTAATTCTGATATAAGATTGCACGGATTCAAAATTGCTTTACTTTGCTGAAATGTATAAAGGTCACCGTGACCAGCCAATATAAGGTCAATTGATATAAAATATCTTTTAAAATCAAAACAATATTTCTCTCGCTTAATTGTGAAATGGGCACTCGAAAAATTGTAAATACAATCCTCAACAGCATGGCTACATCTGCATGCGGGATTTAGTTTAATATTAACACAGATCTGCATGCGGGATTTAGTTTAATATTAACACAGATCTGCATTTAAGGAGCTTCGCATACTTCTGAACCATGAATGATATTAAGTTTTCTAACACCACAACTAAAGAAGAAGGGTGGCTGTTTTATATTTCAGAAAGTCCATATGTCAGGTTTAAAATTCCATTCAATAGAAGTATATGGGAAAAAAGATGTTTTGGTTATATCTAGTCTATGACGCGGGTACTACATAGTTGTTACTAATTCGTAAATCATAATTTGAATTTGACCAATAATTGGGAGCATTAAATCGCAGAGATAATCAAGGACAGTCTCTTTATGTAAAGAATATAACACAATGAGCTTTCTTGACTTTCTTCTGTCTACTAGCAATTTCCGGCCTATTTCGAGGTGTCAGACCACCAATTAAAAATCCTATCTGTTCAACCAAATTTTTCAATTTTCACAGCTTTCAAAATATTTTACCTTAAGTTTAATTTCAAAGAAACCAGTATATCCTGAACTGTACATGTATCACCTTTCTACATGCCAATTTTCAACCCATGTTTAAAGTCTTATAAGAAAATTCTGATCTTGAAAACACAGGTACTACCAAATAACTCCCGGTTTTCTGAAATCTTAAATTAGTATACTATGTAGCGCATTAATCCTGAATTTTAATGCAAACTCATAGACAAGTGAATTTTGGCTCAAAATGGTCTAAATATATTTCCTTTCACCAAAAGTTTCATTTCTGCAACTTTGTTGGTTAGTTTAAGTAAACAATGACATCAAAAGCACTATTTTGTGTCAGAGTAGGGCTACTTTTACATACGTTCTAAATTGAGGAGTAATTGGTGGTCTGACACCTAAACGAAATATGAAGCTTAACGACTGACATATGTATGCATATTCCATAATTAGTATAATAAAGGTTAAGTTTATACGATCAAATTTATTTCTTTATAATGCATATATCAAGTTTTCAAGTAAATATAGGGGAATTAGTTGAGAGCAATTTCTTTTATGGATTCTCTCATATATAGTTAGAAACCCTAATTAACTAGCAGTGTTCCGTGTAAAATTGTTTCCAATATTTTTTTATCTGGGACTAATATACATTTATAAAATCTTTTTATGTCACAGTATTTATATAATACCTTTATTTAATTCCTTAACTTGACCATCAGCATGGCTAAGGAAATTATTGCCAGAGGTACTGTGAGGTGACACTTCCAGGTATTCAAGCGATTTCCTGTCGGGCTTAAAACTCTTATTACACGTAATGCAGGTTTACGCACCGCCTGCTGAGCAGTGTACGCGCGGACGGTAATTTGGAACTTTATTTTAAAAATCATCTGTTATAATATACATCATGTGTACATTGATATACTATATATTACTAAACTCATACGTGTAGTCAATTTTACTACCAGTTGTTTAGAAATACAATTCTCGTGCAATGAATGATATTTAATTCCAACCAAAGATTTGAGGAATTAACAATTTATTGAGATATTTTCCATCGGTCAAATTTGAAAATGTAAGTTTGTACTACTTGTCAATAATAATGGATATTTCAAAACATTTAAATATTAATTCACAAAATGAACGCACTTGCCGATCGTTGGTTTAGAAAGATAGAAAGATTCGGAACTAAAGATAGTCAGAATTAAAATATGTATTTTGAAAAAAGACAAAACCGCCAGAACAGATCTGATTTAAATCCAGAGTCCGTATATGCATAATGGTACTTAAGTTAAGATTTGACCCGAACGGACGGATTTTTCTACATGTTCTACAATAAATTTATACTACGATTGGATATTGTTTTATGCATATATGTCCAGATCTATATAGAACTTACTTTGCTTCGTCGAAAGTACGAATATAGAAAATCACAGATTTATATTTCAACTAGAACGTTCTAGAACAGTTAAAGAAATCATTACAATTGTTAGTTATTTTGTACATGTATAACTATAATACGAACCTTGTGAAATAGCACGTGAAATTCCAACTAAGCGTGAATTCTTTGGAAAAGCGACGGTTCTATTAATACCTATTGTCAATTTCAAGTTCTGTTTCGACATGCATTGTAATATATGTCACTGGACGTTAAAATTCCATCATTAATTTCGTCTTCGTCAAATATTGCTGTTGATTTCTTTTCTTTTTTTTTATTACATATACATAAATACACCACAAGTTATTCCTATGTAATCTCATTTAGATATTTAATGCAAAGTAAATTTTAAAGATGAAAGTCGTATTAGTTCGATAATGCTTCAAACTAAATATAAACTGAGAATATATGTATAACTGCCATATTCCTAATCCCGGACATTCATTTGTGTAAATGAAGAAAAGATAACAATGATCGGTATCTGAGTGAATCTACGTCTGAATCAAGCTTCATAAAGATATTACAGAATATTCAAGATATACAACTTTTCTTGAATATGATTGCCAATGAAATAAACTATTCAGGAGATTTCAAATTAGCCCAATTAATTTGTGTGTGTACTATAACAACTGAAACCGTAATTCTGCTGTAGTGCACGTCGATCGTATCTGTAACAGGAAGGCGTATGGTAACCATACTACCTTACTAAGTTCAAAAGTACATAACAACCCTTTCTTTGTGCATTATACGCTCAGGAACATACATCTTACTATTTTGCATGGATTGGTAGCAAATGTTACTTTTCAACTGTAGACCTTAACCAAAAGCCTTGTTTTTTTTCCATCTGACAAGCTTAATTTTGAATCAAATGATCATACAAGTATGGAGGCTAGGATTTTATACTTCGGCTAGTCTGGATGACTTCGTGCAATACCCCTGCTCCGTATTCATTATAGTTTTACATAAATCATTTAAATTTTAGATCCTTCAGTTTGCATATAAATATGATATTTAAATTTCGTATGGCTTAGTACAACCTGCAAAACATTTTATTTAATGTCACCAATAGTAAACATATAAAATGAAACAATAACTTACTACTAGTATACCAATATAGACTTTTGTTGTATGATTATACAAACCGAAATCACTACTAGACGAGGGGTTGACACGCTCAAATTAACAAAATTGTGTTTCAAAGAACCAATGCACCAAATTGATTTTATAGGATTTAGTTTAACATTTTAACCTGTTCAAGGAATGCATTACTTGACAAGAACAATTGAAATGTAGGACAAAATCGGCTTACAACACGAAATTTGTTCAAAGAATAGTACCAAGCATGTGCCAAAATGACGGGTATGTAACAGAGGTATCGCAATTGCAGATGGATTGGTGGATAGTTACTGTTTGTTCAACGTTCAGTGACAAGTATCTCATGCATATTGCAAGACCAAACTAAGTTGGGCAGACGACAAAAGCGAAATTGTGACAAATTCGTTGTTCAAAATTTATTTTCAAGTGTTATTTAGGAAGTCAAACATGTATATGGAAAGTAAATTTTACTATTATTTATTGAATAAAATAAAAAGATCAAAACTTCTAAAAGAAAATAAACCCGGTGAATGACACTCCTTGTTGTTGAATTTGGGTTTGGCTGACCTTAATTGATATTATGTTTTAAAACAATTATTCAAATTAAATATAAAATTATTTGGAGTCATTGACCCTAAAACATAACAACAATACAGGCTTATAGTATTTTGAAGCATTTTTGAAGCATTCAAATATAATGAAACGTATGATAATTTTTACGAATAAAAGAAAAAGCAAGTCGGCCCAAAATGATTGATATTTCAAAGAAAATGTATAGTGTGTTCATTGTAAACTTAAACCAGAATGCGTATAAATGTCTCTATTATAATAGTAACAAACCACTTCTAGAATTAAAAATCAGCGATTTACCATTCATGCAATAATATTTTGTCGAAAGTGATCGAGATGCCCTTATTAGGTAATTCAAATTCTCGGACACTTAATTTTTTTCCAGAACACGTTATAGTTAATATCAGAGCCATATAATACATGTATTATATCTGGGACTATAATACTAAGTATAATAGTCCCAGATTATATTATCTGTTAATATGCATCCTTCTTTAAAGTCTTGTTTTCTTAAACACTTTAGGACCGTATATCGGGGCACTGCCGAAAAATCTTTCAAAAGCAATTTTAAGTTTCAACCTTTAAAACTTGTATGTCAGATAATTTGACCACATGACAAGAAATTCTACAATAAAACATTGGTCACGCACGACAGATTCCGATGTAAGCCACGTGCCGTTACAATAGCCAGTTTACACGCATCAGCGCACACAGGTTTGTCGAATAGGCCAGTTGATTGGAGGAAAGTTTCCGAAAACCACGCCTACCTTAAACTAATACCCAATCAAACGCCTTTGACAAAACATGAATAATACATGTATAAGATTACAGAGATTTGGTTGCGTATACAATATTTGAAAAAGTTTAGACTCTTAATTCAAACTTAGAAGTATAGAATATGCCCGTAATGCAAGTTTCGCAATTTTACAATAAATTGTATACATAATTTCACCTACCTAGTGAGGAAAAAATACAAATTTAAAAAATTTGCAAATTAAAACTATTTCGAATTGTTCTCTATGTGTTATAGTAGTCTCAGTCTATTCGTACAAAAAATCACCAGCAATTAAAAAATCAAATATTTCTTTCACCTGTATCCAATCGGAAAAATAATTCATTTTAGTCTTTCATCTAGATGCAAAGACGACAATGCTCCTTACAGTTAAAACAGTCTATTCCAAATTTCATAGCGTATGCAGAGCTTGACAGATACCCATTACCGTCCATCTGCCGTCTCTGTGACACAAACAACATTGGTGACGAGTACCATTACATTATTAATTGTAGAACATTTAAACTATAGAAAGAAGGAAATTTTACGGAACTACTGTTAGTCAAACCCTAATATCTTTAAAGTTGATCAACAGTTTAACTCATCAAATATTGTAATATTAGAAAAACTATGTAAAAGTTATAAATGTGAAAGTCAGTCCTCCAAGTTAATTTAATTGTATCGTTTACACATGCATGTAATCATTTTACCTTATAGTTATGTTTATGTATGTTCTCGATAACTAGTAATTGAAGTTTTATGAGAAATAAAGTATTCGTATTCCTTTTAACCATAAATTACACGAAGACAGCCTACCGGTAAAGTACAAGTGGATATATCATAAAGTATATATTAAATCCTCATCCGTCCTTGTAAATGCAAAACTCTGGACTTTGATATTTACCTGAGAGATCATAAAAGACAAATCTAACACTTTCAAAGGTGTTTGCCAAAATGAATTGAAATAAAAATTTTGTGTAGACGATAACAATATTGCATTAGCATGATTAGGAAATTTGACCAAATGAATGAAATAAACTTTTTCATATGGCGAAAACCACGCATATATTTAATATCTTAGCCTTTATATCCATTTTTCTGTAATCTATATCATTTAGCGGAATAATGTTTATTCTTGGACGGTAGAATTTCTATCAATCATAGTCTCATATATACTCAAATATAAAGTGTATGATAATGAGTAATATGCAAATTCTGAAAAAAAAAAAAAAAAATAAGTCAAAACATATGTACCTTGATGCATATTTTCTACTAATGTTCCCACTCTTACTAAAGTTTTCCTCGTCCAAATTTTATGAAATTCATCCATCACAATGTCAGATTTGCCAAGAAAAACAACACCTTTGCCACCTTCACACACATTCCAGAGATCAAAGTTAGGCAGCAAATATAAAGTGTATGATAATGAGTCATTTATCGTTTTAAAGTTTTCCTCGAGATGCTCCTTTTAACTTTGAGAATTGCAAAGCTCGAGCTCTGAGATTATTTCATAATTAATCATAATTTATCTCTGGTTCACTATTAAAAAGGAAAGAGATGTGGTATGACTTCGAATGAGACTATCTTCCACACTGATCATTTATTAGCTAGTCAACAGATTGATGTTAAGTACAACTTAAAATTCATATATTTCAAAAACATATTAAGGTTTACATGTGATGTTAAATTCCTAAATAAACTGTACAGCCTTTTCTTCTGTGTATCATAGTTGGTTGTTTTTCCAAGCAAATTAAAAAAAATCAACAAGTATTGAAAACACATTATTTTATATAGATCAACCAGCAAAAAAGATAAACAAGTTCCTGAAAAGCATTATGTATATGTATTTTGATTGATTGGTGTTTAACGCCACTTTCAGCATTATCATGACTATAATTGTGCTATTTCCTGGAGGTCTGTATATTGGTGGAGGAAGTTGGAGTGACATTCGTAACACCCATTTTTGCAGTTTTAGACATGCACCTTTCAGAAAGAGAAATTGTTAAGAAATATCATGAGATATGACAAAATAATGACTGACAAATAGTAAATTTTATATTTTTACCTACCACACTTCATTTTTGAAATTCAGTTAAGCTGTTTAGGGAAAAAAACATATCTTTTAATGGGAAATTTTCAAACCGAAAGAGACACATGTGCCACTTTTATATAACTTAGTGCCATTTTTTAGCTCAAAATAGTCAACTTTTAAGTTCGTGTGCACTTTCTAGTAAATTTCATGTGTCAACGCTTATGTTAACATGTCACAGTAGGAACCAAAAGTGCAGTAATATAACTCCTTCCTAAAAAAACAACTTGATACTGGTGTATAAAGATTAAACTTTGACTTCTGATTGTACTGTGAAATAAAATGATGTAAAACCATTTCAAGCAAATGCTTTCTTTTTTCCACAAAAACAATGTTAAAGTATATACATCCAATTTAATACTATGACACCTATAGAAAAATATTAGTCTAGGTCCAACAGGAAGCTCCCTGGTCATGCTTGTCAATATTGTTACCCCGCTGACCTGCCCAGTGGCAGATCCAGGGGTTGGAACCCCCCTTTTTTGACGATAAATATTATACTTTTGAATTGGGGCATTCCCCCCTTTTTATCCTGGGTTTGACCCCTCTTTGATATGGCTGGATTCGCCCTTGCCGTCCATGATTATTGTTATGCTTAGTCTAAATTTAACACCATGATCAGCTGCTAGTTTGAGATTATTTTGTTTTTAATTTAAATGTAAATGTCGAAGAACGGGAATTTCAATGAAAAGCAACCTCCTCCCCCCCCCTTTTTATGAAAGTCGTCGATCATATCAACAGTTAATGATCATTCAAGGTTCACAAATCAAAAAATTCTTGTAAAGAGAGGAATGTATATAAATATCAATCAAAACTGTCAAAATGTCTTCAAAATATATACTTACGTTACTTCAATCGGACACTTTTATCGGACACAGCAGACAAATGGCGCGAAATTATAGGGTAAATAATTTCGAAAGCTATCGGGGTTTTTCACCATTCTAATCTTTATACGTACAGCTGTATACCCCGCTGGATAGTACTATAGTAGACTCATTTTACATGCAGTCATCAATATTTTATATTTGCGTAACCATTACAGGATAATTATCAGAATTTTATTTGGTTATTGCAAGGACGTATATTAGTTTGTTATACGTCCTTGGTTAGTGCAAGGATTTAATATAGTATTACTATATACAAATCCTTAGTTATTCCATACAAATATTTAAACAGTTATTATTTGTGTTATCTTTTATCTATTTATGGAAGAGAAACAAATGTTAACAAAGAAAACAAAGACGTGTATCTACAGTCCAGTTGCCGATTATGTCTCGGTATTATTTAATGTTATTCATTATTTTTTTCGCGTTTTTTTTTTATATAATTTCAATTCCTCTGCTATTCAAAGGGAAACAATCCTCATGTAATTTTAATACACTGAAAAGTACTGGACAAAAATTCTATCGATGAACTGACGTGTACTAAAATGTACTAAACAGTACTGGATTTACTGCTAAGCTTTTTTTCTTAATTTCCTGAACCAGTACTGACTGCTACTTAATCGATTGCGATAGTTGGTGTACTGAACACGTACTGAACAACTGAAAAAGATCTTGACGTTTTTCCTTGCGGTAATTTCAGGCATTTAAGAGTTGTTCAGTTTAAAATGACCGTTTCAGTAATAAAAATAGTTACTAGTGTTCACTTAACGGAAATCTTTAATGATTTTGATTATTACTAAGTTACATTGCAAAACTCAATCTATGCATATAGCTTGTACTTTCTGTTTGTTATTTCTGTAAAATCAGTAAGCTTTTAGCCTTTATATAAATATTTAAACTATAATTTGCCACGAATTCTCTGAACGAAAGATATAACACAGGGAACATTCAGTGGATGCCTATTGTTGGTATATTGACCAGCATTTTTTTAAGACAAGTATACTATTTCGACTTATTTTTCTCCTAAAGAATATTTCTGTTAATCCAATTGATTTAATCTAATGGGAGATAATAAATTAGATTAAATTAAGTATTCAAACCTCTACAAACGTTCATTTAATTTCATAAGAGAAGTTTCAGTAAAGTTGCTTATTTTATTTTGTAGCAAGAAAACGCGTCCCGTGACATAAACATCTTTTATTTTTATTTTCTGAAAGCATATTTAAATAGCTATCATCTCAAACACATTTTAAAATAATATCGTTTAGTTTTCTTTCTATTCACAAAATTTGTTTAATCTATAAAAAATCTGACAACTATGTACAATTTGTTGCTTGAAAAGTAGCTTCGTACCTTATACTTTTTTAAATCATCATATAAACTACACGTTTGCAAATTAATGGAATTTTGGCTCCCCCATTTCAACTACTTTAATTAAGATGTAATAATTTTCATAATATTTAACCTCCTTGATATAAAAATGATTAAGAAGAATAGAACTTACTCAAAATTTATTTCGTAAAACAATCCTTAATCATTCATATTCAAATGAAGCAACAAAAAAAAAAAAAAAAAACAAGAGAAAACTTCACCAAGCTTGAGCAACGTGAACTCAATATGAACTCGGGGATGACGTAATATGCTCAAAAATGTTAAGCAGTACATGTTCCACTGGTTGGCACCAGTCATGCTATCAATCAAACTTAAAATCTTAGAATAGGTCGATACCGCTGGACAGTATTACACGAGGAAAAGGAGGATGCAGTTATGATTCTATCACGATAAAAGTTAAAACAAGGTTCATGCAGAGATCACTTACACAATTAGATGTTTAGAAATGGAGAATAATCGAAGGTAAAACTCTGTTGCTATCTAATCGGCAATCATACCAGACCTCCTTATTTTGTCGCAATGATAATAACATTGACAACACCAGTTTTAGTCATTTTGAACAATAAATATGTTTAAACCAGTTTTAGTTTTAATATCACTAAAAATCATTATCTTGATGTGTTGAGATTGATTACCAAAATATGTGTGAGTATTATCCAAAAGCGACCCGTGGACCCCAGAACCTGCAAAATAACTCAAACCGATCAATTGGTTGCTGTTTAGTTAGTGTCCATTTGAAAAAAAAAATGTGAATGCAGGAATATAAATACCAATCAAAACTGACACACTGTTCTCATTATGAAAAAAAAGAAGCAAATATTTACACATATTAATTAAAAACGAAACATGCATCCTTCGGTATAAATAAATGTTTAAAATCAATCGGGTCCAGGACCAATCCAGTATATCTTATTATAATCCTTCGTGATTAATTCCATTTTCTATGTGCATACAATTAGAGTAATTTAGAGCTGGTAAACTCAGTGTATGATAAATATTTCTGGTTATGAGTACATTCTTCTGGTTATGGAATACATTCTTCTGCATATATTCATATTTTCTAGACCTGATCTGGATTTCTATTCTAAAATTAAAACACACAATAATTATACTACAAACATGCAAGTGTGAATTTCTAGAAAAATATGAATATATGCAGAAGAATGTATTCCATAATCAGAAGAATGTATTCCATAACCAGAAATATTTATCATACACTGAGTTTACCAGCTCTAAATTACTCTAATTGTATGCACATAGAAATGGAATTAATCACGAAGGATTATAATAAGATATACTGGATTGGTCCTGGACCCGATTGATTTTAAAATATTATTTGAGCCTCGCTTCATTCCGTGGTCTAACCTGAGTTTTGACTTGTTATTAACAAGACAATCTCCATATATGCTTATTATAACCCTTTGTCGAATTGCTTATCAAAACCATGGTCAGGGACAAACAAAAAAAAACTGAAATATAGATTTGAAAAACTATATAGAACAACTCTTGACCAGAGGAAGGGACATTGAAACAACATTGAACAATTAAGAAAAGTTAAATGGAAGATCAATAATTTACAATGAAGAAACAAATAGTTATGTCCGAAATAAATGTGCCAGATGAAAAGAATACAGGAAGTACTAAACAGGATATGTCAATTAAAGTCAAATGACAAGAATTATTAATTGCATCAACAGAATGCTATAAAGTTCTTGACTTATACATACAAGTCACCGGTTCAAATTTGATTCTCATGGGGATTCGACCACCTGTATATACGAATATTACAATAATAACATTTTCAACAGCTGACAAATAATAGTGTTTTTTTCTAAATGAAAAATACTAATTGACTATAACTATCAAACTATAATTCTTTAACTGACCAGTAAACAATACTATTATTTTAATAGAGATACGAGATATATATATATACAATGTATGTAAAGGATTTTCTATTTATTTTCATTAGTAATATCGATCCAGAAGAAGAAAATAATACATTATTATGTGTATCTGTTACGGGCACTCCTGAACTATTTTAAGATATAGTTTAGGTTAAGTGAGGTCAAAAATACACGTGCATGTATCTGTGACGTATATAGAATCAACCAATCAGCATACGAGATCTTGTAATCACGTGGAAGCAATTAGATAGAAATATTTGACTGATAAAATACACATACTTATCTATCACACAGTGTAGGATCTATTTTAACGCTATAACATAGGAAGTAAAGGACTGTTTTGTCTTGTTTTAAAAAAAAAAAACAGTAATAATCATCTCTCAAATAGAGATTGATAATACAAGTTATTCTCAAATAGAATAACAACATAAAATAATCTCTCAAATAGAGACTGCTATTAATAGAATAGCAAAAATAAAGTAATCTCTCAAATAGAGACTGCTTTAATAACTAAATTGTTCTCAAATAGAATAACAAAAAGATATTTAAACTCTCAAATAGAGTATTAAAAGCAATGAGCAAACAGAATAACAACATATAATAATCTCTTAAATAGAGACTGCTATTAAAAGAATAGCAATAATAAAGTAATCTCTCAAATAGGGACTGCTTTAATAACTAAATTGTTCTCAAATAGAATAACAAAAATAAGATATTTAATCTCTCAAATAGAGTATTAAAAGCAATGAGAAAACGTTTAACATACTAAAGACATAAAAATCTAAAAGAGTATTTAACGAATTCAAAGAAGAAAAACTATATAAACAGACGAAATTAAACAAAAGATAAAAATGTCACGCACAATAAACCAATTGAAGAGCTTAAATAAAAAGAGGAAAAGATACCAAAATAACAGAAAGAAGAAAAAAGATAAAAAACGATTTTATAAACAGGTGTCGTATCCCCATAAGAGAATTCAAATTGGAACTATTCTACATATTACAAGAAAGGAAATATAGGCTAGGGATACCTGATGAGGACAGGCCTAGGTCTACATGACCATAACCGAAACACCCTTTTTAGTATTAGAAACCCAGACCTGATCTGGATTTCTTTTCTAAAATTAAAACACACAATAATTATACTACAAACATGCAAGTGTGAATTTCTAGAAAAATATGAATATATGCAGAAGAATGTATTCCATAACCAGAAGAATGTATTCCATAACCAGAAATATTTATCATACACTGAGTTTACCAGCTCTAAATTACTCTAATTGTATGCACATAGAAAATGGAATTAATCACGAAGGATTATAATAAGATATACTGGATTGGTCCTGGACCCGATTGATTTAAAAAAAACTAATTTCGATGACACACATTGCATAGAAACAATCTTTTACAAATCATTGTTTGTTTTACTCATTTTAAACAGAAACAACTACAGCATGTGCAGTGCATATACTTTTTTTGGGGTTCTAAATTCAAATCGAAACCATGAATTTCTTTTAATAACTTTCAATTGAAAAGAGAATTTCTTTTCACTTCCTTCTGAAACAGGGTTCTTTTGTTAAGAAATTTATAGCCAGAAATAAATTTGAAAATGCGCCCTCCCCTGGCCACCAACAAAAAAAAAGTAAATTGGCTTCGTTGAATTTGAATTAATTCAAACGTTTTTGGAAGGAGCTGGATGATACACAAATGGTATAGATGGTTTCCTTTCTGAATTGAGGCAGTAGAGTCGATTGATTGATTTCAACCAAATTAATCTATTGGTAGTATTTATGTTGAATGATCATTTCTGTTCTTCAAAAAATTACTCAGTTAAGGGATCGACTGTTTACTCTGGTCATTTGCTTTACATGTTCATCTTGTTTTGATGATAATTCCTTCTGTTCATTGTTTCTCTATAGATATTTTAGTTTTCTCTATAATTGCAAATCACAGAACAATTGGTAAAACGAATCATCATTTAATATAATAACATCTATAATGAGTTGTCGGAATTTTGATCTAGAGAGACAGTAAGTAGGTATATTTTGAAATTATGAAAATGGCCCTTGTCAGCTTTTCGCTATCTTGAACGGTCTTAATGATATAAAACAATACGTTGGATCTTTACCCTCTATTTTATTATTTAGCCACGTCAGACATCTTTGGTGGCGAGCGACACAGAAGATTTTTTGAAGAATGATTTAAGAAAAATTGCTTGCAATGGCTTGATTAAATGACAGGAAAAATAATGTAAACGTTTACGGACCATCATACTGGTCCTTTAGGCTAGGTAAAATTAAAACGCATTTTGTAAATAAAGAAAAAATTGTCCAAAATAAAACCCTTTTAAAGGAAATTCGAAGCTCTATTTGCTTTTACCTTTTCTGTAGCGGGTATGATAAATGACTTATCTCATTTTTAAATGCAGATTTATTGTATTTATCCTGCAGATTCACTTTTACCTGTATATTTTTATTTTTCTCATTTCCCAGACATTGTTATTAATGAAACCGTTGCTGCAGCACTTTATGTTATATTTAAATTGATAGTTATGGGTATTCCTGCAGTTAATAGCAGCGATCAAGGGAAGGAGTTTGTGAACAAAGTAGATGTAATATCACATGCATTATTAAAAAAAAAATCATTTCTTTAGAAAAATACTGAAAATATATACAATTAATGGCTGTGTAATTATGATGTGTATATTTCTATATATATAGCGAAATCTATATTGGGAGGAAAATATGGCCATAGGGGAAAAGCGGTTTTATGTATACATACTGTCAACTTTCCGCAAGGAATGAATGGCATTTATCAAAAATTTCCCTCAGGAAAAAATTGCGTGGGGGGAAGTTGGCTATATTACATCAGTTTTTTGAGAGGTTTGTGTTGCTGCATCGTTAGTCTTCTATTTTGCATTTTGTAAACACCTTTCATGTGTGTTACATGTTTGAGTGTATATTATTTCATAAAAATGGAAAATACTCGTTCATAGTTCATAGTAAGGTTCAGATCATTTACATTCCAACAAAATTTGAAGTTACGAATTTACGTACATCTTCCGTACATTACGACCATCTTTAAAATTTAGACATCTTGGGTTACGAACATCTCCATTTTAAGTTACGTACATCACTAGGATTTTTTAACAGTAATTTTAAACGACAATACGTTTTGGAGAACAGTATCAATCTGTCTAGGTGTTATGGTTGATAAACCAGAATGTTCGATTCCTTTTTTGTCAGTCAGAAACGAATTTTGTTAGCGGTATTTGATCAGATTGAATCTTAACAATGTCACTCTCCGCTATGTTAGTCGCTTTACCCTTGTGATTGTTGTCCGACTAAGAAAGTTTGCTTACATGTATCAGGGCCCTCGGTCATAAAACTTTACTCAGTGCTCGGAGTACAAAATTTGTGCTCGAAACACCAAATCCAGTATTTTGATTGGTTGATTTCTGAGTCTTAGTACAATAATCGTGCTCGAAAGTTTTATGACCGCAAGGTCAGTTCTGGAAAGCTCATTTGAATACAATGGATATATTGACACTGGATGACTATCTTCATCAATTGCAGGTCTTTGTCATTCAGGCGTACAGCAGTAACGGGTAAATAGTACACAAGTACATGTGTGTTTAGTAACTGTTTTGGCCATGAAAAACCGCTGTGTCTTCCCATGATTATTTAATGGCCATTATTCTAGATTCAAGATTGACAAAAGCTAGCTGTTCAAACATGTCAAATGAGATTAATGAATTCATTTTTACAATTAAACGCAATATGTATTTGGATCTAAACATAACAAGGGATACTCATGCAGCTTTCAACTCAACGTGTCCATGTTTTGAAACATATACAAAGCATAGATGTAAAATAATTTAAAACAATGGAAAAATTTCAGATTTTAGAATTTCTCACGTGTATGACAGTTGTTCATAGTTCCGTTATATTGACGAAACTGGCTGAACAACCAAAATCAGACATCAGAGGTTAATCTGATAACAATTGGAATCCAGCAGCCAAAACTGTGTAAACATACATCACAGACATACAACACAACTGACTATACATTTGTCCAAATATATAGAATGTTTACTATCACACCCAATAATAATAATTGACTTCATTCATTCTGTTAAATGAAGTAAAATTCAGGATATAATGTAACACAGCTTCAACTTTACAACTGAAGCATTTACGACAAGTTCTATTATTCCATGGAACACCACAATACATGTATATCCTTAAAGTTTGCTGACAAGTATTCAATTTTTTCTCTGATGTCAACTCCGGAACCAAGTTAATTAAAAAAGCGCATAGACAACCACTTGGTCTAGCACGCAACTGTAAATTCCGTTTCCATATTGGTAGTTGTTTATTCCGAATTTTTATAATTAAACCTAAAATTTGCTCGTTCACTTGCTTTGCAGAATGTATAAATAGGTGTGCTAACTCTTGTTTATCAGCAACAAGTAATTTATGTTCGTATTGATACTTGACTCTTTTGATACTAAACAGAACTGACATTTGCATGAATATGAATCCGTAATAAAACCATTTTTTCAGCTATTTAAATTTTAATTATAAAGGTCAATAAAGGATTGTTGCTCCTCGAGCTTGACTTATATATAGTAGTATGACTTTGCAATCCTAGCTGTAACCCTTCTAAACTAGTGCTTTTGTTTATCAATGTGGGATGTATAAATAAGCAGCAACGTTCAGTCGAAATGGGGACGTTAAAATCCGATGTCTCGTGTAGGGTGAATGTCACGCTCTGTGCATGTCAAAGGACTCTGTACAACACGTTCAGGGTCCCATTTTAAAACACTCTCAGGGTCATATATGTGACCTGTTTTAAGGTGAAATGTCTGACCTATCGAAAATACCATTATTTTGCAGTCCAAATATTCCGGCTATATCCCGGTCGACCTACTTGGCAGAACCGTCTTATAATATTACTTGTTTATTTGATCCTGTCCTGAAAATGCATTAAATATTTTCTAGTGAACATAAACCATTCGACATTTCATTAATAAGTATAAACCTGATTTACTAGCTTGAATTCAATTCAGTGAGATGAACAGTAACAGTTTTCTACTGTTATAGAAATACTCAATGTGAACAAGGGACCATACAACACAGACATTTGTAACTAAATATAAAATATATCGTCCAAATATTTAATTGTTCGGTTACTGAATAACAACGAAACACTAAAAAATTAACTACATTATGCAGAATGAACATAAAATTTCATATATTCAACATGTTCAAATTATCAGAAATTTAAATCTTCATTTCAGCTTATTATATATACTGATTTCAGCAAACTTCATTACATTCAATTTAAAAAAAAATTGACTGCATTGTCGTCAATGCTTAATGATATGTATTTACTTTATTTTGATAATTGTTAATTTTGAATCAATGCCACCATTAAGATACCAAGACCCAGCAGCATACAACCAGACTTGATCATTTGGATTTAACTTCCGGGTGATAGTCACGGCACCAGTATGAGCGTCATTACCGCTATGTTGGCCGATGTATGTTTCTGAAATATAATTTCCTTTCAGACTTTGTTTGATTATTGAACCCGAATAGAGTTATGTGATCCAGTGTGCAAAGCAAATAAAAAGTGCTGGTAAACAAGCTTATTTTCACACTAAAGGTTGTGCAAATTGTTCATATTGTGAGAAGATTATACAAGGGGAGAGAAAATAGAACTTTGAAAACTGTATACTCTGTATACTCTGTATACAGGCATACTCTGATTAAAGAATCTCAGGACAATTGGGTAGTTGTATTTCATTTCTTGTTACATAATAGGTAGAGATCTATATAAATAGGGAAACTTTTAATTTTCTATGTATCTATTTAAAAAAAAGGATCGTTAGTAACTATTAAATAAATCAATTAGGTTTTTTTTTTTCCTTTAAATGAAAAGTCCTTAAATTCTGTATCAAAATTTGTGACTTTCCATAAAATTCTGGAGCGATCATTAGATCCATGATTTTTGAATACTCCAATATATCAGACCTCGATAAACTTCAGTATATCGAAGAGGAAAGTTATAGAGATCAATGATTTATTTGACCATACTACTTAACTGGATGTTAGGAACTATTCATGTCAACCAATCAAAATGTCGTTATTAACGGTATTACTTTAAACATCTTTTCTTTTAGTATTAAACGGATTAACGGTATTTATAGGAATGATATGATATATTCTAGGTCTTACCTCTTTCTGCATTCTTATTTATCTGTTTCTGCATCACGGACAATGTCAAATTCTCATGATTTTCCATTGCTTCAATCTTACTGATTATACCAGCTGCTGTAGAATTTTTACTCTACCGAAGACTCAAAAACTGTTTATTGATTTTCGATTCAAAATGATTTAGCTGGTTGCTTGTGTTCGTATTTTTTGCGCTCATTGCTGAAACTTACTGATAATATCAGCTGCTGTCATATTTTGACTATGTTCAAGATTAATAATTTGCTTATTAGTTTTCGTTTATAAATTTTTTAACTGGTTACTAGTGTTCGTGTTTAATTCGCTTAATAATCGTTTCGAATCTATAGTCATATTATACAGGGCTAGAAAATCCCGACTCCGTGCGCGGTCGTTTACATATAAAGAATGTGTTTCGGCGGAAACTGTTTGAATAGCCTGTTGCAAAGTCTGAATTTCCTGTAATGGTTTAATGTTCCCATGTTGTTTCAAGTTATTAACGTCGTTGCTTATTTGACTAGTTTTGTTTTGTACTGACACAAGTTGGCTCTTTATCAAACTGTATTCATCATTCAATGTTTGAATGTCAGTATATTTGCGTTCTAAATTCACATATTTGCATTGAAGATCTATAAACTTTTGTTCTAATGATTCATACACGTGTTGGCTAGGAACGCTTTGATTTTCGCAGTTTATTAATTTCTGCTCGAGAAAATCAAACTTATCTTCCAGTTGTGAGGTTAGTACAGCAAGCGACTTGTCGACGTAGCGACGTAACTGTTGACCTTCCAGATGTATCGCTATAGTCTCGTCCAAAAATTCTAAGCTCGTAACATACTGATTCGAAGTTCCTTATTGACCTCCTGAACTTTGTGACTTATCTTAGAGAAATCCATGAACAGAGAGGAACACAAAAAACAGAGGAGAGAAATTAACCTCTATACTGGTTTTAACAAAGAATAAGGTGAACTATGATATATAGTTTATTGCATTTATGATAAAGTCTATTTATTTAAATTGATCTGCGTTTGCATAATTATCAAGGATTATCAACTAAATTAAATTAACTTTTGAATGATATAAATACAAACAAAATTTTTAAAATGTAGGTGATATTTCATTATTTGTTCATTTCAAAGTTCAAGCCCGGCCAGATTGGGTAACCTGTTAGTAATTGTAAAAGTTCAATTTGAAATAAGTTAAAATGTAATGTTGACGTTTAAAGATCACCGAGTCTGGAGTGCGATAAGAATTTAATAGTACTTAAAAGAGGTCTTTTCTTGGTAAAATTAACTTATCATTGAACTTCAACTAACTTACAAACCGTTAAAAATTCACGAAAAGTACAGAAAATGCACTTGCATTGCCCTTATTCTCCTACAATGGACGAGTCTAAATCTGATCAACTGTATCGGTTCTTAAACATTCTCGCCTTTCAGATATTCCGCTTTGAGCGTTCCTGATGAACATGATGAAGGTAGATCCAGAAAAGCGCTTCAGACGCATACAATTATTTAACATGTTGTTTTCATTTTTTACAGCACTTGGTCGATACCTCTGCTAGTGGACTATCAGTCCCGGAGGGTATCATCAGCTCAGAAGTCAGTACTTCGGTACTGACATGATTTATAACAAACCTTTCAAAAAGTGTCCGTTTATAAATTTTGAAATTATATAGAAACTAAGGTTTCAACTCCCTCAGGCAAAGCTGACCTTAGGTGGATTTGGTTATTGTTTAGGTATTTTTTTGTCATATAGCTCTTCAACTGTTTCGGTTCTTATACATTCTCGACTTTCCAATATTCGGCTTTGAGCTTTCCTGATGAAGGTAAATCCAGAAAAGCATAAACTTATTTAACATGTTGTTTTCATTATTTTATACATGTTATATGATAGATAAACAGTGTACTCAAACTAAGACCGTAAATTTTTGTATCAGCTAGGCGCAGACCAATTCATGTTTTTTTTATTATTTTTTATTTTTATTCTATTGGGGGGATAGAAAATTGTTTTAAGAAGACAAGTGACCAAAAAATCATTTGCCTTCATTGGATTCAACATAGAGTTGAAAAAAAGATTCTATATGTTATTGACTTTTTTCATTAAAGTAATAGAAAAAATGGTTTGTCCCACGAAGATGATTGGTTGGTACCTTAAGAAAATACTTCTATTAATTGGAAGAACTTTGAGAGGTCTCAAAATGTCACGATTACGCAGGCTAAAGCAGCATAACAATAGGCGAAAAAAGGATTTTGAAAATGATTGATGGATTGTTGGTTGTTTGAGTCCAGTGGCAAATATTTCATACATGTTCACGGCGAAAATAAATTCACAATTAATACAATAGGTAGGTTCTGTAATAGAATACAATGTAATAGGTCCTGTCAAGCATGAAGATCGTGGCAATTTGGACTGCAATTGGATAATGAAAGTATATTGGAAAGCAACAGAAATTTTGCCGTTCAACATGCCACCTACGGACCCCTAAAAGAGTTGTTGCAAAGGTTTTTAATTGTCCTGCAGATCGGTGACAAAATTGTGGGTTTGATGATAAAAGCACCAAATTTGGCATTGTAGTAGTTTTGAATGTTTCAAACCTAACTTGAAATTTCAATATGGCGGCATTGCCAAGATGGTTGCCATAAGATATCAAAATCAACAAATATCCCTTATATAAGGATACAAAGTGTCTTGTCTTGATGTACCTTCAGTAAAGCTAAGTGCCCTGTGATTCCAAGTGTATGCCACATTTATATACTAAAGTCAAACATCAAAAGATTTGTGAGGAAAGTATAGAAAATCATGACCAGATGACTACGGTATCATTCTTGAAGGACAGTAGTTTACAACGAGGGATCACGTAAAGACACTGGCGTTAACCAAATATTTTAGCTAGACTTAACTAGAATGTATACGTCTCGACTCGATCAGTTTTCTTTATGACCAACTGGAAAGGACATAGTAATGATAAAAACAAAATTACAGTTATCTCAGGCTAGCCAAACCATTAAATAGGCAGGTGCTTGCTTCTACTGTTAAATAATTACTTTGGTGATGCAATTAAACAGGCAACCGCAAAAATTTGCTTGTATGACAACGATACGCGAATAAGCTGCACATACAGGTAGTTCAAAAAGATATGTTGTAGGAAGAAGTCTTTTCCACAGTCACCAAAACAAATTAGTTGTTAATCGTTTGGGCAAATATTCAGATGCAATCAAATTATTCAATTGAGGCAAATACGACGCTATTTATTTCGAAGTTACTTCTGTTTAATGATTAAATTTAATACTTCATTCAACTCAACTAAAACCATCTCTCAATGTTTATAAGCCTTCTACTAGATGCTAGGTCCAATAAAGGAGGTACTAAATGACAAAATGTACAGTTTACATGTATGATCCAATTATTCATTTATCTACAGTACTAGAAGATTCCATCTATGAAACATTCAGTATTAAACATGTGGACCCGTACGCGAATCCGGGTGGTATTATAACAGTAGAAATGGACAATATTGACAACGCCAAGAGTTCAACTACGGCTAAAGAATCGTAACATAGTACGCAAATTTCAATATTTTATTATTTCTCTAGCTAACATGGCAAATTTGTCATAACCTAATGCTTTGAAATATATGCATTTCACTTAAATTCTCTGGTACTTTAACCAATATATTATGCGCCAGCAGAATTGTTCGTATTATTGCTATAACTTAGTATATAATTATATTACTATAGAATAAGATATATCCTTAACACTAACCAAATATAACAATGCGTTTTATACTTACATCTAATTTTTACAGTTTTATGGACATGCACTTTGTCAATTGTCTAACCAGAAAAACATGTGTGCCAGCCTTGTATAATTAGTCAATTGTGTAACTCTATCCTTACATGGTATACATAAGTTAACAAAATGATAACATAGATGTCTTGCAGATGATAATGAAAAAAAAAATAAGTGTGTCTAGACATCATTCCACGCATGTAGATTTAAGACAATTGGTCATCCGCCTTTTATATCAGTCAGCATTGTCGAATCTTTCATGAAGAGATCAAATCTGTCACTACGATTCCACTTCCATGAACACAATCAAGCAATGTGCTAATTGCTTCCGAGACATTTATCAATTTTCACTTGCGATCACTTTTTTGTTTTTTGCGTTTGCGAAATCGAAACAGTAGAACTGGGCAAACATATTTTAGCAGAATAAAGAGTAATTTTGTTTTAGAAATGGCATCGTTGAGAATAGTATGTGATTGGTAATGAAACACTGAACAAGTGTTCAATCAAGGAAACATAGTACTTCATGAATAGCAGATTCTTTGTAGAGGCTCTCATGCATCATGAACATGACATTTCCATGAGGTAACAATAGGTGTACTTCTCATTCCTATACAAATATCCTGACATAATTTTTACCGAGGAACGAGACCCTGGTGAGAAGTATGTCACATTCAAAGAATGGAGTAATAAGGGGAAATTGAGTCCACTTTACCACAACTGGTCTGTAACATTAAAGATTGAACTGGACATTTTGATGTAAGATCATTGATATAATGTTCCTTCTTGATGTATATAGATTTCATTATACTGCTTATTAAACGGTTCTTTGCATTTCCCATCCTAATTATGGCTTATAGTACCCATGTGCGATTATGCGATTTAACTATTATACAGTTCAAGTGTTGCAAACGTAATTTGTAAATGGTAAATGAAGCCCATGAGTAGAATTACACACTTGAAACAGGAGATGGTGGGCAATCGGATTGACCGTTAATATCGCAAAATTACAGCATTGCAATATGGTGTCTTGTCCAGAAATGGCTATAGTAATTAACAAGTTTCAATCCACCTTAAAAGCATGTGAAAGCTTTAGGTGGGGAAATGTTTCGGCCTTTTATCCAGAGTGTTACTTCCAGTGAATGTCGATTGCATATACCCTATTGGACATTTATCACAAAGGTATCTGCATTTTGTAAAGAGCTAATAAAATGTGGTTGATTGATATAAAACGGTAGATAAACATGTGCGAGGACAATGATGTTATGTACAGTGTTGTTTAAAATGTGGTGGGGAGTTGTGCAAAGACTAAATGGGCTGTCTTTAATAAACATTTGAAAACTGCTGTGAAAGTATGTTGTTGTTTAGGTGATAAAAAAATTTGAGAAGATGCTTAGTCACTCAAAAATCATGAGAAAAACAAAACCGGGGATGATCTCATGTGCTCAAGAAGGATCAGCAGTTCATGTTCCTCAAGTGACGTCTGCTTGAGTGCTAATATTTAAATAGCTTAGTGAGTCAAATCTTTACATCAAAACTAAGGGTCGATGCAAGTGTTCCAGAAAGGTGTGTAGTTTCTGTGCAACTGGTAGCACGCGTGGTGTTACCAATTGCAAGTAGAAAATCGGTGATGAGTCGTATTGCTCATCTTGATCCACAATCGAGGAAAAAGAAACAAATGTGGCAAAGAAACATATCAATTATCATTGGTGACTCAGATGGTACTTTACGGTCAAACAAATCCTGATGGCGTCCTACAAACGGTCGAATCTTTCCATTTCTGGGATCTTTGATTAAATTGTCTTGCAAGCATCATCGATGTATTATTGACATGCAATCCCTAGAATATCATATGAACTACAAAGTGCGATTCGATCGAAAAAATAAATAGCAGGAAAACTCTGTCTTTAATAGTTTAGTTCTTTTTCACTTTTTGGCGGCCATTTTGAAAATTTCCGACATTTTGAAAAAAAAAAATAAAACCTATACAACGCAATGACTTACTAGAAACGTTGGGTTACATTTCATATGCTTTTAAAAGATTTGATTTGAATATTATTTGCTTTAATGTATACATGGTTGTAAAATTTGGACTGATTGGCAGCCAATTTGAAAATGGCTACCACATTGGAATTTTCAGAATGGTTCCACAGCTTATGTTGACTACCATATATATATCTACAATTGTGCGAAGTTTCATGCTTTTATCATCAAACCCACAATTCTTCTAAAAATATGCACGAATCAGCTGGACTAAATGGGAACGTAATAGAGTTACGTTTAAGTGTTTAGTACATCAACACCACACCGATCGCGAGTTTAGCTCAATGTGAAGACAGCCTAATATATACAAGTTACGGCTAGTCAATCCAATTTAGCACATATTTACAACTTGTAATTAGTCTTTTTATATTTTATGTTGGCTGACTACTGGTTTGTTAAGCAGAGTTCTTTAACTTAGACTATAGAAAATGCTCTCAACTGATGGAATTGTAGGATGGTGTGTTCCTTGATTGCAAAGAAGGAATGTAAATCATAATCTTAGTAAGGCTTTATCCTATTGTTTATGCCAACTTACAGATCAAAACAAATATTTTCTTTGACCAAGTTACAACCTACCTGAAGCACATTTATTAGCTTGCAATGAGTTTTGGTGAGAGGACTAGATTACCATTTAGGTTATATCTTATTTTAAAACATTTTTCATTCTTATTTACATGATCTGGTCAATTTATATTTTTGGTAATTTTAAAGTTATCAATATAAATGGTAAAATAATACAAAATAATATTGATGGTACAATAATACCAAAGACTGATTGAAACTGACTATAAAATGAATTTTAAAAAATAAGTTGACGTTTACTGGTACAGAAAAATTGTACCATTAATACTATTTTGTGAATATTAACTTTAAAATTACCGATAATATAAACATGACCAAAATGATGAAAATATAGTTTTGAAATTAGATATAACCTAAATGTTAATCTAGTCCCCTTACAGAAACTCAGATTACTGGATTCGCGGTTGGTAAGAATAGCAAATTTCCAATATTCCGATACAACTATAATAGGCAATTATAATTAATTTTTGAATTGCATAGACAAAGCATTTTATTTGAACATTTAAATTTACATTAAGTCAATTACACTGTGTCTAAACTACCCCGACAAAAAATGTTTGGACTCAATAGTATCTAACATCCTGTACGGTGACGGACCATCAACAGGCAGAGAAAATGTAGGTTTTCTGTTCATTCATTTGCTGTTTTAATGGTATATAAGAATATACATACACATATAACTATTTTCGATTGTGAGATGTAATATTTTCTACAACCGTTCTAGATTAGTGGAGAAATGAGTAAAAAGGCACATCAAAATGGTGAATTGAGTGAACCTTGCCTCGAATTTGTTTAATTTCTCCTTAAATTGTGCACATTATACGGAAAGAAAGATATTAACGCGGAGATTGCAAGACTTGTCACTATGAGCACCTCGATATTTGTATTTCTGTGCATGGAACGAAAGAAATGGGTCATGTCAAAATTGAAAGACCCGGTTTTGTCAAGGGGGGAAAAAGGGGGGGAGGCAGGTGGGTATGATCGTTTGAAAATAAATATTCTGAACACTAAATGTTCATTATAAAGTAAGAGAATAAGACAAATGTATTTGCATGCAGAATCGCCCTAGAAAATGAATTTCCATGCGGCGGACAGGATCACAACAATAATGCGTTAAAAGCTTTTTACCCCTCCTTGTAACTATAATACTAAGTATAAATTAGTATGATAGTGCATGCCATCCAGAAATTGCAATAATGAATATTTTATACATAATTTTATTATTTAAATTGATTATCGTACACTGACCAATGTTCTACATTTTAGTGACGTTTGTCAAGTTCGAAATTGTCAATACGCAATGGTGGACCGAGGAGTTTTGAAAGGGGCGTAATTCCATCAAGGGATTTTTTTTTTTTTTTTTTTTTTTTTGGCGATTTTATGCTAAAAAATCATATATACATCGTGAAAAAAACATGATATAATAAATATTTCTAGCCATCAAAAAGTGTGTGTGTGTGTGTGTGGGGGTACTCCTATACATCCCCTAGATCTGCCACTGATATAATAACTGTAAATAAACAAAACAATTATTCATCACTAAAATAGTACATGATATACATTCATACTCACAATAACAAACTTATATAATTCCTTCTATTTCATCGTACTGTTGTGTCATCTAATGTATAAAACAAAATTTATTAAAAAAAAATCCAAAATTATAGACAGTTTTACATCACCAAGACTAACCCATAAATGAAATACCTCAACTGTTTCGGTTTTTATGCATCCTTGGCTTTCAAATATTCGGCTTTGAGCGTTCCTGATGAAGGTAAATCCAGATAAGTGCTTCGGACGCAAGACATCATTTAACGTGTTGTTTTCATTTTTTTCTAAACAGGAATTCATGCATGAATTATAAACATTGCACTGATAATAAAACACATTTTGGAATAATACCAACTCAGAGATCGTTTGATCCTTGAGCACTTTACAACATTCTAAGTTCTTAAAAGACTGAAAATCCCTTTGTTCGTTATATGTAGTCGCTATCGCTCGTACTTTTTCATGAAGAAAGGGATTATCATTCTCTTACATATACTAAGTTTTATGTTATATAAATTTACTCACTAATATCATTACAGTCATATTTGTTCAATTTGTGTCAGCGATTTGACAGATTTATATATAAATGCAGCAAATACGAATAAGGAACTTATGGTTAACGGTTTATGTCAATCAAACAGAACAATTGTGATTTTAATAGACCTTTGAAAATGAAAAGATGTTAGCTCCTGTTGTAACATGTGTAAGTATGTATATTGAGATAAAAAGAACAATTTCCTTAAGAACGTCATATGTGATCATATATCAAAGTAAGATCCTATGTGTAGTAATTGATTTAGCATCCATGAATGTCCTTTCCTCAGATCTGTGTCCTATCATATATTGCATCATAGACGGCATAAATCTATGTCCTTTTGATCAAGTCATACACTGTCCTCGTATACGTATACGAGTTATGAAAACGTCTTCGAGGAAATATTTTTGGTTGTCAATTATTTCTTATTCGAATTAAATCGACATCAGTTAAGGCCATTGAAAAGTTAACGAGTGTTAAACTATATACACACTGAGAATGTTTTAAAGGGGGACAAATTCCCGAAAACATTTTTTGGACGATAATGCTAAACAAATATATTTTTTCCAATCAAAGGAGGGTTGGGACGTACGCTTATCATGTTAAAAGTTGGGGTATGGCAACCCTATCCTCTACCCAGCATTGCACGTCACAAAAGACACCATTTGTCCATTTTGATTATTATCTGATTAAAACCAAACACGGAAAATATTTTAAATTATCTTAATTTCTTTTTAATAATGTGGATAACTAGGATAATAAGCAGTAGATAGAAATACATTAAGTATATTTTATCATATTTGGTTTGTGATATGAGGTACTAGTATTGAGAAGCTGAACATCATACCTAGTTCAGTTTTATAACAGAGACAGTAGTTATCCAGCATCAGAAAAATCTGGAATCTGATAGACATGTGAAAGATAGAAATAACAAAATATTTTTTTTTTTTTTTTTTTCAAGAACCACACAGACAAGTTTGCGTTTTTTAATTTGTATTTTGCTCCGACAATAAAAATTCGATCACCGGAACTAGATTTTATCCTTGATAGCCTCACTGTAAAAAAAAAATATCCAAACATTGTCTGTTAATCAATTACTTTGGAGAAGATTATTTGGATATTTAACATTTGTTGGTAGTGAAAAAATGTTATGTCCAATCATTCATGAATCACGGATTTGGTCAAAATTATTATATTTAAGGAGATTCTGAAATATTTCAGGACTTCCATAACTCAAAATCATGATATCTATAAATCATTGATGACCTCCCGAAATACTTCAAGACATCCATAATTCGATTGCAGGATAACCTGAAAGATTTAAGGACATCCGCAATTCGATTTCAGGAAAAATGGAAGTCCTGAATCGTATTGTAGAGGTCTTGAAATAATGGAGGATATCAGGAAATCGATTTATAGAGATCCTGAAATATTTGATTTTTTTTGTGGTACATTTTGATATTTACAACAACAAGTCAGGATCTCCTTGAATACAATAATTTTGATTAAATTCATGTCTCAAAATCATTATGATAGAGAGACAGAAGTCACCGAAGTGGTATGCAGATGTTACCAAAAGGGAATGTAGAAGTTATCAAAGGGTATTCTAACTCATAAGTTGAAATAAACTAGCAATGCCATGGCAAAAAAAAAAAAAAAAAAAATCAAAAAAAAAAAAAAAACCAACCAAAAGACCAACAGGTTTACAAAACACAAAATAGACAACTAAAGACTGAGCAAAACAAAACCCAACAAAATCCGGGGGTATTCGCAGGTGCTCCGGAAGGGTAAGAGGTCTTTCTTTCATATTATTTTATAATATTCGAAATACTCCAAAAAGAGGCAGTCCGAAGAAATTGAAGTAAATTAAATAAAAAGAACATTTCAAAACCAAAGCGTCAGTCCAGAAGAGCAGAAATGCAGAGACAGACCAGGGGACAATAAAAAGGAACAATGGCAAACAAGGGACCAGTTAACGCTTTAACTAGAATCTTGAATGAGACTTACAAGACTTAGTGATAACATCCTATACGGGGTATATGATGTCATTAATGCTTTATACGAATTCTACAGAAACGATCAGATATCTGTACCAGAGTTTTTCTTATGTTGCAAATGTCAAAATATATACCCCTAAAAATCAAAGACAATATCGTCTGTCCCTGAGCATTCGTCTTCCAGCTATTTCTAATAAATATCCGTTTTAAATTGTTAAAATTATGGATCTTAAAAATAGGACACCAATTTGATGAAAATGGTCATTCTAGGTCTTTTTATGCCACAGTCAGTGAGAAATTTTGCGGTTTTTTGCTTTGCATTATTTATTGAAACTCAGACGGAGAAATCATGCCGGCGGAAGATACTTTTTGTCTATGCAATTCCCTTCTATTACTATGCGTTTTGTTGTCAATGGTTATCCTGGTCTGAACTTAGTCACAAACAGTTTTAACTGTGTTGTAATATGTAATCATTGCTGACTCAATACAGGAGAAGGATATGGAAAAACTTCGTCTGCACTAGTGGACGAAATGATACTTCGAGACTTTTTTTTATCTTGTGCAAGATTTTGTTTTCGGATTAATATTCCGATTTATAGAACTAGCATGCCCAAGATCAATGAAACAGTTCCGATTACGATCATTTCGACATTGTATACCAAATGATCTTCTAGTCCATTGTCAATTATCAATAATAAATTGTATTGGCAGAAAACGCACAATTTCATTATTCTGTTAATCATGTATTTTTGTAATCATTTTTTTTTATAACTTATTCTTTTTTTACACAATTATTCTTTATATTTTAGCACCTCAGTATTCTCGACTCTTGCCATTTTTTCTATATTCTTTGATTTTTGGGGACATTGTTCTCTATTCTGTAAAACCCATCCACATCCTCTTCAATGTGCATGCTCACCCATGTCGGAGGATAGTCATAATATAAAAATAAGAAGATGTGGTATGATTGCCAATGAGACAACTCTCCACCAGAGACAAAATGACATGGAAGTTGACATTTATAGATCATCTAAGTTCATCATAAATCATGTCTTGGGACCGATCTCAGGATAAATTTGATAAATAGGCCCATGATGGAGCATATTTGTTCCTCAAGATGAATACTCAAAAGACAACTGATTCCTTAAGATAATCTTTGGAAAGATAAAAGACGATTCTGATAAAGGCAATGAACTTTCGTCTGTGTCCATGGTAACAGATTTTTGGGGAAAACAATCTGAAAGTATATATTTATTATCGCATTTTGTGCATTTTTTCATTTGATCTTTTTTTTGTGATAACTTTTCATATCATCAGTTGGAAAGCAGGTCACGGTTTGACACCAACTCTATCAGCAACAATGGAGTCACGTGACCCGCAAAACAAATCACCACAGTATCGCTTCTTGTAGAATTAACCATTCTACTTGCTTGAGATGGAAAATTATCATCAGAAACTAAGGGCACACTTGACGTTGTCAATGTAAGCATCAACGACGGACGTCATAGGCAAAATAGCGATAAACAGATTCAAACTCGAGGATGTTTCTCGGCCACATCTTAGGTGTCGCCCTTCGATGAGATTGTAGCTGAGAAACACCCTCTCATTTGAAAAAAAACATCGTTTTTTAAGTTATTATAGTTATTGACCAAGCAAGTCGGTATATGTTATGTTATCTGTCCGGTTCGGGTAAAACTGCTTGACCCGAACGACGTAGGAGTTCGGCTTTATGGGTCATCCCGACCGTGCAGATTAAATGATATACCGAGTTGATTGGTCAATAACTATTTTAACACATGACATCAACAGTTTTCCCGCGAAACATCACATTCTGCTCAACAAGAAGCCGAAATGGACGGTTTTCAACAAGAATTATCGGAGGACGATATTATTTTATCACAAGTTTAAGAAATATTAGGAGACGATATGGAACTGAAAAGTGTAAATATAGACGATTTTTTTTTGAGAATTTCCTAGTAATATGATGGATAAGAATGCATTTGGAGATTTCATCTACACTTCAGCTATTTCATTTGACCTAGGATTCGACATAGATTTGTGGTTTCATGTACCTTTAGAAAATGGAAAGGTTCAAAACATTCAGGTACATCTTTTTAAAACAAACTGCCACGTGCGGACGCATCCGAATTTTAGATGGATAGTTTGGGGCATGGACCCCCTTTTTATTTTTCCTTTTTTTGCGTGTTTTTGATTTTTAAGTAAATATTCTGTAATGTTTTTGCTTATTTTTTTCACTTATTCAATGTTTTCTTGCTCATACCCATAAACTATTACAATAACTTGAGTTTATATATGCTGCCCCTCTATTCTTATTTTCACAAATTCCAGTACTAAAGGCAGTTACTAACTCTTATCAAATCCCTCTTTTATCAGCAAATTGAGCAAGTCAAATAATTGCATTGTGCGCACATGGTGAGAGGTGTAATATCGATATCGATCGTTTATTATTTGATCGTTTGTTATTTATGTTTGCATATGGTGTTTTAGTGCTTTAAATTATTCTTTGCAGAGTCTTCCGACTAGAGTTATCGTTAAATTGTTCATGAAATATTTGCCACTGGACGTTATTTAAACACACGTTTTACCAATGATCTGTACAAACAAACCAGTATTTTAAAGATGACATAGAGGGAAATGTTACATATATGATGATTCAGACGGACAAATTCTTCACAAAATGTATATATATTTATGCATGTATCAATAATTACGTCTTACAATTGCAACTATATTGTGTTATATTATCTAATTTCAGAATGAAAAACCTACAGAAAAGGAACATTGAGTCGAATCTAGGTTTGCAGAAATGATAGACCATGAAATTGATATACGAATAAAAGTAACTGAGAACAAAAAAACAAAGAAAGCCACAAAATGAGCAGTTAATGTCTAATGTGAAGACTGGAAAAATTCAAAAATTGTTAGTGGATTCATTATACCAGACCTGCAAGATTTGACTGTTCAAGATATAAATAGTATTTTGGGGAAATTTGAAGTAGAAGTTCGAAAAAAGAATGGAGAGAAATGTCCTGCAAAGACACTTTATCTTCTTGTAAATGACTTTCTAAGAGGAATGCGGTCACAAGGTGTAATAGTTTGAGTCCATCCAAAAGGCAGATAAAACTTGAGCATCCCAAAACATTGACAGAAACAGATAATCTTGCAATCCTACCTAAACAGGATAATGTTGAAAATAGAGAAAATGCATTTAATGAATCAAAACCAGAAGAAAAATCTCGTGGACTGCCAAGTAACTGTGAACTTTTGAAATTTAACATGAAATCGTTAATATTTATTTTTAAGACGTACAAAGAAATGTATGATTATTTTTTTTCTGTATTTTCTGTTTCAGGTTATGATATAACTTTTGGATTACAGAACATTTATTTGATAGACAATAATAGGAAAATGTCGATGATTTATATTCATTTACCGCAAGCACTGAATTTGGTTTTTTTTTTTTTTAATGACAATATTGAAAAAAATAATAATTTGAGGACTATAACAAACTGTATTCTTATTTAGACGGGTACTGTGTTGATTGTAATGCTACTACATTTGTTTTGTATGTTTTCTATTCTGATGGTTTATCAAGTGACTGATTTAATGTCCGAGTATAGATACGTGTATGCACTTACAAAATGGAGAATTAAAAACATCGGAATCAACAAACGTAAATTACTGTACAATGGATTCGAACATCTTGGCTTGGCTTACAGTACATGTACTTTTTCACTTTTGGTCTTTTGGAAAAAAGACATTTGTTTTAAATGCACACGTATAAAATT
Organism: Mytilus coruscus; assembly: GCA_017311375.1. NCBI lineage: Eukaryota > Metazoa > Mollusca > Bivalvia > Mytilida > Mytilidae > Mytilus > Mytilus coruscus. Next base: position 86,920,767 of record CM029598.1, read on the forward strand.
GCGTTTTATCCAACGCAATCATAGGTTTGAACGTTGTTTTCAATTTAGACTTGTTTATATATATATATATATGTATATATATATATATATATATATATATATATATATATATATATATATATATATATATATATATATATATATTTGTGGAAACAAATTTTGTTCTTCCCTCGCCAGGATTCGAAGTCATGCTCTAGACCACTAGGTCACCTAGGCTGAACTATAAATTCAGTTTTCGGTGACCTAGTGTTACCTTTCCTTTCCTCGTCAGTATATATATATATATATATATATATATATATATATATATATATATATATATATATAAGTACGTCTGAACCAGTGACAACTCTACAATAGATTTCTCCATCGGATCACCAGCAGTGATGGCGATACATGGCTGTGTACATTCTGTATATACAACTCGTCTAAACATCAACCCAACAATGTTAGATCTGTAAATTTGTCGCAAATTTTTGTTCTTCCTCGCCGGATTCAAACTCATGCTACTGCTTCTAGGTGGTCGTGTGGTCTAGCGTATATATATATATACAAGTCTGAATTGAAAACAACGTTCAAACCTATGATTGCGTTGGATAAAATCGCAATTTATATACGTGTGCATGCAACAAATTTCTTGGTAGAGGGTCTAAATACAGCACAAACAACATTTTCCAAAAGACCAAAAAAGTGAAAAAGTATATTTTAACAAAACGCATTTGACTAGCAGGTCAAACAACGGATGTTCTTAAACTTATACATATTATAACAATAAGAAGATGTGATATGATTGCCAACGAGACAACTCTCCACCAGAGACCAATGGCATAGAGGTAAACAACTATAGTCACCGTACGGCCTTCAACAAGGAGCAAAACCCATACCGCATAGTCAGCTATAAAAGGCCCCAAAATGACAAATGTAAAACAATTCAAACGAGAAAACTAACGGCCTGATTAATGTACATAATAATAAACGTAAAACAAATATGATATACAGCAACAAACGACAACCACCGATTTACAGGCTCCTGACTTAGGACAGGCACATACAGAATGTGGTGGGGTTAAACTAGGTTAAAGGCGCCAACCCTCCCTCTAACTTGGAACAGTGATGTAACAGTAAAACATGAGAAAAAAACAAATAAAAATCAGTTGAAAACTCATCAGATCGAATATATTAATAATCAACACTATAGACATGAACATTATTTGTAAATTATGTATCAAAGATGAATGATTATTGTTTCATAAGATGTATTTTAATTAAAAAAAAAAAAAAGAAACAAAAAGAAAAAAATCTGCATAAACTAACAAAAGCAAAGGTGGTTTTAGTTGTGAAATCAGTGTTTTATCATCATATGATAAATCTATAGTTTAGGTAAAGATTATCACATGATTATCAGTTATTTACGATTAGCAAAATTATACACCTCAAGTATTTAACTATTTATTATCTTTAAATGGACACTGTTAAGTTGACTGATTATTTATTTATGACACATGCAATATTTAATTATCTTAATATCAACTAATGGAAACCGCGTGATCTTTTCACGAGATACGCGTGTGACACTGTTTCAACACATGACATTTAAACTATACGCCCAACAACGCCTTTTATATGTATCAAAAATGAAAGAAAACTTTCGCACTATATCATTTTGTTTTATTCGAAAATTTTCAGATCACCACATGGTTACAAAACTTGATGGACGTACTTTTTTCTTAATATTTAAGTCTTTAATTTATGCTTTCTGGAAAAAAATCATCAAAAAGTATCTAAAAAATAATATCTTTTCGCAGAACCCAGAGGCGTAGCAAGGTTCTGAGGATTTAGTAAATACAAGAACAATTTTGTGAAACGAATTTTTAAAATATGTAGCCTCTTTTTTTAATGTGGCTTAACGAAGATGTGGGGTATATATAAGACAGCAACCAAACGAAAAAAAAAGACGATTAGGGGTAAACATATGGTTTCAAACTTGTAAACTGACAAGTAATTTGCAAATATCAACAATTTACTGGTTTCATTTATGCAAGCAACATTTTTCCTTGTTTAGTATTATCAGATATGTCAACAACCTCTTTCAAATCAATTTCAAAATGAGCATGATTGTGCAACAGTGCTAAAGAAGATTGTCGTTCTTGTCCTATTGTAGATCTAACAAGACGCAGCTGTCGCAGTTATTGGTGACATCGTACGAAGCATTTGAAGAATACAGTATACAAAAACTATACATTAGGATATACTTCTTTGTCGTCATTTCATCGGAAGGTACCAAGAACTTGTTGATAAATTTTCCGTATCAACTTCACAAATAATACGCGATGGTCTTGAAGTATAGATTTTGCGTACTGACGTTGTTTATCATCTTAATAACATGTTATAGTATTCTTTTATTTATCTTTATTAATATTACTTTTACTGTTAAGTCTGTTTTTGAGATATCCATTTGACGTGACTCTGTGCTTATGTATCCCGTCATACTTTGAACGACAAAATTATTTTATTTATTAATATTACTTTTACTGTTGAGTCTGTTTTTGTGATATACATTTGAATTATTTTATTTATCGTTGATCATTAATTGATTTTCTCGCTTGAGCCGGGACGGCGAAAGCGAGAAATATCGAGTTGAGATGACCAATTAATCTGTTTATCGTTGACGTTGTCATGTCAATTTCATTTGCCTGATATAGCGATAATTTTCCATCTGTAGCATGATATGAAAATTATCACAAAAAGATCAAAGGAAAATGCACAAAATAGCGATAATTATGTATATCGTCATACTTTGTACCACACAATTATTTTATTTTATTTATTAATGTGACTTTTACTGTTAAGTCTGTTTTTTGTTATATCCATTTAACGTGACTTTGTATTTATGTATCCCGTTATACTTTGAACGACAAAACTATTTTATGTCTACCTGTGCGAATTTCAAACGCGCGATTTTACTCCAGTACTTAAAACCTTCCATCCTTTATGGGTGGATTTTACATAGATAAATAAAAACAGTATAATATAAGCAAAGTGAGGATGTTAAATTTGATGTATGCCTTTTTGTGCTTCTTCGTTACATTTGTTTGTTTTTATAGTGATTAAGATGATAACACAATGTTGACTGCTGTACCCCTATTTTTGACATTTTTACCTATTGCGTCTGTTTGTTTTGTTCACGCATCGTTGTCAATATAATGGAATTTGATGCGACTGTCATACAATTGAGAGGTTTAGCTAGCTATAAAACTAGGTTCAATCCACCATTTTCTACATAAGAAAGTGCCTGTACCAAGTCAGGAATATGACAGTTGTTATCCATTCGTTTGATGTGTTTGTTTTTTTTTTTTTGGTTTTGCCATTTGATTGGGGACTTTCCTTTTTGAATTTTCCTCGGAGTTCAGTATTTTTGTGATTTTACTTCTTATGTTCATATAATTGATCTTGTTTCTTTGAGGGATAAAGCATACACTCACTTGTAATTTAAAAATTAGGAAAGCAAGAAATATGTACATGTCTAACAACGTTGTCTAGAAAAAACATACACTCTTGTATCATTTAAAGTTTAGGAAAACAAGAAGTAGGTGTCTAGCAGCGTTGCATAGCTATGCATACACTCATTTCAAATCTAAAGTATAGGAAAACAGGCAGTAGGTGTCTGAAAGCGTTGTCAAGCTAAGCATACATTCACTTATAATTCAAAGTATAGGAAAGCAAGACAAAGGTGCATGTCTAGCAGCGTTGTCCAGTTAAGCACACACTCACTTTTAATATTAAGCATAGGAAAACAGAAAGTAGTTATCTGACACTGAGTGTCTAGCTCATAATACACTCACTTGTAAATACGATAGTCTAAACGCAAAAATTTCATACTTGGTTTGCAACTTGATGGTGGCATGCATCTTTTCATTTTTTATCTGTAGGAAACTTATGTCATGTTTTCCTATCGTATTTATTAACATTATCATACTTTCACGGAATTTTACTGAATTTAGTCAGAAACTTGTTGTCCCCGCAGAGATAGCTCCAAAAAACACATTACATAAACTGCTTGATAAATGAATTAGGTATTGACAATTCACTTGGAAACTCAATATACATCCCCACGACACTTACCAAGGAGGAAATCCTGTATAATCATAGGTCTGTTCTATGTTCCTTTGGAATTTCAACCAAAGATGAAGAACTGGATCTTCCTTCACTGTATTGGATACCTAAACTACATAAGTGTCCTTACAAACAGTGTCATATTGCATGGTCTTACAAGTGCTCCACGAAACCTCTTTCTAAACTTTTACCATCAATTTAATCAGCAAATCAAAGCCGGGCTTCAAAGTTATTGTGAAACTAGGTACTCTAGAGGTGGCGTGAATCAGATGTGTGTGTGTGTGTGTGGGAGAGAAAAGAAGTTAGCAGTATCCTTTGACTTCACTTTCCGCTATATACTGATGTTCTCTCACTAAATAATTCAAAATTTGGTGACTATGTTAAACTCATATATCCCATCGAACTAGAGATAAAGGATACAACAGATACAGTAAAGTCTGCCGCATATCTTGACTTACATCTAGAAATTCACAATGAGGGTCGGTTGAAAACAAAACTTTACGACAAAATAGATGATTTCAGCTTCCCAATTGTAAACTTTCTATTTCCATGTAGCAACATTCCAGCAACGCCTGTATACGGAGTATATATCTCCCAGTTGATACGATATTTCAGGGCTTGTGTTCCCTATCATGATTAACTTGATAGAGGGTGGGGTTCGTGTTGCTTAGTCTTTAGTTTTCTATGTTGTGTTTTGTGTACTATTGTTTGTCTGTTTGTCATTTTCTTTTTAAGCCATAGCGTTGTCAGTTTATTGTCGATTTATGAGTTTGAATGCCCCTCTGGTATCTTTCGTCCCTCTTTTGCTGCTCACAAGCTTAAGGAAGCTATTAAACCAAGAGTTCCAAATGGTGAGGTTGAAATCATCCGTTCGTAAATTTTACGGACGCCATCACTAATTTGTTGACCATTATGGAATATCTGTTTCACAGATGACGACGGATATGTTCCAATTGTCGTAACTATAGTCTCGTCCACTCCTCCGAATGTGACTACCGAGTTAGACATATCACCGGGTTTTTACTTACATATGCAACACGACGGGTGCCACATGTGGGGAAGGATCTGCTTACCCTTCCGGATCACCTGAGATCACCCCAGTTTTTGATGGGGTTCGTGTTGCTCAGTCTTTAGTTTTCTATGCTGTTTTGTGTACTGTTGTTTGTCTTTTTTAGCCATGACGTTGTAAGTTTATTTTCGACTTATGGGCTCGAATGTCCCTTTGGTATCCTTCTCCTCTCTAAGCTACGAAAAAATAAACGGTATGCTTCACACTACGATCTTAATAAAATTAAAACCCATATGGATCATAAATAAATCTATAAAAATAACATTTCGATTATTTTTCAAAAACAAAACATTCATTTCAGTAATAAAATTATTTTTCACTTTTTCTTTGAATTCGTGTAGAAATAATTCCGCATTATTAACACCTTGGTTGTACCATACATCATAATATCCATATTGATATAAAATATTTCTAATTTTACATGCACAGTCATTATATTTAACAATAGACTTTTCTAACATTTCTTCATAATAACATTTTTAAATACAGTTATCAGTACATAATAATCTGAACCAATATTTCGGCTTTCTAAGATATATATCAACAAATCTTCCTGATTCACAATATGCCATACAGTAAACAATTGAATTGTTTACTTTAAGAAAACGTTTAAAGTGCCAGTCTGCCTAAGAATCAGAGCCATTTGATTTTTCCAAAGCAACAAGTAATGAAGGTTACCAGGAAACCCACATTTCTTCATTACTTAAGTCTCATAAAATCTGCTCTGTATATAAAATGTAGGTTTTTTTCCATTGTAATGCAACTTTTTCAACTATGAAACATGCTTGAAGAACAGCTTTTTTGATAAAATGCTATTTCATTCTAGAAATATTGGGGTACAGATGGTCTCCAGGGACCATGATATCCCAAAAAAGCCAAAAAAGGCTAGAAATAAAGTTCAAATATTTTCTATCACCAGAACAGCACATACCCGGTGTTACTTAATATGGAATAAGTAGTGGTTTTACTTTCATTATTTCATGAAAGGTCGATGGGTTTTATTCAAATAACGTGTAACCATAGCAACAAAGTCAAACCTATAGCAACAAAGCGCAAAAAACAAAGTAACAAATTTATTCAATATTTAAGTTTAAATGCATATATATGGAGTATTATGGTTTATTTAAGTTTGTCACATTAAAGTGTTGTCAATTTGTCCCATTTTTGTCAGGAAAGTATTACATAGCAACCAAAAAATGTCCTTAGCAACCATAATGAACAAATTGTAACAAATTTATTCAATATTAAAGTCTAAATGCATATATATGGAGTAATTATGATATATTTAAATTTAACACATTAGAATGTGTCAATTTGTCCCATTTTTGCCATGAAAGTATTACATAGCAACCAAAAAATGTCCTTAGCAACCACAATAAACAAACTAAAACTTATGTTTTTTTTTCATATAAAAAGGTTGTCCAGTGCAAAATCCGACAATTCATAGGTCAGATTTCGATCATGTCAATATAAAATAAGAAAATTTAACAATATCTACATTTCATTAGCAACAACTTAAGCATCCTAGTAACAAAATAGATTCCTTCCATGCCAATAATTAAAATAACAAAAAATTATAATGTAGAATTATAAATCTACCAACATGTAATATTGGAAAGAGTTGTTTTAATAAAAATCGAAGTAAAGCAATTATAAATTATGTGATGGGTTCTTATCATCCCCTCCCCTCTTACTAATAACTTGGTATTCAAAGTCCTTGGCTCTCTTTAAAAAGTTCATTGGCATCTTACCACATCTTCTTATTATTATACAATAAGCAAAAATCACATTGTAAATTGGCATCAACATGCATGGGGAATATATATGTGCATGGGGATGATAAAAAAAATTATACATTGTAAGTTAAAGTGATTCTTATTTACATTTTTTGTAGTAGATTATAATGTTATAAAATGTGATGGTCCTTAGGCAAACCAAAAATATGTGTGTATTTAGTACCATATATCATTTATATATTGACCCTATATTTTATGATTAAAAATGCCTAAAGTAGACCCTAAAGTCTTTATTGCCATTATTTCATATCACAAATAAAAATCGTATATTCCTCTCATTAAGCTAATACTATACAGATATAAGGTTTGTTAAAAAAAACCAAAAAAAAAAAACAATAAAACTAGATGTGTCGGAACGACATGAATGGCCCAGCTCGCAAAAAAAAGCTTGAAGCAAAGTTTAGGAGTGGCAATTTGAGAATGAAAGTCTGTATAACTTATTTTCACGAAAGTCCAAAGCCCGTCATTTTAGCACAAATCAGCGGAGCAGAACCAAACATAAACTAACTCTGTAACTCATCATACAAATAGACTCACATACTAAAATTTACCTCAATATGTAAAGTCATTTAGAAAAAAAGCCTGTATAACTGTTATTTCCGAAGTCTGTAATTTCGACAAAAATCAGCGGAGCGGAACCAAACGTAATCTTGATCTGTAACTCATCAGAGTAGACTCACATATTTAAAATCAGCTTAATATGTGAAGGCGTTTAAACAAATAGTTTGCATAACTGTTCGTTGCAGAATGACGGATAAGGCTAAAACTATATGGCACCGACCACTTTGTGGCTAATCCATCAAATATTTCTACCATATTTACCTTCTCTAATTTGTTTAAGGCCTTATAAAAAAATAGTTGTGCCTCTGATAACCTTACCTATTTGGTACCCTTAACATTTTTTTTGTAAGTTTTGAACGAGCACTATTTATATTAAGTCAAATGGTTTGCCCTCTTTTGACTAGTCTTAAACTTTTTTTTTAAATAAAACTATTTTCCTAACAACCTAACCGAATTCTTTTCAGCATGTCAGCCGAAACACAGGTGTTATTTTTTAGGACTACATGTATATGCATCATGATACACGAACCTTAAACATTTGCTAAAGTATATATGATAATGTGAACCTCCTGTCAGAAGGACAATAATCCTGTTGTCAGGGGTCTCCTTTAGTTTAGTAAACACTCATACTTTTTGGCATTATCACTTTAATTTTCTAAGTTTTCTCCACACACTTAATAAAATATGAGAAAAAAAACCAAGTAACTTCTTTTCAATTGAACTGAAAAAATCTTCCAGAATACAAAATATGGTATCGGGTCACATCGCCCAATTTACATGTTCAAATTGGGTCAATTCGCCTTTGATTCCTTCTCAAATAGAGTTTATTCTCCTTAATTGAAAACAAAATATATATCAAAATATAGGTATAATTATGATGCATTTGATCTCACCGATCGTTTTATTGTTTTTGTGGTTTAATAATGAAAACAGCATTTTTAAAATAAACTAGTCAGCTTATAAAGAGTATAAACATAAAGCATGTACAATCGGTAACGGAATTTATTTTCCCAGCTTGGCTCCTTTGATTTCAAGTGTGATTTCAGTGACATATTTGTTATATATGGAATCAATTTATTCTTCCATAAACTATATACATACAAACATCTTGCATTTGTCTTGATGAAAAAAGTAAAAAGAAAAGAAAGAAAGAAAAATCAATAAAAAAAACAAGATAACTTGGGTTACTTGGTTGTTTTATATCAAATGCCTTTTATCTTTGTGCACTTCAGTGCAAATGAAAATAGTTGTGTAACTTTTCAAATAATATATTATAACATTATACAACAAGAAAACGAAATATAGATAAGAATCTAGGCAAAACAGGTACTAGGGCGATTGGACCAAGGGCGAACATGAATTTGGGCGAACGTGAATCATTTACAATTTCAAAATGAATATTTGATATTGTTTACACTAATCATTTTAATATATATGTAAATAGTGTACCTGGTCTGATTGGCACTAGGTTTCCGTAGAACAACTAAGAAAAGGTCCTGTTCATCTGGATGGTTACTGCTCTGTGTGGCTTTGATCTTCCTTTGTGAGACGATTGTGCACACCCAACCTTTCATCACAGGCATATCCTTAGGTTTTTTAAACAAACAAAGTATGATTGTAAGTTAGAAAAGATCCCAACACCGTAAACAATCAAAAAGTCACTCATCGACTTGATTTTTGCATATGTTAATCCTAGAGTTGCTAAGTGGTTATTAACAATTTGACTACATTTTCCAGTTAGTGCGTTGTCTTTTTCATCCTTAAAATACTGTGAATAACCACATTAATCGCCAGGAAAGGTTGAAAAACTACATTTGGCATTGCATGACATCCATATTGTTTACATTAAAGAGTTCTGCTAGGGGAAATAAATAAATCTGTAAATGTAGTTCTTACATGAAGAATCTAACAGAATGTTGTGATAGGAATTTTGACAATCAATCAATCAAAAAAAAAAAAAACAAACCACGAGACCGAAGCTTACGTCTGAAATTTATATTTTTATAGTATTTATTTTTGCAATCATTGTGATTGTGCGGTTCTGGTGATACAAATTATTTTAAATTGAAATTGGCTGAATTTACATAGAATAATAGTAAAACATATAGAACTTCGAAGTACCTCTACATAATACTGCAAGTTATTTTATAAAAATTGATTATACATTTCTATTTTGACTGACTTAAGGTTTCATACTTTGTGCATGAGATGAATATTCCATATATGTCATGTTTTGGAAGTTTAAGAATTTGCCTGATTCTTAGACAGACTATCACTTAACCAGATTAAATGGACCTTTTCAACCCTATCTGCTTTGCAGTGTTCTCAAACTTCACAACCATAATTTAGGATAAAAGATATAGATGTGTCAAATAATGAAAGCAAAGTTTCATGTTTCAAACAATCATCATATGTTTTACTATATATACTAAATACTGCCTTTTTTGCTTGATTTGCTAACATTTTTTGAGAGTTAACAAAAGTAACGTAAGTCTGAACAATACACCAAGATATACAAATTGATCACATGGTTATAAAAGTTCACCATTTGAAAACCCCTCTCGTTTGCTTTAATGAGACCTCTATTTCTGAAAGTCACAATTTTGTTTTCGCAATATTTACATATAAGTCATATTAATTTGAATAAGAGCGAACACAATCAATATTTTTTTGAAAAATCAGCAATAATTTCACCCTTAAAAACTGTATCATCAGCATACATACTCAAAAACTAATTAAGCATTTTTAATTCATAAGGTCGACAACCTTGTTTCCATATCATTGACATAAAATGAGTACAAAAAAGGGAATATCGACTCCCCTTGCATTAGACCAACATTACTAGAGAAAAAATAGAAGAAAAAAAATACCATCAGACTTCACATAGCGTTGAACTTTTGTTAACATTTGCTTTGTTACACTTAATAATTTACCAATAATACAAAACTAACTAATCTTAACCATAGTTTCAAGTGAGACACACTATCAAAAGCTCTTTTGTAATCTGTAAAACAACAGTATATTCTTTACCCGATCTAAGTGACTTTGAAATTAACGAATGAATGGTAAAGATTGCATCAGTCATGCCGTATTAAGGTCGAAAACCAAACTTTGCATCTGTGAGTATGCAGTGCTTGTCGCTCCATGCTGTGAACCTGGTGTGACCATGGACGTTAACAATTGACCAACGTTTGAAACGAGCGCAATACCACGATAGTTACCAGGATTATGTAACAAGGTCTTCTTGAAAATTGAAACTTTTATGCTTTTAGTCCATATTTCCGGGGAAATTTCGGAGTTCAGTTTACAGTTGACTAATTTGCACACAACTGATTTTATTAAATTTCCACTGAATAAGATGTGTTTATTGTATTATAATACTGTCTAATCCTGTTGATTTTTCCCGCTTCAGCTTTATAAAAGCGGTTGCCCATTCAGCATCCATAAATGATGCATCAAGTTCAACATACACTGTTTCCTCTGGACAACCATTTGTATTAATGTCTTTCCATGTCAGATTTCTAAATTGTCTTCGAACTGTTCAATTGTAATACTGTGGTTTACTTTTTTTTTTACACTTTTTAAATTTTCTGTAAAATCGCTTCGGGTTAGTCTTTTTTAGTCCTTTTTCGTTCGAACGATACTTATTGAAAGAATCAATTGCGCGTTGTTATTGTAAAGAGTTCTACGCTAATCTGTAAACCATGGTTTATCTTTTGATTTGCTGGGTTGTTTACATGAATCAGAACAAATACCGCAATGTTTGATATGTTTTTTTCTGCTTTCGTATATTCATCAAAAATATCGGACAAAAGTTTATTCCAGCTATTTTCACTAACGTCAATGTCACTATGATCATCAATATTCGATGATAATTCTTCAAATTTATTTGAATTAAACAAAAGATTGTTTCTGACGTCATCTTCGATACCCTCATTTCACGTAAACAGGTTACATTCATGATTTGATCATGTAAATTGATCTTTGATCACGCTACTAGATTCTTTCTTGACAAAAAATCCATATGAAGTCATAGAAGTGGAGTATGCCAAGAAAAATTATTGAACATGCCTACAGAAAAATACTTAACAATATTAAACGTATTATTCCGACTAATTAATAGGTAGTCTATTACACTGCAACCATTTTTATTATTAAATTTTATTTTACTACTGTCTGATCCAAATCTCCATTACATATACGTGACTTTGTTGATTTACCAACTGTAAAATTCGATTGCCAAAGGACACTGTCTATCAACAAGCTTTGTGTCATCAACATAATTTATAAAAGGAATAGTATCATGTTATTGAGATTTTAAATAATCGTTAACCATAAAGTTCCTTTCAAGGCAAACTCGACCATTCAAATCAACCAGAACTGTTACAGTTCCATTAGTAATAAGAAATTCAATTTGTTCCTGTAGTATATCTCAATCATATTTACGATAAAAGACTTTTTTATATGGTGGTATACGACGAGGAGGGTTTTAACGACCTTGAGTACCCATGGGGGTCTTGCACGGTCGGCCCTGGCTTGTGCCTTTTTGGGCATTTAAATAACTTATTTTTACCTTATGATAATTGATATAATTTGGAGTGACAAAAGGTAAAAATATAACATGAATAAAATGTGAAATAAACAATAATTTTAATAAATAAAATGAATAATTAAATATAAAAATTGATGAATATAAATAAAAAAATTAAAAGAAATAAAAGAAAAAGAAAAATGAACATGTTTGATAAAGAACAAAAAAAAAAGAAATAAAACATAAAAAAATAAGAGCCACCAAGTGCCAGAACAGGAGGAAAGGCCAAGCAGACAGTGGGCGGCGGCAACATTGCCATGGTACACCAGCAGCCAAGTAAAGAGTAGAGATATTTCATATGCCAAATTGTGTATGTGAATTTAGTTGGCAAAAAATTTTGTATAAACCCAAATAGGCCTAAATTTTATACATTGTGACTTGGATGGAGAGTTGTCTCATTGGCACTCATACCACATCTTCTTATTAATACTAAATATGTGTATGTGAATTCAAGAAAAATAATTAGTATAAAGTTTTATATGTACATAAAAAAAATGAATAAGTAATATTAAAATGTTGAACAAAATTGAACAATTGAGAGTCTTTCCTTTTTTTTTTATGTAAAATACATGTTCTAATAGGCGTAGAATGCATTGAAAAGCTCTCAAACACACATAAAACCACCGTTAAAATATGACAAAAAAAACCAAATTCGCTATTTAGGACATGACCTTGACTTTTGACCTTATGACCTTTGTCAGGTCATTGGTCCATGATGTCATTATAGAAGACCTTATGGGTCTAGGACCTTAGTTTCAAGAGTTAAAGTTAATTTTGTCTTTTCAGAAACCGTTAACGAGGGTTATGCCCCTTAAGGATATGTCAAATCTCTTCGGTCAAATGTAAAAAAGTTTTGCCATAGTCACCTAAATATTTTCCACTATTTACTATTTCTGTAAGTATAATCGTTTTTGAGATATTCAATAAAAAGTGTAAGGTCAAAGGTCAAGGTCAACCTTTATAAGCTTGAAAGCACTAAAAATCCTTAATATAAGGTTAAAACACTTATTCGCTATCTGGGACATGACCTTGAACTTTGACCTTGTGACCTTTGTCAAGGTCATTGGTCCACGATGTCATAACAAAAAACGCCATGGGTCTAGAACCTTTGGTTCATGAGTTAAAGCTAATTTTGTCTTTTCTAAAACAGTTAACAGGGGTTATGCCCCTTACGGATAGGTCAAATCTCTTCGGTCAAATGTAAAAAAGTTGCGCCTTAATGACCATAACATTTTTCACTATTTACTTTTTCTGTACATATAACCGTTTTTAATAAAAAGTTGTAAGGTCAAAGGTCAAAATCAACCTTAAAAACCTTTAAAACACACTAAAAATCCTTTAAATAAGGTCAAAAAACACATAATTCACTATATGGGACATGACCTTGACCTTTGACCTTTTGACCTTTGTCAAGGTCATTAGTCCCCAATGTCATTGCTGCAGACCCCATGGCTCTAGGACCTTTGGTTATATAGTAAAAGCTGAAAGAAAGGTCAAATCTCTTCGGTCAAAATGTAACAAAGTTGTCCATTAATGACCCAAACATGTCCCACTATTCAAAACTTCTGTAAGTATAATGGTTTCTGAGATCATCCCATAACAAGGTGTTAAGTCAAAGGTCAAGGTCAACATGCCACTTTGACCTTCAGGAATTTTTCAAAGTCACATAAACACTCACGGTTTCTGAGTTTTGGTGACCAACCGACACCGGTTAATTTTCATAGGGGCATAACCATACCAATGAGTCGTTGAATCTTTTCAATCCAAATGTAATGAAGAACCAGGGTCTGGTCCTGAACAAATTTCACCCTTCGATTTTTTTGTATCTATTACAGTTACGGTATTTGAATGATAACAAGGTTTTTAGGTTTCGGAGGATAACTCCAGATCGACAAAATTTTACGACTCACAGGGTCAGTTCCTGATAGGTATTTATGACACCGATACAAAGTGTGAACCTGAAAGCGACATGGCTTACGGTTACGGAGGAAAAATTTGTCAAAGTTTGGCGGAACAAAAAGAATAATAGTTAAAATGTCAATTGTTCTTGAACAATTGAGAGGTCTTTCCTTTTCATTATGTAAAATATATGTTTAAATAAGCGTATAATGCATTGAAAAGCTCTACAACACACATTTAACTCTTAAAATATGGTCAAAAACACATAATTTGGAATTTGAGGCATGACCTTGACTTTTGACCTTATGACCTTTGTCAAGGTCATTGGTCCACGATGTCATAACAAAAGATCCCATGGGTCTAGGACCTTTGGTTCATGAGTTAAAGCTTATTTTGGCTTTTCTAAAACAGTTAACAGGGGTTATGCCCATTACGGATAGGTCAAATCTCTTCGGTCAAATGTAAAAAAAGTTGCGCCTTTATGTCCCAATTATTTTTCACTATTTACTATTTCTGTAAGTATTATCGTTTTTGAGATATCCAATAAATAAGTTTTAAGGTCAAAGGTCAAGGTCAACCTCAAAAAGCTTTAAAACACACTAGAAATCCTTTTAAAAAGGTCAAAAACACATAATTCGCTATCTGGGACATGACCTTGACCATTGACCTTTTGACCTTTGTCAAGGTCATTAGTCCCCAATGTCATTGCTGAAGACCCCATGGGTCTAGGACTTTTGGTTATATAGTAAAAGCTGATTTTGTCTTTTCAGAAACCTTAAACAGGGGTTATGACCCTTACAGAAAGGTCAAATTCAAAACTTCTGTAAGTATAATGGTTTCTGAGATTATCTCATAACAAGGTGTTAGGTCAAAGGTCAAGGTCAACATACAAATGTGACCTTGAGGCATTTTTTAAAGTTACATGAATTGATGATCATTGGTGAAGATCCTAGGTGGCTACGACTTACGGTTTCTGAGTAATCAGTCAGGGCATTACTTAAACAAGTAACTTTTAAAATTACCTATACAAGTATTGTTGAAAACGAGGTTATTTAAAATATTACTTATATAAGTAACTTTTCTAAATATTATTTTATAGGTGTCCAATTATACAGATTTTACTAGCTTTAACAAATTTTCACAGTCATCTGGTTATTTTTCTCATGAAATATAAAATCTAATCCTTCTGAAACACTAATTGCCTTTCTGACGCACTTATCTTTCATATCGACGCTTCTGGGTCAAAGATTGGTCTCTTGGGACTATTAAAATATCATTTTCCTCAAAAATCTTGAAGGTAGACAGATATAAATAGATAGAAACTTGTGATTTAATTAAGACTTGAAGTTATTAATAATTTGAAACCCAAAACAAATTACATATGATCCTTAAATAAGTGTTATTACTAATTCTTTCAAAGATGTATAAAATAACTTATTCAAGTTATATTTTGTCATTATTTTAAAGTAACCCTTTATCTCTATACTCCTCTCAAATTTGATAAATTCTTCATTTTATGATATAAAATGATGTAAAATTCATGAAAACTACATTTAGTCCATGCTTCTATTGAAATTTAAAATAACTCTATTGAGTAATTTTATAATTTTTAAAAACCAAAATTACCTTTATAAGTAACTAAAGAAAATTACTTGTTTAAGTAACGCCCTGACTGGTAATAGTGGCCAACCGACATCGTTTTATTTTCATAGGGCATATACCCTACCAATGAGTTGTTGAATCTTTTCGATCCAAATGTAACGAAGAACCATGGTCTGGTCCTGAACAAATTTCACCCTTCGGGTTTTTTTGTACCTATTACGGTTAAGTTGTTTGAATGATAACAAGGTTTTTAGGTTTCGGAGGGATAGCTCCGGACTGACAAAATTTTACGACTCACAGGGTGAGTTCCGGATAGATATTTATGACACCGATACAAAGTGTGAACCTGCAAGCGACATGGCTTACGGTTACGGAGGGAAATTTTGTCAAAGTTTGGCGGAACAAAAAGAATAATAATTAAAATGTCAATTTTTCTTGAACAATTGAGAGGTCTTCCCTTTTCGAAATGTAAAATACATGTTCCAATAGGCGTATGATGCATTGAAAAGCTCTCAAACACACATAAAACCGTTAAAATAATATAAAAAACAACAATTTCCCTATTTTTAACAAGACCTTGAATTTGACCTTGTGACCTCATGGGTCTAGGACCTTTGGTTCAAGAGTTAAAGCTAATTTTGTCTTTTCAGAAACCGTTAACGGGGGTGTGCCCTTTATGATATGTCAAATCTCTTCAGTCCAAATAGAAAAAAAGTTGCACCTTAGTCACCTAAACATTTTTCACTATTTACTATTTTTGTAAGTATAATCGTTTTTGAGATATCGATTAAAGAGTTGTAAGGTCAAAGGTCAAGGTCAACCTTAAAAAGCTCGAAAACACATAAAAACTCCTTTATATAAGGTTAAAAACACTTAATTCGCTTTCTGGGACATGGACCTTGACCTTTGACCTTTTGACCTTTCACAAGGTCATTGGTCCTTAATGTCATTGCTGAAGACCCCATGGGTCTAGGACCTTTGGTTATATAGTAAAAGCATATTTTGTCTTTTCAGAAACCTAAAACAGGGATTATGCTCCTTACAGAAAGGTCAAATCTCTTCCGTCAAATGTAACAAAATTGCGCCTTAATGACCCAAACATTTTCCACTATTCAAAACTTTTGTAAGTATAACGCTTTCTGAGATTATCCCATAACAAGGTGTTAGGACAAAATCAATATACAAATTTGACCTTGAGGCCTTTTTCAAAGTTATATGAATTGATGATCATTGGTGAAGATCCTAGGTGGCTACGACTTACGGTTTCTGAGTTTTAGTGGCCAACCGACACCGTTTAATTTTCAAAGAGGCATAACCTACTAATGAGTCGTTTAATCTTTTCGATCCGAATGTAACGAAGAACCGGGGTCTGGTCCTGAAGAAATTTCACCCTTCAGTTTTTTTCTACCTATTACGGTTACGGTGTTTGAATGATAACAAGGTTTTACGGGTTCGGAGGAATTACTGCGGACCGACAAAATTTTACGACTCACGGGGTGAGTTATAGATAGGTATTTGTGACACAGATACAAAGTGTGAACCTGAAAGCGACACATATTACGGCTAAGGCTGCTAACTTCGTCAAAGTTTGGCGGAAAAAATAATAATAATAATAATAATAATAATAATAATAATAATCAGAAGAAGAAGAAGAAAAACAGTAAGGTCTTTCCCTTTTGGAAAAGGAAAGACCTTAATAATAATCAGAAGAAATACAGTAAGGTCTTTCCTTATAGAAAAAAAGGAAAGACCTTAATAATTAAAATGTCAATTGTTCTTGAACAATTGAGAGGTCTGTCCTTTTCGTGATGTAAAATATATGTTTCAATAAGCAAAGAATGCATTGAAAAGCTCTTAAACACACATAAAACCGTTAAAATAATACAAAAAACAACAATTTCGTTATTTTGGACATGACCACGACCTTTGACCTTGTGACCTTTGTCAAGGTCACTGGTCCACGATATCATTATGAAAGACCCCATGGGTCTAAAACCTTTGGTTCAAGAGTTAAAGCTAATTTTGTCTTTTCAGAAACCGTTAACGGGGTTATGCCCCTATATTACATGTCAAATTTCTTCGGTCCAAATATAAAAAAGTTGCGCCTTAGTCACTTTAACATTTTTCACTATTTACTATTTTTGTAAGTATAATCGTTTTTGAGATATCGAATAAAAAGTTGTAAGGTCAAAGGTCAAGGTCAACCTTAAAAAACTTGAAAACACACAAAAAGTCCTTTATATAAGGTTAAAAACACTTAATTCGCTTTCTGGGACATGGACCTTGACCTTTGACCTTTTGACCTTTCACAAGGTCATTGGTCCTTTATGTCATTGCTGAAGACCCCATGGGTCTAGGACCTTTGGTTATATAGTAAAAGCATATTTTGTCTTTTCAGAAACCTTAAACAGGGATTATGCCCCTTTCAGAAAGGTCAAATCTCTTCGGTCAAATGTAACAAAATTGCGCCGTAATGACCCAAACATTTTCCACTATTCACAACTTTTGTAAGTATAACGGTTTCTGAGATCATTCCATAACAAGGTGTTAGGTCAAAGGTCAAGGTCAACATACCAATTTGACCTTCAGGAATTTTTCAAAGTCACATAAATTGATGATGATTGGTGAAGATCCTAGGTGTCTACACTTACGGTTTCTGAGTTTTGGTGGCCAACCGACACCGGTTAATTTTCATAGGGGCATAATCCTACCAATGAGTCGTTGAATCTTTTCAATCCAAATGTAATGAAGAACCAGGGTCTGGTCCTGAACAAATTTCACCCTTCGATTTGTTTGTATCTATTACGGTTACGGTGTTTGAATGATAACAAGGTTTTTAGGTTTCGGAGGGATTACTCCCAACCGACAAAATTTTTTGACTCACAGGATGAGTTCCGGATAGATATTTATGACACCGATACAAAGTGTGAACCTGAAAGCGACACGTCTTACGGTTAAGGCTGCTAACTTCGTCAAAGTTAAGCGGAAAAAAGAATAATAATAAACAGAAGAAATGCGGTAAGGTCTTTCCCTTTTGGAAAAGGAAAGACCTTAATAATCAGAAGAAATACAGTAAGGTCTTTCCTTATAGAAAAAGGAAAGACCTTAATAAAATAAAAGTAAATAAAAGAACACCAAAGGGTGTATGTATAATTGTGACTGCTTTGTGCTAGCCTACTGTTATTGCAGGACTTTAAAGTGCTGGTACACCGGAACGCTGTCCGCTGGAAGACAAACGCCCCACTCATGGTGGTATATGTATATGTATATATATGGAGCACACAAATAAGTCTAAGATATAACGCCTTATGCTTTAAATTGTCAATTTTTAACCAGGTCATAGAATCAACACAACATCTCACGATGTTTAAGCCATTTTTTTCAAAGTATAACACTAAACCACCTCCATAACACTTTTCCTGAAATTTGTCTCATACCCCTTTAATTCCAAATTGTCAGGGCATTCAAACCAACACTCAGTTGAACATAATTCATTATATTCAACTTGCGAATTCGACCTTTTGAAATATTCCACGAAGTAACTTTTAAAACTTAATGATTTCGCGGTTTACCACTATTATAATAACGAATTTGATCAGGTTTATTCTCCACCGATATCTATTCATTCCACAACTCACCATTTACATATAGATTATCGCCGACAATATAAGCTTTCCTTTTCTTCTATCTCTCTTTAGTCATAATTGGAATTAGTTTTTTTCCGTTTTTCCAGTACATCTTTTAAGTAGTGCTGGCTGGTACCAAATTTGGTTCCTTCAAGGCGAGTAGATACACTTCGAATATAATCCCGATCCGACAAGTCTCGAAATTTCAACAATCGGTCTGAGCTTTGTTGATTCATTATTGCGTTTCCCAAGACGAAACGCTTTGTTGCTGTGATTTTTTTAACGTCTTTTAAGTTCAGTGTCTTTTCCAAAAACTAACATAGTTTCAATACAATTCCCATTTTCGTTTCTACTCTTTTTTCGGGATTTTCAGTCGGTTGATTTTTTTCCTCTAGTGCAAAAAGCCTACAAATTTTGTTTAAAATTTTGTGTCTCAATGTCGATTAATCTTTAAAGATCACTAAAATGCCAAATCCGTAAGAGGGCATATGGGTTGAACGCTAACATCTATATATAAACTCTTTAGGTCATTAAAAAATAATGTAATTATGTGTATGTAGTCAGATTCATATCAACTGTGTCGTACATAATATAAAATATTGTTATATTTGACATATCAACGTGACACTATGTTGACTAACTCCAACACAGAACAATGTCAATTGTTTTCAATTTGGCATATTATTGTTTTGATTTGATTTTTAAAATCCCCGTATAAATGATCCAGTTGACATTTTATCTTTAATTAAAAATAAATATTTATAAAAAAATGTATAAAAGATCGCACGTAATGATGTTTTGAATATAACTACTGAATGCCTTTTTCAAAGTTTGTTCGATAGCCTAGATCAAATAAGTTCGAAACCTTGAAGATATCCTTCATAGAAAGATATGAGCTGTGTCGGATATAAATCGACCTTATGCCAATGAATATTGTAGCGGGTCAGACCTGATGCCTGGACGGTGTAATCAATGAAAATCTCCTCCACGATATGACTTGTATCTCCAGGAAACTTAGCGTACCTATCGACAGACCGAGAGCGTTTTATAAGGGAAGGATTGTTAATATCGGAAACCTAATGCTAATCTTAACTGCTAGTTCCTGTTTCTAAACGCCTCTCGGTACTGTTGATGGTATAGTGTTGGATAAAGTATTGCATGTATAAGGGGATGTTTAATAAGTTAACGATTTATTAACTATTAATGAAATATATAATAAATTATCCAATTAGAATGAAATATTTATTTATTATGTACGAAAATAAATTTACATCGATGGTAGCTTATGGAATGGCTCTGGTATCAGTATGTCTTATGATTATTATAATAATAATAAACAAAATATGTAATAATGTGTAAACTTTTTCTAACCTCTTTATTCAGAATGTCGAACTATGTGCTCTTATTGAAACTCGAATATGTGTGTCGAGTTACTACTATTACTACTACTATATAGAGTGTGTCAACTTATAATGGTGAAATTATGCGTATGACCTATTCAGAGTTTATACGATATTGACTTCTGCATGTTCTGTGATTAAATATTTCAAATAATATACAATTCCCGAAAGTGAATTATCTATCTGATCTTATATAATGTATATGCTTTAATATGCGTTATTAGATATCCGACACACTAAACTGTGTCGGTGCCGTGTCGCAGTGTCGATTTCTACGGAATCAATATAATTCGCTTAAAGAAAATAAGAAAAAATGCTATTAATTAAAATAAATCTGATATGATATCCAGAAGTATTATTTCAACCCTTTATAAGATCTTTTATAACCCTTTGCTATTCTTTATTACAAATATATTTATGCAGCTTTAGTTATTTCGAAAGTCTAAGAAATAGCGCCTAGACGAAACAAGACTGAACCAGAGTGCTCAAATGTCGCGAAATTATATAAAAGACGACACACAGCGACTCACCGTGACACACATTTTGTATAAGAATAGATTGAAATTTACGTCCACATGTGTGATGTCATGACACCTGCACTTTCTAATAGTTCAAGCAATTTGTCAAGAATAATGTCGACAACAATATCTGATACCAGAGTGTGTCGTACAATGAAAATCAATGTACGTAAAAATTACAGGACTCCAAATTATATAGACATGAGTAATTTAAGGTGCTACCAAGTATTTCAAATAATAAATTACCAAGGTAAGAATACTATACACATTAAACACAAAGTAAACATTCAGTTGGAGTAACATTATAATTCTGACATTTCCGACACATTAGATAATAACGATGAAATTGCATAAATAAAACGTCAACTAATATATGAAACTTCCACAGTTGATAACAAAACCGTTATGGTTAAACATTAAAACACTTATGAATTTTTGAGTAGCAGGACCGTTACAATATCAATACATTTCAAATAGTTATAAAGGTGGGAAAAGTATTAATGTAGCTGCCAGTAATATAGTGTACAGACCATGGTTACATCGTATGTCAAGCACACTCGAGTAATCATATTAAAAGTACATTAAGGGCATACTATACAGTAGCAAGGACAGATAATAATGCATGTACAGTTAACGCGTTGTTTTTGCAACTTTGCTATTGATCAGCATCCAAAATCTTTCAAGTTATCAAATCGGTAACGTGTATTTTAAAGAATTTGCAAAGAAACACGAACATGTTAATTATTATAGCACGCCAAATCTACGGTAGGGGCAGACAATTATAGGCAAATAAAGAATTTTAACTTTGCTATCGTCAATAAACTCGTACATCGCATGCATGTTCGGCGGGGAAACAAGCACAACGATGTCGCATTAAGAATACAATACGACGTAAAGTAACTTAGAACCATAGAAGGGAAATTGGATCCCCAACAGTTACAAAAAATGTTTTTTTTTTTTAATTTCTTCCTTAAAGGTAAACACATGGACCCCTATTCTTCTCTTTTGTAATCGACTATGTACTACTTATGTATGATATATCGAAGTTGTCAGAAAAAAATCAACGGTAATACATTTCTATATGCATTTACATTGGCAAGAAAATTGTTTACGGCTTTTTATTACAGACAATTGTATGATTCCACAAAAACTTTATCGCATATAGCTTTCATTTAATTAAGGTTGCACTTTGTAAATACAGCTGTTTAACAAACAACGAATCTTGTGGGATTGGGAATGTTACCAGTATAAATGCACATGGTAGCGGTGAAATTGAATGCTGATGAAGACCAAAAGTGCAGGGAGGGGTAGTGCAGAATTTTAGTATAAGTATAAACTCTTAGAAGTTCGGGGCATATACATGTTGAAAATATGCTGCACAGCCTATGTTTTGACTTTTGAATAAAATAGTAGTGCATATCAACTTTCCATTCTATGATTTATTTTTTACGAATCTTCATAGTAAAAGTGTCACAGTTTTAGTCGTAAAGGGATTTCCTATGGGAAATGGCATATATGTATATATTTACAGAAGTGCAACCTTAAAGAACTAATGTAAAAGCCTATTAAAAAGGAACACTCAGCAAAAAAAAAAAAAAAAAAAAAAAAAAAAAAAAAAAAAAAAAAAAAAAAACAGACATAAAAATCCGAAAGAAAAATAAACAAACAAACAAAACAAAAACTCAATAGAGAAATAGAGACACCACGCCTTATTGTTTCATTGGCATACAATAAACGATTTGTTAAGAAGGGCTTGAATGATCAGATCGATTTTTAGCCAATCAAAACTAGCAAACTAAAAACTGACTAAAGTACAAATCTAGAATTATTCACGGTTACTTAAAACTAGTCCAAAGCCAATTTTAAACTAAAAAATAAGTTTTCCCGGACGAAAATTTAATTTTGTACACTGTTAATGGATATAGGGTGGAAAAGTCATACGCGGCGTGAAAAAACCTTGGCCTAGTGCAATATATTTTTCAAACTCTTTATAGGTTTGTATAGTGTATCATTGTGTAATATACATTTATCAGGTGTTGCCATTGTTTTTTTTATATACCAACTTGTACTGTTTAAAATGATATTTTCCTGAGGCAACCGATTTTTCCAATCCTTTGTAAAGCTTTGATAAGTTCTTTAACTGTTGGTTTAGGAAATTTTGTCTGGCTCCAAACTCGTAATATTTCTTTGTTTTGATGTAACAGTTTATAACTGTGATCGTTCTGAATTTCTTCAATTTTAGCGCTTTCCAATCCAAGTTCTATTCCAAGCTGTTTGCCACTGTTTCCTACATGATTGGACAATTCTTGTAATATAGTGTTGGAAGGTATTTTGTTTGCTCTATCTGCTGGAATACCTAGAAGCAAAGATACAATTTATGATAACTTCAAAAGTTATTATACATTAACCATACAAAAGTAAAATTTGAGAAACTTCAGTTTGATAACGGCTGATTGTTATTCCTTAATGTGTCGTTCATGCTGCTGTTAGTGTCACACCGTCATCTATGATAATCATATTAAATCAAGGATACTTGAACGACAAAGAAGTCTGCTTTATATCTAGATTTTTTAAAACTTTATCAATCAATTTAATATTTTGCATTAACATACCGTTTGCCTTTCTGTCTATCGATTGAAAAGATATGCTAGAGTTTGTTTTTGTTACTGTTACTGTTCTGGTAACATAACATCGTCATAAATTTTGTAGACTTCAAAAAAGCTTTCGATAGCTTGGACAGAGACAGTATGTGGGAAATAATGAAATCATACGGCATACCTGATAAAAACATCAACATCATCAGATTATTTTATAACAGATGCAGTGTCCTACACAATGAAACTTAATCCCCTTGGTTGAATGTACATTCTGGAGTAAGACAAGGATGTATTATGTCTCCTCTTATTTTTCTCAGTCATCGACAGGTGCATGAGAACAACACTTGGAAACAGAAAAACTGGAAACAGATGGTCAATGAACACAACCTTAGAAAATCTTGATTTTGATGACGACATTCGATTACAATCATCAAGCCGAATACAAATTCAGAACAAAACACCAAGACTTCATGAGACTGCTCTCTCTGTACATGCTGTAGGGATACAAATATCAGCCAGGACAATGAAACTAGCAAAGATATTATGGCAAGGATCAGCAAATCCAGAACTGCTTTCTGCCGACTTCGACCAATATGGAAAGCAACATTAATATCCAGGTCCACAAAAATCAAAATTGACAACAGCAAAGTCAAATCAATTTTTCTATATGGAGCCGAGTCTTGGACGGTTATACAGTCTGACTTCAACAATATCTACATTCCGCAACATATGTCTACGTAAGATTTGTCTAAGATCGTATGGTCGAAACCATCAGCTAATAAGACCGATATAAGTTAACATCGCAAAGAGACAGAAGACCAAAATTAAAAAAAAAGACGCAGGAAATGGATTTGTCAAGTTTTACGGAAATACAAAAATGAGTTAGTAAAGAAAGCACTCCTTTGAACACCAGATGGGAAAAGAAAGAGGGGAATTCGAAGATCAAAATACACTGAAAAAACACGGGCATGACATGGGGAGAGGCAGACAAAAGGTATACGATAGGCAACAGTGTAGGATTTTGTAGATGGCCTCATGGTCAAGTATGCACGAAGCGGATTAAGAATAAGATATGAAATATGACCAACGGAATACTTCAGTATTTAAAGTACTAAATTGATCCACTATTCGTGCAAAAAATGAGTCCAATCAACATTTATATGGGTCTGACTGTCTTTCAAGATAGCGAGAAGATCATTAGGGTACATATTTGGATGTAATCAATAATTTAAAAATCGAGTCACTAGGTCTCTTATTTTAATATTTTAATGGAGTATTATATATAGAAAAAGGAACGAGTATTGGTCAGAAACTCGGTCTATGTTTGTAAGGGTAGACACAGAAAGGAGTGAAACAGTCGATGAGTAGTCTTTTAATGTGATTCTTAATGTAAGCAATGAAATTGCAAATTTGTTATCAAAACCAATTGCAAATGAAACACTAAACATGTTACACATGTAGCCCTGGTAATTGGTCCTTCATCCATGGCGTAAACATATGTGCACCCTTTGGTTGATTGAGTAATAGTCAGCTTATATTACCACGAAATAAATACTACGAACAAATGACCATAATTTAGGAACCTATGGATATGATACTCGGTAAGGGTAGAACTGTCTTTTCCGTGTTTACCGTTCTTACTTCAAAATCTACATTTCTCACTTCACTCCCGAATCAATATTTTTAACTCCAACTTTAATTTTCCAATTCCCAAACTAACATTTCTCACTTCCAACTTTGAAGTGAGATATTTAAATATTTAACAGAGAAATGTCGAAATGGCAGTAAGCAATGTCAACTTGGAACTGCAAATGTCATCATGTAACTGAAAAATGTACTGTGTGACGAAACTAACTATTTGTTTTTGTTTGAATGAAGTGTTGTTGTCCCTTCGAATTCATTATATTCTCCCTTTTATTTTGAATCATACATTAAATACATTGTATTTCCAGACCAAAAGAAATCCAATGGATAATGTATGTAGGCAGGTAAACAAGTGAATAAACTTGTCAAGGTATTCAAACATAAGGATGCCTGTCGTAAAGCTGTCAAAAATTATGACAATTTTAACTGATTTCATATTATTCAAATTGTAATAATTCTTTTGGTAATAAAAAAGTGAAATACATGTTAGTCTGTTTAAACGCCTTTATACACTGGTTTATACAAATAGATGGATCCGACGAGAAAAGCGTAACTAGACGAAAGTTAACAATCAAAGTTGCCACAAAATAACAGACGCATGGGCTCTATTATCACTAACGGAAGGACAAATAATTGCCACCGAAATTATATGGAGATCCTACATTTTTAAGCTACATCTTTAACAAATCATATTTAATGTGTGGTCATAGCTCTGTACAACCTAACAAGTACCGAATTTGTGTCGTGGAGTTGTCACATAATTTGATGTAAAAACCAAAAACATATTGATGTGATTGCATTGTACAAATGTTGTAATTATATTCAACATGTTTACAGCCTGTTAAAGACTGCTGGTCTGTAAATAAATCAGTACACATTTCACCATACATTTTGCATTGTTTTAAAACCTACAAGATGAAGCCACTAACACAAAGGGTTACTAAAGGACGGGTTCAAATCCGATGAAACCAGACAAAAAATGCAATGTTCGGTTAAATGTCATACTATGTGTCTCGGAATTACTCCCTTTTTTGGTAGAAAATGTGTGTTTTTTTTCAACTTTTTCATAGATTGAATCGTCTTTGCTCATTTTGCCGGCACGGCTGTCGAAATCTAAATGTAATGATCTACAAACATGTTTAAACAGCAAATGCATTTAACGTATAAATAACAAGTAACACTTACTAAATCTCTCTAGTACGTCATCTACATTAACATCTCTAAAAACCTGAAATATTTGGAGGTTAATATGAAATCAATGTAAAATAAAATCAACGTTTTGCTAAATGTATATTTACATAGGTTTTATGGATTATATAAACAAACTGTAAACACAAAAAAATGTATAAACAGGTGAGTGGTATGTAATTCAAACAATCGTGGTATATTTTACTTTTTTGAGTAGAAAAATCACATCAGATATAACAAAGGGCAATATGAAAGACTTCGCATCACATATGAATATTTGTTGTGCATTATGATATCATTACGTAGTCTTATTATAATATGAAGATAATAAGAGGTTTGAACACAAGTAATTTAAGTGCAGTTACTAATATTATAGTCGTCCTCAAATTAAGAGTGATATGTTTTTTGTTAATGAAAATCATATACCAGCATTTAAACTCAGTAGCCGTGGCTTCTCTCGATTGATTGTGTTATGTATAAAACGTTGGTATATACATTTATAGTTGCCAAATTTTGTGTCGGTTTCATTTTGAGTGCTTAAATGTGTTGCTCTGATTTAAAATCGTGTATTGACATTGGACATATCACCTTTGGTACTTCATGATACATCGTTTCATAGATATTGTAAGCATTATCACGTACAAGAATAAATATGTTTGTCGATATTTATTAAGTGTGCCAAGTGCCAAAATTTCTTCTATTTACTGAAAATCATTTGGAATGAAAAAGTACAGTTCGCATATATTTTATTTCAAATAAAATAAGGGTGCCAATATCTGAACATATTGAAACCCGCCTTTGATGCATGGAACAATACGAATCCACACACAGTCAAGATAACATAGTCTGTTTATACAGTTCAGACGACTATCTTGCTTTCTAACAGTGACCTCAAATCAGTGGCCATCTTCATTAAAAGGCGTTCCTAAAGACAGAAACTGTCAACAAACAGGGAAATCACATGACTTGGGAGTTATACAATGTCACAAGACAGGATACTTTTCGTATACAAAATGAGGTTGTATAAAATTAACGACTTGTATGAAATACAGGATTCTCATTGAGGCGTACAAATGCATCTTAGACGCATCCATTTGCTAACTAGGTGTACTCTGAAATGAACTCGAACGCGCGCATTCGAAAATCGAGACATGATTCAGGTCTTAATCCGTATACAAACTATAAAAATATCCAAATATATGAAATCCTGGTAACATTTTTTACCGTTCCTTTCATTCACACCTTTACTAAATTAAAATAATCGTTATAATCGGAAAATGTATTAAGCACGCAACAGAAATAAAACTTCAGGAAAATCAAAAGACTATAAAAATAAGAAGATGTGGTATGATTTCAAATGAGAAAACTCTCCACAAGAGACCAAATTACACAGAAATTAACAACTATAGGTCACTGTACGGCCTTTAACAATGAGCAAAGACCAGACCGCATAGTCAGCTATAAAAGGCCCCGAAATGACAAATATTAAACATTTCAAACAAGAAAAACTAACGGCCTAAATTATGTACAAAATAATGAACAAAAAACAAATATGTTACACAGCAACAAACGACAACCACTGAATTACAAGCTCCTGACTTGGGACAGACACATGAAGTATGTTATCCTGAGCACATCTCAACCTATCTTATGTCAATTAAGTTGTCAAAGAAGCCACTAAATTATCAAATGGAGTAAATATGTTAGTTACATTATACTATTTAAAGTGGTTGATTATGAGTATTCATGTATATGACTTGTAAGTTTACTTTAATTGAATGCATTACGTAATATACATTTGTAAGAAAAACTGAAAACGGTGGGTTTTTTTTCTTAATAATTTCATTGACACTTTATGAAGCCATGCTTTTCTATTTGTTATTGATCTTAACATAATCTGATATTAACAACAAAAGAAGTCCGTTTAAAATATAGTAACGAAATGTTTTCGAAATAAATGGTTGAAATTTCAAGAAAGAAGGAAATGATATGTTTCAAAAATTGTGGTTTCAAAAATTTGCTATGAAATTAAATTTTGTTTTATATTTTCAAATCAATATCACGATATAAATTTATCTAGTTTCTTATTAGAATTGTTACTGTGAATTTAGAATATACAACATAACTTTTACAAGCAAACACAGTTAATTTATAGTTTACACAAAAGATATCGCGAGAGTTAACACACGTCGATCAACTTTTGACTAAACAGACACAAAACTAACGCATTAACATTAGTAGACATTAGAAATTTTCATTTGGACCAAGGTAACGCACGTTTGTTGCAACCGGTTTCATTCTTTGTGGAATTTATGCTATTCCCTTCGTTTCTTGTGTATATGTATGATGTTCTTAAGTAATTTATGAGATTTGAACATTTGTAAATTACTGTTGTCTCTAATTTAGGGCAGGTTTTAGGTTTGGAAAAATCGTGTATGTATTAGTTGAAATTGGCTTTTTTAGGTATAATACCACCAAATCATAGTACGTCACATCCGGTTGCATACGAAAAAGGGTCGAAAAAAATTATTCCCTTGAGTTTGACAGTTGTAGGAAATTAATCCTTCATTTCATTGCAGTAAAAAAATTCTGAGTCATAAACATATGTCTTTGGTGTTTCAAAACACCATTATTTTTTTATTTGGTGTTTCTATAGAATATTTTGGAAACTTGAGTTTACATGGTTACTAAAGTTTGAACACAGGAAAAAAAAGGGGTGAAAATTTGATTGGTTAACTTCCAGTGATGGTTATTTTCTTATATGCAATGCAATGTTATGTGAATTTTTGTCTATAGTATTGGACAGGGTAAAACTTTGAAACAAAGATAAATTTTGCACAATTTTTTGAAAAGTGCAAATCTAACAAGGGCTAATAGGGAAAACCAATGGTGGTATGACACTTATTATTGGAAGCTGCACATGCACCTTTGACCTTGTGTGTACTCTAATTTGTTCAAATTTCATGGTATTTAAGTGAAATATTACAAAAATGAAATATTCTGAGTGGATTGAGTCTCAAAACACATGTTATGAGAAAATTGCCTTAAAATAGGACTTTACCATGAATATTTGTAGACAGAGCAATCCATACTCAGTGTTTTGGGGAGCTTTTACTGACTTTTTCTCTTTATTTCTTATATTTTGCTATAATAGAAAACTTTTTCCTAAGTAATACTTTAATAAATATATAGTTATCAGTAAATGAAATTATTTTTGAAGCATTAACAACAAATTATTCACCAAAAGGGAAGCTTTTTATGTCCCTCTCTGGAACGCGGCGTAAATTTAAGTTTTACGTAAAGACTTATTGAAACCTCCATTGAGTCAGTAAACTTTTATATGGATAGTTCATTCAGTTTGAAGACTTCAATTACTCATTTATTATCACATTTCTTTCACAAATGAGTGAAAGTTACTCTAAAATTTTTATTTATTGGCCTAAAAAGTTGCAATTTTGAGGAAATGAGAGGTATAAATGGACCAAAAGGGACCTTATAATGAAGACAAAGAGGTCCATTAGTGGTATTTATCGTCGTAGAGTCATCTTTCATGCCAAGTATTTCTTTATTTGAAACAAAGATAAATTCTGCACAATTTTTTGAAAATTGCAAATTTAGCAAAGACTAATAGGGGAAAATCAATGGTGGTATTACACCTTATAGCTTACTATGATGTTTGAGTTTGGTTCATTGTTGAATGTCTTACTGTGACACGTAATTGATCAGATACTAGTCTTTTGGATGGTTTTCTCATTTGCAATCATAACATGTCTTAATTGCCATAACAAAATGTGCACACTGTGTTAACTGAAAGCTCGTTTCATGAGACCAAAGTGCGCATAGGTTATCCATACCTCACAAAGTAAATGTTTGTCAATTTCAGCAAAAGCATCGTGAATTATCTTGAAGGAAGAATTAGTCACACTTTCCTCCCATCTTAACATGGCTGTATATTTGAAGTCATTTTCATGATATGCGGAGGGAGCAAATTTTTCTTGTACATCATTCAAAACTTTTGTGTCTAATCCAAGTCTTATTAATAATTCTCTACAATCTTTAATTTCAAGATTGGACGCCAGTCGTCTTAGGTGTTTGCTCGATGGAGATTGTTCCATTTCCAGTCTACCTAAACCTGTTGACAAATTAAATATATTAAAATATAAGAAAAGAATTTACTTTAGATAAGCTGTCTGATGTTTGTGAAATTTTCTGTTATCTAATCAAAACGAATACAGTCGTTCTGGTATAGACCGATCAATGATTAAAAATTATAATTAAAAGTACAAATTCTAGATTTTATTTCAATTAAGAAATACATAAAATTATTTGTTTCTCACAGAAATTAGAACTTTTCTCTTAGATACCATAAGATGATATGTTTTCCCATTTTTCCATGGTTACCTGTTAGAGAGAATGAAATAAACTCGATTTACTTTCATCAGGAATGCTCAAACATAAACAATGTCATTTGAAAATCAGAGATGCTGCATCGTATATGACCAGACAGGAAGTAAGTTGACAATTGCTCCAGAATGCATGGCAATCAAACATATATATATAAATAAGAAGAAGTGGCATGATTGCCAATGAGACAACTCTCCACAAGAGACCAAAAGACACAGACATTAACTAAGTACAGATCTGAGAGTACTCGCAGTTACTGACAACTAGTTTAAAGCCAAAAACAACTAATAAAAAAAAACATGCATCTAAGACTAAGATATATAACTGTTTAGAACAATGTTTGTCTTATATTTTTATTTAATTTTGGCAAAAGGCGAAGGACTTTTTGTGTATGTTGGTATTGCTACTCAATTATAGTATTTTAATTCTATAGTTAAATAGTTAAATCCGGGTCATATTAAACTTAATTGGGCATATTCAGAAAAGCTGTGCGGACGCACCAACTTTATTAATTGTTTTTGTTTGTTCATTTTACATTATGATGCTATGTTTCGTTTAAGAATTGTCGAACATTATCAACACGTTTAACAAATTTGATTTTCGATTACATAACAAACACTAAAAAATGAAATTTGACAAATACAAAAAAAGGAAAATACAAGAATTAAAGCATGTTAATCATAACAAAGGAAAATAACAACCCACTCAAACAACATAAGATAGAGTTAACATGTATTGTTAGATTTAAATGACAGTAGTTGAATGAGTCATTAACGCACTGTGGATTTTTTATTGACACGAATTGTCGATGGAACTGTTGAAGAGTATATAGGTCTCGCTCACTTATGACACCAGCCTAATATTTTCCATCGCCAATAATAAAGTATTCTCTTGTGCAATATTACGACTATCTTAAATGGTCTATTTTTAATCGATTTAGGATGTTTTAACATTAATTTAGTAAATCACTTTGTCCTTAATTAATGAATTCAAAATATCAACGTTATATAATTGTCATTAAGTTGAAATTGAATACATACATTTCTTTAAAAGCGTGTTGGTAACTTTACAGAATTTTTGTGCAAAATAGAATATAATAAAAGATCAAGAATTTACTATAATCACTGCGAAATAAAACAATATAATAAAAAGCACAATTGTCCTTTTCTAGATGTCGTTATTTAAGTTTCAAACGGGAAACTATATACAAAAAATCCAGACAAATGAGACGATATTTTATTTTTTATTTTTAAGTTTCCTTCTTATTTTGGACGGTCATGCTCCTTTGACCCCTTCTTATAGTATGTATATTTCTCAACTCGTTTACAAAGTCCGTCTTTGTACTCACATTCAAGATATCAATGAACAATACCAATGTAGAGATTGATGTAGTCCTGACCTGTACTAAAGTCATATATGAGCACTGTTCCAAAAGACAGTTCAGCTACTGACAAGATCCATGGACAGGTTTGTTTTTGACTGGTCGTCGTGTTTAAAACTTTTTATATCTGACCATGCCTTAACATTTGGATTGTTTCAACAATAAAGGTATTTTTGTCTATTTCTAGTACAGTAAATATTATACATGATATACACATTTTATTAGAATGTCTTTGTTCTTGCCATTCATATGTGTAGGTCAAGTTTCCTCCTTATTTCTCCTTAAAAAAGATTCCTGACAGCATGTACAATGTATTTCTCATTGTAGTTTACTTTATTCACCTTGCATTTATAGATTTTAAACGAAAAACGAAATGTTCAAAAAAGCTTTATAGTGCCCGGCTGTCTAATGTAGTATATAGTTTTCTAAATAGAATATCTTCCGTGTTTGGACCCTACTGCGGTTATATCAGCTTTTAAACAATTGTATCTGGAGAGAACTTAAAATCAATGTATTAATTCAATCATTCCTGACATATCTAGACAACTGACCAGTAAAAAATAATAGGAATGAAAACATGAAATGTTGGCACTCTCATTCAAATCAGAATTTCTTTTGATATTAATATATGACAGGAAGTGTAAATTTTTCGTTTGAATGAAAATGCAGGTGTTTGTTAGTACCTCTGAATAAACCATACATAAACGATGCTTTTTTGTATTTCATTGCTTTGGGCTAAAACGATTATTATAAGGGATGGACATTCAATGCACAGAAAGACACGAAAAGGGAAACAAAAATACCTACTAGGTTGTCCGATTTGTGTATACAATTCTTTAAATAACAGATTTGAAATGTTTTTGATTTCTCGATTTTACTTCAGAATGTTAGAATTATATTTGTCATTCAGTGGATCGTATTGCAGTACTCGAGTAAGAGGATTCACCAATATAATTGCTTAAACGCAAGTTGTTCAACTTTTTGATTATCTCTTCACTGAAATCACACTATACACGATTAAATCTATATGAATGTTTATACATTGTTTCATATAAATGTGTTTATGTAAATTTCTTGAAATTTGTTCTATGTTCAGCGATTTAACATTTTTCTACTATAAAGACAAACTCACATTAATAGCATGTACTATTTAACTTCTGTTATGCTTTGTATGCTATTCTGGGATATGGTACATCAATTTAGAATATACATCATACATATATTTAAATTTAGTCGAACGAATGTAAAAGCTTACATATTGATTGAAGGAATGCATTACTCTAATTAATTCAACTACTAGTAATCAAAAACATCCGAAAATCTTATAAATTGATCTTGTAAGACAATATGCCAAATTGCAATGATACCTGGATTTTTTTTTTTATAACAATAACAATTAAGAAAAGAGCAATGCACATAACTTCCAAATATTTAAAATTAAAACATGTAAAACAAACAAAAACTATGATTTTTTATTTTTGTATTTTCTTCCTATCTCAACTTTGAAAATATTTTTTTGACCTTTCTGACACTTTTTTTAGAGTTCCTTTGAATAAAGGTCAGTTAGGTCTTGTGCTTTTAAAAAAATAATTAATACGAATATGAATAACATGAAACGTGAGATATACACCAACCAGACAGCAAGTCAACGACCCAGACAACAAAAGTAATCGTTTAACTATAGTACATTGGATTATCGAAAAATAACAAAAGAAATCTGCATTAGCTAGTAAATACTGCTAAGTTGATTGTAACAAAACGCATACTATCGTTTGTATGCCATAGTTACTATACTCCTTTGAAAAAAAAAAACATAAGAGTAATCTGTTGGAAATTTATAAAAAGCGTACGGAAAATTTCAACAATGATAAATTCGAAAACAATTGATGTCGGCCAATAAATTCCATAAATGACAAAATTCAAAATGATCCGTAAGTCCTTCATTTTTACGAATCTATCAAAATAACTTGACAAGGTGTTTTATTTTGGTCTGTACTTGATAAATGCATGATTGTGTAAATCAATCGTAGCCTAGGTACATCCATAAGTCTAGAAATCTCATGACTAGTTGCATATACAAACAGAAGATAAAACGAGGAATATCTTTATCTAAATTAAAAGTCCCATATCATCTTGCATGTCTGTATCAATAATTGACAATTTTGCTAAATATATATATATGTATATGCGTTTTGTTAAAATATACTTTTTCACTTTTTTTGGTCTTTTGGAAAATGTTGTTTGTGCTGTATTTAGACCCCTCTACCACGAAATTTGTTTTGCATGCACACGTATAAAAATTGCGGTTTTTATCCAACGCAATCATAGGTTTGAACGTAGTTTTCAATTTAGACTTGTTTATATTTTTTCGTTTGGGCTTGTATTATATTTGCCTTCGGGTTTATATGATCCGTTCATCCTATTTCGACTCTTCAAAATTCAAGAGTCTATCCTAAATTGAGGTAAATTATATGGCCTTTCAAATACCGTTTCAATTCCTAACATCACTGAAGAGATATTAATTGTCGAAATCCGGATATGGTGTACTAATTTTTGCACCTTTTGTTTGCGCTATACCATTTTTTCCGCAAGTTTATTGTTTTCTGTTTGGTATTAAATAAATAGTTAAGATCCATTTTGTTACATCTGGTGATCCGTTTATTTGGCAATTGCCAATGGCAGTCAGCAGGGTTTAAGAACATCCGTTGTTCGACCTGTTAGTCAAATGCGTTTTGTGTAAATATACTTTTTCACTTTTTTGGTCTTTTGGAAAATGTTGTTTGTGCTGCATTTAGACTCCTCTACCAAGACATTTGTTTTGCATGCACACGTATAAAAATTGCGGTTTTTATCCAACGCAATCATAGGTTTGAACGTCGTTTACAATTTAAACTTGTTTATATTTTTTTCGTTTGGGCTTGTATTATATTTGCCTTCCGGTTTATATGATCCGTTCATCCTATTTCGACTCTTCAAAATTCAAGAGTCTATCCTAAATTGAGGTAAATTATATGACCTTCCAAATACCGTTTCGATTCCTAACATCACTAAAGAGACATTAATTGTCGAAATCCGGATATGGTGTACAAATTTTTGCACCTTATCCTTGCGGTATACCATCTTTTGCGCAAGTTTATTGTTTTCTGTTTGGTATTAAATTAATAATAAAGATCCATTTTGTTACAACTTGTGAACCGTTTATTTGGCAATCACCAATGGCAGTAAGCAGGGTTTAAGAACATCCGTTGTTCGACCCGTTAGTCAAATGCGTTTTGTTTAAATATAATTATATATATATATATATATATATAAATATATACCGACAATTTGTGATCAAAGATAACGGAATACTATAAGACAAGGTTTCAGCAAAGTTTTATTTTGAAACTTAAAGCATAAAGTTAAGGCGGTATCTACAGTTTATTTTAAAATCATACCTTTGCAAGATTCGTCACACTTTTCACGAGGCATCTACAAGACAAAATATGTATAAAATAAATGATATTAGATATATATGAAGGTTGCTTTTTCAATCAGATTTAAAATGATAAATGCAGGGACAATTAATCTGAGGTTGGACTAAATCAAATTATATTTGCAAATGGTCCAAGTATATAAAAATATCTAACGGACCCTCGAATATTCTTTCTGACCTCAAGCACGATTTCCTCGGTGACGACAAAATACATGCGAATGGACGATTAACGCGTTGAGAACGGTGTAAGAACGCTTAAATGTGCGTTAAACGAACGATGATTGCACAATTAGTGATGCACGTGACACGGAAGATAACCACGTGTTGGTCCATTAAACATATTTTGAATAATACTGTATGTCGAAATCAAAGTTGGTGTTAAAAGAGACGATTAGTCTATGTTTAAAAAGGCAATTCGAAGATATCACGTGAACATGGTACACACATTAATATTGCACGCAACAAATGTAAATTATGTAACTAATATTGTTAATACTGAGGTGGTATTATTTTTAGAAAAGTATTTTCAACTATTTTTTCAGTAATTTAGTCACAATAAACGAGTTGCGTAGATATTCGTTATAAAATATAATGTGCGCTTTAAAGTGAAAAGGGAACCATGTGAATAAGTTGTTTTAGAGTCTTTCACAATATCAATTTTCTGAAAGTAAATTTATAACCGCAATATCGTTTTGATAGAACGATGAATAGTTGAAAGAACATTACAATTTTACTATATCATTTCGTTTTGATTATGGTCTTGTCCAAAATGTACATGATAGTCTATGAACATATTAGATGTATGTCATACATGTCGAATTATTGTTACACGGTACATACCGATATATATAATATATAAATACCTACTTTTGACAAGTACATTTAATAAACACTGTGAATTTAACATTACTGATATCACTATTACGGTTGGGCCCCACACATTCTTACATATTTTTTTGAAAAATAAAAAAGATATGTAGAAATACTGCGTTTTGCAGTAAAACGTTTTTATTCATTGTCACATTTTCTTTTCTTTTATAAAAACAAAGATTAAACGGTTGGTAAGTCTAAACAACACTTTTTGGGAATACAGTAAAACCCATGAAATAAAAGATATAATTCAGCCAACAGTATGGCTTACCCCCTTTTTAGAAATATAAATTAATCAATTAATACACTAAAAAAATATATTTTAGGACATCTTTTTTGTTTGCACAAAGCAGGCAAATTAAGTGCCAATTTCATAAAAAAAAAAGTAATGTGATGTCTGAAATTTTCTTCCCTCTATTCGCTTCAGTTTCAGAGTAGATTAAAAATTTCCGGAAGTTGTAATTTGTATTTCCGCATCGTTAGTCATAGCCAGGTTTTTAAATACTATTTTAAAATCTGTTGTCCAATATTTCAGGAAGAAATGATGAGGAAAAATGTATTACATTATTGCAGTAACTTTCCATACTTTATAATATCAGGATAGACTATACAAAATCAGCGAATACAACCAAAGGAAAGGGCATGTGAATGTAAAACCAGCATAATCATTTTACACTTTAAAGCTGTTATGAAAACAATCGTAATTGTTGTTATCAATAGAAAGACAGTCCAAGTGTATAATGTTTATTTCCAGCAAACATAATTTTTTTTAATGTCATGAAAATATCGCCATCAAAAAATCTAAAAGTGTATGGCGTTTAAAATATCGCAAAAATATTTTCAAATATATTTTCTAAAATATTTGCATAATATACACGAATAATCAAAATATTGACAAAAAATATCACCATAATGTGAAGATAAATGGCGTATGAAACATTTTGATCATTTTTTCACAAAAGATTTCTGGAAATATTTTTAAAACTTCTGAAAAACATCATGAACATCAATTTATATCACACAAAGTTTTGGGAATATTTTCTTTCAAGTGCTAACAAAATGTTTTCAAAATGTTTTTAGATGATCTTTTTTGCTGATATCTATATCTTATTCAACTAAATTTTCTGTATTTTAAAATTGAGTTTCCAGCTTTTTTAATATTACAAATCATAAATTCAATAGATACAGAGTGCTAAATTGTATATACAAACAAGAATAAATCAGATGACAATTCGCAATTCAAAATATCCGAAAACAGGCATCATAGACAGATTTTAACACATCTAAAATCACATACCCAATTAATCATGATTGAGCTGCTAAATAAATATGAAGTCATTCTCTTCAGCAATATTTCATGATAATTTTGTGTTCATTCAATATACTGAAATATCAGCAAGTCAGCAACAGGTATATGACAGATACGAAAAATGTACACGCATTCCAGTTCATCACTGTCAAGCAGCTCGCCTCACCACATATGAACGCATCCTGTTTAGTAGTTTTGGGGAAAAGAGTAATGCAATGATTTGTTTTACAAAGAGGGAGGGACAGACACACATTGCAATAAAACACACATTCGTAAAGTGACGGTATAATGTATAGTTTTGCACTCTCAACCCTCATTACTTATCTAATACACTTGTCATCCTAAAAATGCATGAAATATTTGCTACTGGACGTTAAGCAAACAGCAATTAAAAACAAACTCCTGTATCTAAACAAAAAATTTCACACCACTTTTAGGATTACATCAATAAAATCAATACTTGTCTAAAGCGATAAAAAGCAAAATACTATTTTGCATCCTTTATTTGATTTATTGAAGATTACAGTTGAAAAGTCCATTAATTGTCTTATTAAGAATCACTTGGAATGTCTCGTAGTGTCTTAGATCTTTTAATGTTTATGTCTTGCTTCTGCATTAAAAAAAAAAAAAAAAAAAAAAACAATTAAAAAACAATTTATTAATCTCAGATATAAATATATTCCTTTATTATAGGACGAGTCATGATGCTTGAAGGACACAGACACACACCCTCAAAAAGTTTTGAATCAAATAACCAGTAGTCTCAAGATGAAGAAATTGACATATTCTTACAAAAAATTATTTTATCCTTAAAACATTTTATAAAGCATTTCACACGATCAATTATACAGTAGAGATAAAAACATGTTATTTCAATCAATAAAGGACTCAAATGCCCTACACAAATGCTGAACTAATTTTTTTAAAACAAAAAATTGGGGCTACAGACGTCTCCAGTGAAGAGCCTGTGAATTAATTATTGTTGTTGATTGGTGTCTATCCTATTTCTTTCTTTTATGTTTTATATAAATCAGGCTTTACTTTTATAAATTGTTACTTGGATGGAGAGTTGTCTCATTGGCACTCATACCACAT
Source organism: Mytilus coruscus (assembly GCA_017311375.1). NCBI lineage: Eukaryota > Metazoa > Mollusca > Bivalvia > Mytilida > Mytilidae > Mytilus > Mytilus coruscus. The sequence continues at coordinate 86,959,905 of CM029598.1, forward strand.
CTTCCTATATCTATTAAGGTTTTCTTGTTTTCCTGCTTTTCTTGTTTATGATGTAGGGGCCTTTTAAAGCATGCTCCTCATCCATGTTAATGTTTTTTTTTAATTGTTAATCGCCTATTTCATTTGTTTTCTGATGGATATTGGTCTGATTAAACATCTTTTCATAATTATTGGAGTATTGCTTTGTCTCCAGTTTTTATGGTTAATTGTATTTAAGGGCATAAGATACAGTAGTTAAAGCAAATGATAAACTTATCCATGTGTTACGCATTATTTTCGTGATGTTGCAAATAATATAACTCAAATTTCTGATAAAAACATACAAACGTCATCAAATCATTTGTGTGAATTTAAGAGCATGTTCGAAGAAAACAAAAGGGGTTGTTTATGAAAGTACAAACAATCTACTGAACACAAAGCTCAGTTTAAATAACCAACTTGTTTCTATTTTTTCACCCAAAAAATCTTTATTTAAAACTCGAGAGATATTTTCTACATCGTATGCCCTTACACATACAGCTAATATATTGTTCATGCTAGAAAATTGAATTAAGTATGAAATGTCAGTAATATCTTTTATGAATACATGTATATTACATATTTAAAATGTTTTCCTTCTAGGCGAGTGCCATTTTTCAAAAAGACGCTTAGGTAACGACTTAAATGCACCAAACTTGATTCTTTAGTGCAAAGTTTTCTAAATATCATATGAACATAATAGAACAGGATACCATAATTCCAAATCAAATGCACATTAAATGTTAATTTTGCAATATTGACAGAAAATTGCAATTCTTACAAAATCATTAAAAATGATAAAATTTCGCTAAAAGCAAAATATTTCGGCATCAATATTTATATGTCCAAAATAAAATTTATTTATCTTTTATAGGTTAAGGGATTGTTTTTGTCATTTTAAACAGCTATTGATATAATAATTGTCAGGAATCAGCCTTCTAATGACGCTTTTGCAGTTGCCCTAAATACCACCATCTGCAAATAGGGATCATTTTGCTTTTCATTGTTTATATAACACATCGATTGTTGTCAATATCAGGAGAAACTAATTGGTTATATTTAAAAAAAAAAGGAATACCAAAAGGGCTAAAGGAATATACAAGGTATATAATGTAAAAATATGTGTTTTTATGTCGAAAGTGGAAGACATGTTAAAAGTTTACTGTTTGCATCATGCGCTGTACAATCACAAATCCGGCCTTTTTTCAAATTGACACATTATTGCATACTATTGTAGTTGTATAATCAAAAATAACTGAACATTGATAACTTCAATCACCACCTGTTTCAGGTAGTATTCGTACATTTCGATGTAGTGTTTTGACTGTTGTTTGTCAGTCCTACTTTTATCGCTTTTGTCATGGTGTTATATGTTTGTTTATCGGAAATGCAAGAATAGTCTAGTCCCTACGCCCATTTGTTTTTGTTCTTTCCATTCATATGTCTGTCCATTACTCTTTAAAAAACTAGGTAATGAGCTATACTCCTCCTAAATCGCTTGGTAACTTTTAGTGAAGTTCAAAGTTTTGAAGTTCACATATAGAGATTGTACATGAAAGGATTTTATGCATGATAAACACATTCAACATGTTCAAATAGAGTTAAATAGCAAGCAATTCATATTCCCAATGACAGTCCTGCTTTTAAGTAATCTCATTTTTAACGCTTGTTTTCCTCACATTTAAACATACCTTTAGGTATGTTTTTTTATGTCAACTAATATCAGACATTTTTGATGTTATGAGATTTACACACCATTAGAAAACAAACCGAACAGGTTATTGTATCCAAAGCATTGAAATGTACTTATTTGTGTTATTGTTTGGATAAAGTTTTTGGAGTTTTCTTTATAATTTAGTTTTGGAAAAGACAATATTTCAAACCAACTGAATTTTTTTACGCGACTTTTGTGATTATTATAAATAATAATATAGAATAGAATAGAATTATCCTCGTTCTTCTCTAGTATGAAAATAAATTGAGAAAATCCCCAAAAAACGCTGCCAGGTCAACAACACAGGGCTTAACGCAGCAAAATTGTTTTGTCAGAGGTTGCCCACTTTTACAAAACATTCTTGGTGATGATTGGTTGAATTGTTGGTGTGACACCTACACTTTAATTTCTTTCTTTATAGCTATTTATTCTGCATGCAATAATTTAACTATTTAGGAAGTCTAATTATAACAAGATTATTGCGAATTACAAGAATTTGCAAATCAAAAGATATATGCTATAAGTGAATGTAAATAAACTCCGTATAGATATCAGGCTTAAAATGTTGTACGTTAGACGTAGGTTTTGTTTTCAAAAGACTCATCAGTGACCCTCGAACAAAAAGGGGAAAAGGCAAAATAAAGCACGAAGTTGAAGAGCTTTGATAACCCATGATTCCGAAAGGTTTCGTCAATTACAGATAAGTTTATCTAATCCTGGGATAGAAAATCCGTAGTATTTCGAAAAATGCAAAGTTTTGTAAATAGTTAATGTATAATTATGACCTATTCAATTTGTACACCAGACGCGCGTTTTGACTACAAAAACCAAATAAGAGACGTTCAAATCAAATTCTACATACATTTTTTGTTAACGGAGAACAGCTAAAAAGCTATGTTTTTGCAGATGGTAGTAGTTTGGGCAACTGTATGGGTTGTTATGAATGGCTGTGTAATTAGCAAGCAGCGAGATTGCAGTAATTTAATGATGTCAACAACATCCTTAACACTAAATGAAATATGTTATTTGGTTTTATGGTGATAAAAAATTGAATCAGAGACATATATTTTGTTTTTCACTATTTTTTTATCATTTTCACTGGAATTTCTAAATAGGGCGCTATTAAAATACGTTATTATTTTACACTGCGTTTGATAATTAACTATTAGTCTCTGTTCTAAACGTTTTTCAAATTTCCATACACAATTTTATTATCTAGAAGACAGAATGTAAAAATGCTGACAACTTGTTAAATAAGAAATTGTCCGTCCTTGAACTTTCATCGTGATTTCACAGAAATTTCAACGTACGAATATTTGACGACCGAGCAAAAAAGATAGTGCAGATGATATGCTTCGAATTGTATATGATTTAGCCGTATGTTAGGTGGGTGCATTAAAAATGAAATTTTATTGTGAATGTCGCTCGACTATTCTGGATGGTTGGCGGCATTCTTAAGTACATGTGACACTGGCAATTTGTTTTAACCTGCATACTGCACACTTTGTTAGAAAATAAAGATAATTACATGCTGCGCATAGGTGTAATTTTCAGCACCAATTTATACTAAATTGCTTGTAACGCTTGTAACAATTCTCGCCATAATCATTGAGGAAAATTTAATTTACTGAATTACAAATAAATCCTAACATGTGTACATCAATTTTACGAAATTATGTTTTTTTTTTAATAAAACATAGCCAAAAAAGTTTTTTTGAATCAAATATTTTTTGTTTGTAACAGTTGTAATTTTTATTAATTTAAAAAAACAACATTTTGCCTAGTCGTCTACAAAAGATGGATGATGCCTTGATTTAAAATTATTTTAATTTCCAACTAAATCAACAAGCTGCTATATAGGAAAACTGCAATATGACATAGGACTAAACTTAAACAACTCATGTTGAACAGGCATTTTGCTCGAACAACATGGCCCGAGTTGTTTATAGCCAAAACGTCTCGAAAGCAACTACACAGTGAACGTTACGCAATCTACATGTAATTGGCACATTGAATCCCTATGCTCATGCATGGGTCCTGTGTCTATTTGTATTAGAATTTTTGCATGCACCTAACTTTTGTATAATGTATATCGTTGTTATTTAGGCAAGATGTCAGCATTTTTGCATGTTCTGTCTTTGAAATAATACAATTCTTATGTAAGTGAAATTTGTAATGCAAAACTTTAAGAACAGAGACTATTTGTCAATTATCAAACACACTTAAAAATATTAATGACGTAGCGCCTTTTCCAAGAAAGTACAGTTTAAATGATAAAAATGAGTGAAAACCAAAATATTTGTCTGCGATTTAATTGTTAATCACCATAAAACTAAATAACATATACATATACGAAGTTTAGGCAACATCATACATGTATTACTGAAAATCACGCTGTTGATAATTACACAACCAATGATAACAACCTATAAAGTTGCCCAAAATACCAAAATCTGCAAAATGATTGCTTTTTAGCTGTTTTACGTGAAAAAAAAAAAAAAAAAAAAAAACTATGTAATCAATATTAGGTTGAAGAAACAGAATTAAAACTGTATAAATGATTGAAGGCAATAATACACTAAGGATTCATGCTTTTTAGGGGAAATTTAGGGAGCTAAACTTTGCTATTTCAATATGTAGTCGAGTTGCCAGCCTGTCATTTCTTATTATTTTGTTTGTTATTTCATGATTATCACGAAAAGAAATGAAGGACTTTATATATAAATATTCAGCTAGTCCCCCAAAAAAAAAAATAAATAAATACATAAATAGATAATAACAAAGTTAGTAAGACAATTAAAAAAAGTATAAATTATTATATTCTAGACACTGAAAATGTTATTCGTGTCTGTCCGAAGTAGGAAACCCTATCAAACAACGCAATGTTCTTGGAAAAAATGATATGTTGCAGTTACATACAGTTGCATGTTGTATTTGGCAAAACCGTTCGGAATTTCGGGTCCCCACTGCTTTTCAACTTCGTACTTTATTTGGCTCTTTTACCTTTTTTTTTTTATTCGACCGTCACTAACGTGTCTTTTGTAGACAAAACGCACGTCTTGCGTACAAAATTTAAGCCAGGTATCTATGAGTTTATCTACAACCACTTGGTCGATGACACTGCTTATGGGGGTTTCCTACCCGAGGGTAACACTAGCCCAGTAGTCAGCCCTTCTGCGTAGACATGAATTATCACTGATATGGTCATAATTATTGATTAACTGTTTACAAAATATTGCATTTTTACAAAATTCATACTACGGATTTTTTACCCCCGGGAGAAGATAACATTAGCTGTATTTGACAAAACCGTTTGAAATGCTTGGTACGCAATGCTCTTCAACTTTGTGCTTTATTTTGGCCTTTTTAACTTTTTTTATTCGAGTGTCACTGATGAGTCTTTTATAAACGAAAGGCGCGTCTGGCGTACAACATTTCAAGCCTGGTATCAATGAGGATTTATTTACATTAACTTACAATCTATTTTTTGATTTGAACATTTTGCAATAATCATAGTTATAATTAGACTACCTAAATAGTTAAATGTTTACATGTAGAATAAATAGCTATAAAGAAAAAAAAAATAACTGGGTATGTGTCACACCAACAATTCAACCAATCATCACCAAGAATGTTTTGTAACAATAGGCAACCTCTGACAAATAAAGGCAACAGTAGTATACTGCTGTTCAATAGTCATAATTCGTTAAGCCCAACTGTTGTTGATCTGGCAGCGATTTTTTTTGGTGATTTTTACACTAAAGAAGAACGAGGTCAATTCAATTGCGTTATTTTTCTAATCATCAAGTCACGTAAATAAATTGGTTGCCAAAATTAGATGATTTGAAATGTTGTCCTTTCCAAAACTAAATTATGAGGAAAACCACTAAAACGTTATTCAAACAATAACATGCATAAGTAAAATCGTTTTTTTACATTCCAATGCTTTGCATGATATAATCTGTTCGTTTGGTTTTCTAATGGTGCGATGATCTCATAACTGCAATAAGTGTCTCATAATATTTGCCCTTTAAAAAACCATACACAATGGTATGTTTAAATGTGAGATAAAGAAGCGTTAAAAATGAGATAATTTACAACCAGGACTGTAATGGTGAAATTGAATTCCTCCCACTTATCTCTGTTTGAATATGTTTATCATGAATAAAATCCCTTCCTGTACAATATCCAAATATGCACTTTAATAAATATTAAAATTATAAGAAACTAAGGTTTCAACTCCCTCAGGTAAAGTTGACCTTAGATGGATTAGGCTATTTTTAGGTCCTTTCTTATAAGATAGCTCTTCAACTATTTCGGTTCTAATACATCCTTGGTTTTCAAATATTCGGCTTTGGGAGTTCCTGATGAAGGTAAATTCAGAAAAGCACATCGGACGCATGAAATTTATAACGTGTTGTTTTCATTTTTTTAAACTTTGAACTTCATTTAAATTTACCAAGAAATGTAAGAGGAGTATTGCTCATTACGACATTTTTTTAGACTAATGAATAGACATGTGAATGGAAAAAAACAAAACACAAATGGGCGTAGGGACAAGATGATTCCTCCATTTCCGATAAACACACACATAACACCATGAACAAAACGAAAAAAGTAGGACACACAACAATTCTCAAAACAATACACAGAAATGTACGAACACTACCTATAGGTTGCATTTCTGTAAATATTGACAATGCAATTTCCCATAGGAACTCCTTTTACGGCTAAAACTGTACCACTTTTACTATGAAGTTTTGAAAAAAATCATATCCTAGAATGGAAAGTTAAAATGCACTACTATTTTTTTTAAAGGTCAAAATATAGGGCTGTGCGGCATATTGTCAACGTTTATATGCCCCGAACTTCTAAGAGTTTAAACTAACACTAAATTTCTTAACTTTCCCTACCTTAACTGTAGGATTACCACAGATTTCAATATAAACAACATGCATATGTATATTTACTGGTAACATTCCTAAGTTATGTCTTTATGAGATGAAACATAGAGATCATAACTGGGAACCAGTATGTAAACAAAATTAATTATCTATGAATATTCTATATCTTCCCAAAAGAGGCGTGGTTTGAGAAACAGCTGTATTTACAAAGTGCAACCTTAAACCAGTGGTGATTGAAGTTGGTCAGGAACGTTAATCAATCTCTAACAATACAATATACTGAATTATTTTGTAATAATGTGCTAACATAAATAATAGCCGGATTTGTGATTGTAAAGCGTGTGTCGCAAACAGTATTTATTCGAACATTGAACGAGAATAAACTTCTTAATATGTCCTCCACTTTCGACATCAAAATAAAACTTATTTCTATTATATATACCTTGTATATTCCTAACTCACTTTTATTACCCCTTTTTTAAGTATGGTTAGTTATTTTTATATTGATACATAAAGAAATATTTTGCTTTTAGCGCAATTTTATCATTTTTGAAGGATTTTCTTAGAATTGCAATTTTCTGTAACCATTGAGCAACTAGCATTTTAATGTGCACCTGATTTAGAATTCTGGCATTCTGTTCTAATATGTTAATATGATTTTTAAAAGAACAAAAAAGTCATACAAGAACCAGCAAGGACCATTTTGTTTAATTATTGCGAAATTTAGGAATATTCATTATTGACCTTTGATCTTGATTTAACAAACAATGCACCTTACGAATTATTGACGACCGGGCAAAACAGAAAGTATAGATAATAAGCTTTCGAATGATATATAATATAGCTGTATGTTAGTTGGATGCATTAAAGTTGTTTACTAAGGGTCTTTTTTGAAAAATGTCACTCGCCTATTAGTTTTATAACAATCGATGAATTGATGTACGTAGATAATAGAAGTTGGTGTATTAGTTCCTATTTTGATTGAAAAAAAACACAAATTTTATTTAAGGATTTTAATCATTATTACCGAGTGAGTAACACACAATTTGCTTTTTTTCTTTTTGCTTATATTCTTTGTCTTTGTTTCAATTTTGAAATTGTATTTTCCCAAACTGGTTACCAATTTCCACATTACTTCTTTTTGGATATAACAAAATAACAAAACAGCCGACTTCCACAATAAATCCAGAGAAGGTAAATTTTCCTTAATGGTATTATGCATAATACTACGATTGGAATAAAAGGCAGTTATATGTCATTGACGGTTTTCATTTTCATAGTAAACATTATATTCCCCGTTTCCATTCTCATTTTTATTACAGAAAAGTTATTGTTTATTGACACATTCTCGCTTAAATGAAAGTTAACTCTAATGAAATTTAATATTAGATGTATTAGAAGAAATAAAATCTGACTGAATGAATTAAGTATTGATACAATTTACTCTGTTTTGAAATAATGGAAACAACCAAACAAATCATTGTCTGTGGGATTTTGAACAAAGTTTATTGAAAATGTTAATTTCATATCTGTAAAATGTTGAATACAATATCAGTAAAATTATTAATTAGAGTTGAAAAACTTCTTAGGAAACATTAAGCCGATATTTTTCAGACGTTGAATGTAAATGACCTAAAAGAAAATATGCAAAACTTTTCAATAACAGCAAAAAAAAACAAAACATTTGTGTGATGTTCCAAAGAATTTTATTGCAATGTTTTCTGAAAGACGTCCATATGACATTTAAAAAATGTTTTGAAAATGTTATGTTTTTGTTGGGTTTATCAATAATATCTTTTGCGCATGTTTCGCTGTTGTTGTTTGTCCTTTCGTGTTTTTTTTTTTTTCAGTACTTGGCTATGGTTCATTTTGTCGATTGCCCCAGAGGTACATTTTTTCAATTTTTTAAAACATTCACAATGTTTTGATTATCAATTCATAATATATTTCAAGACAGATTTTCAAACAGTTAACTTACAGTCTTTTTTTATTATACCACAAAGAGAGAGACTTACAACTTAACCTTTATGTTTCCATAATCGTTCACCAATGAAAGAACATAGAGTTTTTTTTTAAATGCAAATGTTATCTTGACATTTTTTCCTTTAATCTTGATATTATCAACTTTAATCTTGATATTGTCAACTGAAATCTTGTTATTATCAACTTTAGTATTGATATTATCAACTTTAAAATTGATATTATCAACTTTAATCTTTATCTAATCAATATGAAATCTCAGAATTTATGAATTTCATCTTGGAACTGTTAATGTAAATGTTGGAACTTCCGACATTACAAAAACAAATGGATCTCAACGTACAATTGAACAAAATCAACTAAAGCGGAAAATGTAGGTCATAGTGAAATGGGTATTTCGAAGACATATTATTCGATATCAAACGAGCGTAGTTGTGAAATATTTGGTGTACTACTTAGAAATACGGAGAAATGAACAAAACACGAACAACTTTACCAAATCGGAACGGATGTATGGAAAGATAAGATTAATCAATATGTCCACTCGTTGTCGGGACATCAACAAGCAAATCAATGGTTTATCTTGTTTATATTTAACGTGTATGTTTATTTCTTTTTTGTAACATCGGTAATATTAAGATCAATGACGATAAGTAAAAGATCTTTAGTCGATATTCAGGAGATTACAAAAGACAAGATTAAAATTGAAATTTCCAATATTAAAGTTCATAATTCCAGAATTTAGGCAGATAATTTCAAGATTAACGTTGGAAATTCGAAGATATTGGTCGACATTTAAAACAAATTAGAAAATGAAATTGTCGCCTAAATACGAGTCAAGAATTGTACTCGTCGACAATGAGACAAAAAATGGGAACATTTGTTAAGATTTGATTATTAAAAAATAGAAAATAACATTTGAGTTGAATAAAAATTTGTCAAAAAAAAAAGGCGAAATGCACATGCTAGTATATTTTCCTAATTATTATAGGATAAAGTTTATGGAATGTCGATATATTGTTACTCAAATGTATAGACTAACCTATAGTTCTATATGCATCCAAAAAGTTGAGAAACTGCAGCTTTCTCTCTGAATCGTCACATATGTCTACACATTTTGTCACTATCCACTATCATTTAATTGCACTTATGTGCTCACGTGGTTATTTCAACTTTACAAGTTGCACGGACCTTTTGTTATCTGGCCAATTCATTTGAGAATACATTTAGTTTTGTAAAAAAGCATTTATATTGTTTCATATCATGTATTCTACTCATTTCGCTTCTATGCTATGTGTAACTATATATGTATTTTTTTCGCTCCTGATACACAGAAAATCTGCGTCTGAGTGTATTTTGAATAACAGTTAAACAGTCAAAAATCTAAAAGAAATGATTCAAAATTCACACGTATGTGTATAATAACATGTCCAATGAAATCTAAAAACATGTTTCCTTTTATTGTTGGAATTATTTATATCATCAGCTGGCCGCTAGGAACAACATATAGGGCTAATTTCCGATGATGAACGGTTGTAATGAAATCTCACAGACTAGAAATTTAGTAACATGACGAGATCGACAGAATCAGGAATGCAAAGCACTTAAGTTATATCTAAAAGTACATAATGTATCCCCTTAAAGACCTGATATGATTGCCAATAGAATAGACCTAAATTTTACAGCACATAAATCAAAAACAGAAATTCCAATATTTGCTGATTTTATATGTGCAAAAAAAGGAATAGTGCAACCTTGGAACAATAGATGTATACGTCTCAATGTAACTGAATACACAATTAAAGATGAATGCGCGATAAACCGACTTTGCACGGAAAACATACGGAACGTACACACGGTGAATGGATGGCTATTTAACGTAAACGCACGAAGCTCAATTAACACATGCTGCACGGAAAATACACGGAAAGATGTATGATGGTCGCACGTTCGTTAAATGGACGATGAATGACTGGAACATGACACAAATCATGATTAAAGGTCATTGTGAAATTTACAGGATCTCAATTAATATAATGTGTATTTTTGCAATTGATGATGGTAAATGTATAAGTTTCATGCAATCTCGTCCGTCAGTTCAATTTAAGTGGTCTTCGTTTACGGAATGCGATGCTCAATTCATAATTTTAACTATAATCAAAAGGGAAAAGGAAGATATCATCTTACCTTTTCCGAAAACCAAAGTTTTAAACATCTGACATCGTGGTTTATTTTGTGTTCAGGACATCGCCAGTTCGCTGTTGTTGGTATTTTGTCATGATTGAAAAAACATGATTTTTTTTTGCAATGAACTCCAAACTCTATTTCAAATGGCATGACACTATGTAACTCAGATCTTTGATCTGTGGTAAATGAATCTGCTGAAAGTGTTGAGTAAAATTCTGAAATTCTATGAACGGCTGCAGTCAGAAACTCTTGAACAGAAGTTGCAATTGTCGGAACAATGTGCTCTTTCGTTTCTGCGTGGATAAGTGACACAACCACTCTATTTTCTATAACCTGCACTGCCACATCATGATTGTCGTCTACTTCTACAACTGCTAAATTACTAAATAGCATTCGTTTTTTGTTTTTATAGTTTTTGACACCCCACATGTCTACAAAAGAAGCAATAAATCTGTATGGAAAGGCTGGGGGTATTACTTTCTCAATGAATTTGTATGACAGCAAAATAGAGGTTCCTGACTTATAACATTTTTTCATGTACTTTGTATCGTCTGGCCTTGTAATCATCGAGGGAACAAGGAATTGAGTAACGTCTCGAATAGGAGTGCCTAAATCCTCTGTGTTATTTCTTTCAGCAACTAGTATATCAAGGTGAACCAAAACTTCAATAATAAAATCTTTATATGACAAAATATGCTCAAAAATCGGTTGCTTCCAAAGGTCATACATGTCTGCACGACTGACTGCTCCTTTTCTTTGCATGGTATGAAAAATATTTCTAAGTCGTTTCCCTTTTGGCCAAAACTGCTTCTCTGTAATAATAGATCGTAGAACATCTACCAAGTATGCTGGTGTAATGATTACAGAATCTCGAAGATTGGCTAGGTCAAAGTAGAGTAATTTACCCAGGGAATGTTGTACTTTAAGGAAAGTTTCCAACTGTTTTTCTGTCAATACCATCGACTCATTTTGTGAATTAAACATCTTTATTTGATCTTTTGTCAAGATTGTAATACCTTTCTCTGCTTGCTGAGCTAGGTGTAGTTCTAGCGGGACCCACGCTGTAGGCATGTGTTCACCCCACCGCGGATGCTCTTTAGCTCTATCCATCAAACGTTGACGAAGTGCTTGGATCTCCGGATCAGCTTCGTTAGTACTATTGACAAAAATCAGTGGATTGAATTCAAGATGTTTGAGGCCAGCGTGCGATTCAAATATGTCTTGAATAACTTTCATGAGTTTTTGTCTGTGTTTATCTACATTCTGAAAGAATTACAGTTAAAATTAAAAACCAATTGTTCAGAGAACAATTGAAGGTTTTTCCACATTAAATTTCTAAATAATTGATCAGAAGCTACCTGCGGTTTGCTCAAAGTTACTATTGGTGTCATAACACAGGTTTCGTCATACTGATTCAAAAATATATGGTTTCTATATATCTTTGTCTGAAATAAGGGAGATAATTTGCTACTTCCGGATTAGAAAATGTCACTCCCGGTTTCATGTGATAGCTTTAAGTCACACTGACTCCAAAAGTATATGGTTTCTAATTATTTTTGCTTATAATAAGGGAGATAAATTACAATTTCCGGTTTAGAAAATTTCACTTCAGGTACCATCTGATAGGTAACTTCACACTGAATCCAAAACATATGGTTCTAGGTAATTTTATAATGAAATCACTGCAGGAAATGGCTACTTCCACTTTACTAAAGGTAACTTCCGGCTGACCTTTTCAAGGTTATATATCTACAAACCCAATGTAAAAGACCCCATAGCTTTATCATGTATAAATATGAATTTATAACGAAGGTCAAAATCTCGAACGTCAAATTTACCTTTGATCTTGACCTAAATTTTAAGGTCATAAATCAAGGACCTCATATCAAAAGACTCTAGATCTCTCCTATATATGGGTAATAAGTTATATCACAATACAACTAATTTTAAATATACGAGGAGAGAAAACTCCTATTTAATGTCAACGTACCCTTTCAACCACATTATATGTGTTGCGACATGTCGTAACTAACAATTTAGTGAAAATATTAAGCCGATATCCTGTACGGTTTCTGATGAGAAGCTATAATAAGCCAACATCAAAATCAAAAACATGACCTTGACCTTAAACCTTGACCTCATTTTATTTTTGATGGACCCTGGATCTCAAATCAAAAGACCCTAGGTGTCTATTACTTATGGTTTACCATTTTCAAATACATTTCAATTACATCAAATACATTAGGGAAAATAACTCTCATATGGAGTCTCCGGATCGCTTCGGTCAAAATTTGTCTTGACAACCTGAGGATAAAACGAGCATTTTGGAAAAATACAGGAGTAAGTTCGGTAAGTGTCATATTTTGCCCCGATTATTAAGTTTAATGTTTCAAGATAATAAATGTTTTAAAGTGATAAAAAGACATGTGAGAAAGTGGAAGCGAATTTTTTTTGTCAAAGTTTTAGTTTTAAAGCGTTGATTTTTACATCCCAAATAGGTCAAAAATAGAGATTTTTGCGAAATTTGACCAAAGCGTCCAAATTTTAACCAAATTAAGGCCTAGCAAACATAGAGCTAGTCGACAAACTAACTATTCAAGTCAGATATGTAAAATGTGATAACAAACATTTTGTTAAAAAAGATTTTTCGTCGACGCATGCGCTGTATGTTTCCTGTCCAAAAAATCATTGGAAATTTACCCGTTTTCATTGAATTTTCGTTGAAAATCAAAATGAGTGCTATTAGTGACATCATGGATAGAACGCAAGTACGTAAACTTTCATCAAAAAGACATATTTTCTATCTAGTCATTGTATTAGCTATGATTCATTGTGATATTGGTCAATCAATCCTAATTTGAAATTGTAGCTAGAAATAGGGGCCGTTTTAGGGTGTTATCGAACCTACTCCTTTGTCAGTTTATTTTACGGTTGCGAAGGAGAAGCGATCACAAGAAAAACAGTGTTTGGGGAGATAACTCATACAAAGAAAAGTAAAATTGAGAATGGAAATGGGGAATATGTCAAACAGACAACAACCCGACAAAGAGCAGACAACAGCTGAAGGCCACCAATGGGTCTTCAACGCAGCGAGAAAATCCCGCACCCGGAGGTGGTCCTCAGCTGGCCCCTAAATAAAATTGTGTACTAGTTCAGTGAAAATGGACGTCACACTAAACTCCAAAACATATAAATGAACTAAGATTAAAAAAACATACAAGACTAACAAAGGCCAGAGGCTCCTGACTTGGGACGGACGCAAAAATGCGGCGGGGATAAACATGTTTTGTGAGATCTCAACCCTCCCCCTATTCCTCTTAGCAATGTTGAATAAAGAAACACATAGTAAAACGCATAGTAAAACTCAGTTTAAAAGAAGTCCGAGTCCGATGTCAGAATAGGTAACAAAAGAAACCAAGTAAAATGGCAATGATACATTAATGAACAAAGGATTACTAGCAGTTACTGACATGCCAGCTCCAGACCTCAATTAAACTGATTGAAAGATTATGTCTTCATCATATGAAAATCAATTACAATCCCTCCCGTTAGGGGTTTAGTATCATACCATCATAGAATATATGAGAAGAACATAACCCGACAACTGCTTTTAGAATAAATGTGTTTATTTCCGATGCAAAGACTCTATGAGTGAATCAATATTAATACCAAAATATGCAATCCTTAATGACTTGACACCAGTATCGTAACTATATCCTTTCCGAATAAGTCTGTTTAAAGGTTTGGTTAGCTTTTAAGGTGAATGCCGACATTTTTGTGCTTTGTAAAGAATATTACCATAAAATATTGGATGTGAAATACTTGAACGTATAAGATGTCTGCATGTTGATTATATTTACGAATGATGTCCTTGTACCGATGATAAAATTTAGTAAATGTTTTGACTAGTTTGTGATATCGAAAAGCCTGGTGTAATAATTTTTCAGCAATACAGAGATTTCTTTCGTTGAAATCAAATACGTTGTTACAAACACGAGCGAATTGAACAAGTTGAGATATATAAACACCATAAGATGGTGACAAGGGAACGTCACCATCTAAAAATGGATAATTAACAATAGGAAATGAAAAATCATCTCTTTTATCATAAATTTTGGTATAAAGCTTCCAGTTAAAGATATAGATATCAAGATCTAGGAAAGGGCAGTGTTCATTGTTAGTATTAGCTTTATTTAAAGTCAGTTCGGCAGGATAAATCTCTTTAGTGTACATACTGAAGTCATCATTATTGAGAGCCAATATATCATCTAAATATCTAAAAGTGTTATTACATTTTTGAATCAGATGTTGTTTCGATGGGTCTTTGCTGATTTTAGTCATAAAATGTAACTCATAACAATACAGAAACAGGTCCGCAATTAGTGGTGCACAGTTAGTCCCCATGGGAATTCCGATAACCTGCCGATATACGGAATCTCCATAGCGAACAAAAATGTTATCCAGTAAAAATTCAAGGGCAGTTATAGTATCAAAGCAGGTCCAATTGAAATAATTCTTTTGTTTGTTGTTACTAAAAATGACCTAAAAGAGTTTGAACATATATATTCGCATTCCGACTTTTTAAATGCCCATTTAATCAGGTGTGTGGTTTTTTTCTTAATAGGATTATGAGGAAAAGTGGTATATAGGGTAGAAAAATCAAAACTCTGAACAGTGTTTGATTAAACGGTGTCAGTTTGAAAAGCGTATTAACTGTTCGAAATCATATACCAAATATCTAAAGGACATCTTGCGAAATAAAATCTCGCAAGAAAGAAAGTAGTGGAAGAAAAAAATAATCAGAACAAAACCAATAGGTCTTTCCACGGAAAAGTGGAAACACCTAATTAGAAATCAATATGCTCTCCACAGTTATTTTGTTTTACTACATGCTGACAATTATAAAATATATTATCATATTTAATTTATGGGTATAAACAGTATAATAAAATCATATTTTAAAGTTGCATATCATAGTTCTGTTATTGTTTAATGCTCATCAAAACAAATATATATCTGATGGGTTAATGATGAACTTTGTTTAAAATTTCGAAGTGGAACAATAAATGCAAAACTATGTTCACATGTGTCATAGAAATGACTATCAAAACGATCATGTCTACCTGATAATGATCTTTGTAAATTAACTTTTAATTTGTTTTCAAATCTGACTGATTAATGATTCATATAAATCATTTATTTAGAATTAAAAAGTGAAAATCTGAATCTATGTAAATGATATAAAATAAATTCTGCAAACCAAGTCAACATGCGACCCTGGATGTAAAAAGAATGATGTTATGAATGGGAACACAATTTACAGCTGCATGACGTAATTGTTAACTATTTTCTGGTGAATATGTTAATTTGTAAACAGAAAATAATTTAAAAACATGATTTATATCGTGAAAAATGAAAACAACAGGTTATAAATTTCATGCGTTCGAGGCGCTTTTCTGGATTTACTTTCATCTGGAACGCTCAAAGCTGAATATTTGAAATACATGTACCCAGTGAAGAAATGTTCATAGTTCTATATCTGTTGACATATGTTAGAAGCAACAATACTTTACCAAATCTTTGACATGTATAATCAGAGTTAGATGTGACATTTATTATTGTTTTTTTAATTTTCCATTAGTATAACAGTTGATTGCAAGGAAAGCTGTTATTGACTATTTCCACTTTAATGCTTACAATGTATTATCATTTAGATGGTGGGGTTTGAAGTTTAACACGTGGTCAATATGAGTTGGAGACTCTAGATAAAATTGTTTTTCCATTTTAAGAAAACAATTTCTGTCCTACACTTAAAATATAATATATATATATCTTTCGTGTTTAATTCCTAATACAAATTGATCTAGCCTTGTCCTTTGCTTCAACTTAAAATAATTGTCTGTGTGCTAATTGAAGTGCTAGCTAAATGACTTGACTTTCAACCAATTCGCCGTTCTTAAAGTTTTTACTGATATCCAGTAATACTTTCAAAGATTACTTTTGTGAAATATTTTCTTAATCATCTATGATTACATTAATAAAATGAATACAATTTTCTATCACATGGAGAGACAAGGCTTTTTTTTTTTTTTGGTGGTAGACACACAAACACAGGCTGGAGAAAGTATAATATTTACTTTGAACAAATCATTATTTATAAGAAATGAGGCACAGCATCTTAGTTGCGTCAATGCGATATTTAATTTTCTAGGCAATAATAAATATGTTTTGGAATTATTTTTTTCATCAGATAAACATTTTGCACGTTGATAATTATAAATTTACACAGTGACCCTACAGGACAAACAGAATGGTCCAATTTATTCCATTTTCTGCTTATAGAAGGACACAACTGAATTAGTTAGTGAAAGTGTACAAAATGGGATTATTAAGTCATCTCCATTTCGCTATGGATACATTGAGGTTTTGTATACTTGGAGGAACTAATTCCCGTACATATCGGGATGCATCGAGTTTTCGATGATATCGACGTATTGCTAAATTTTCCCATCCTGTCTCAGCATATACAAGTACTGTTTTTTTAAACATAGGTAAACAACCTGTCACTATTCTCTCTGTTTCATTGTAGTTCTTCAAGTTTGTAATGACTAGACAATACCATAGTTGTCACAGATCATACAAGCGTAGCAAAAAGGGGACGGACATAAACAAGATAAACGTTGTAAAAACTTTTAAACTTTCAGAAGGCTTGAAAAAACTATGCAAATTTAAACATCTCTAGTCACAGACTATGCCTAGAAAGAACTATATTCATGTATATTAATAATGATATTAATGTCAATCTAAATGACTAGGAAAAAAATACAGTAAAAGTTTTACGAAACTTATTGTTGGTTTTAATCAGATTAGTCATGTTTTAAAAAACTTCAACCCTGGACTGTATGGTCTGCTAAACAAGAGTGCACACGCTGCAATGTGTCGCCTGTTTTACTTATCATTGAATTTGTGTTGAAAGTCTTTAATATGAAGGTTTTGCTCAAAATAAAGGCAAACGTTCCCACAGGAATGTTCAAACTCACAAGTCGAAATTGACCATTTCATGGCAAATTGAATGCTCTGCGGGTTGCAGCTTGACACGACCGCAGAGGTCGAACTCTAAACTGCATAGGCAAGTATGTTTAGCATTGCACAAGTCATGTCTCCTTTGACTGTCCATGACGTTAAAATACTAAATCCCTGGGATGTGTTTTAGTTGATTTTAGTCTCTGATGCATGATGTTTTTATTATTGGTTGTTTTTGGCTTTTAACTAGCTGTCAGTAACTGCGAGTGCTCTCAAATCGTACTTTCTTGTTTATTTGACCTGTTGATACTAATTGTAAGGCTCTTTTGTTATTTAATGTTTGCTTTTTCAGGGTTATATCTGGTCTATATACCAGCTTTGATAAGTGTTTGGTATTACTATAAATTTTCACTTCTTCGTACTATAAACATCAAAATTATTTATTTTGTAAAAATATTTCCTTTCTCCATTTGAACTGTACACGTATACCTAACAACAAAAATATTATTTACCTGTGTTTAAAGTAATTGCAAATGGCTGATATTTTTGTTCAAGAATATTGTTTTTCTTAAATTGTTTAACATTTCACAGCGGCATAACATGTTACTTTAATTATTCTTCCCTTAGTTTATTTAATTTGTATTTACATTGTATCATAGATCAAATTTATTTGTTCAATGTATGTCTTTTGATTGAGTTAAGCCATTTCAATTGATATTTTATAGTGTATCTTTCTATGTTGTGATGTTACACTATTGTTTCAGATAAGGGTGAAGATTTGGTACCATTAAAACGTTTAAACCCGCTGCAATTGTTTGCACCTGTCCTAAGTCAGGAATCTGATGTTCAGTTGTTGTCGTTTGTTGATATGGTTCATAAGTGTTTCTCGTTTCTCGTTTTTATATAGATTAGACCGTTGGTTTTCCCGTTTAATGGTTTTACACTAGTAATGTTTAAGGCCCTTTATAGCTTGCTGTTCGGTGTGAGCCAAGGCTCCGTGTTGAAGACCGTACTTTGACCTATAATGGTTTACTTTTATAAATTTTGACTTGGATGAGGCTGTCTCATTGGCACTCATACCACATCTTCTTATATCTATGGACACTTCATTCAAGCTTGATACAGCTCTGAATTTGAATTGTGATTAATATTTGACACAACAGAGGTTTCGGACACAAATGAATGTGGTCAAAGAAATGAAAAATTTGAAATTTGACTTTTACCTATTACGGTCCAATATCCAATATCATAATAATCGGTTCGATTCAGCATATCCAGTACAACAAGAACTTAATTTATCTATTTATTTATGTTAGCAAAGCTTTTAGAGGGGTTCGCTTCATCAACAAAATATATATATATATATATAGCATTCTGAAAACTGATTCATACAGAATAACGAACAAACCTACCACGAAGTTCTTCAACGCATTTACAAAATAAAAGAAAATGTGTCTGAGGACACGAATGCCCCCGCTCAAGCTTTGCAATGTTCAAAGTTTCAAAAATTGAAAAACGGTTAGTGATTCCCTGCCCAAATTCGAAATTTGTCTACATATTTTGATTCTGAGCATTGTGTATGAGTTTCAAAAGATTTGCATGAAGAAACCTTAAGTTAGAGTGCTGAAAAAAAAAAAAGATGGACGGAAGGACGGAAAGACGGGAAAAGTTCAAGGGTAACACGTACTGCACCCGTTACCTACGGCGGGGCATAAAAAAATGAAAGAAACAAAATTTAAAAATATCATTCCTCATTAATGCAATGTCTTTACAAAATCTATAAAACTTTAATTATTTTTCAAATACCTAATAATGAACAGTAAATTTCGAATTATATTTATACATAATGTCTTCTCTAAAATTAGATTTGATGGCTAATCTTTTCTTAACTATGACTCTACTTACAATTTCTATTATTTGTGCAATACAGCTCTGAATTTAGATTGTGATTGAATATTTGACATAGCATAGTTTCTGACACAAAATAAATGTGGTCTAAGAACTTAAAAATTGGATATTTACATGTATTATTGTTCGTAATCCAAAATCTAACTACAGTGTTGGATTCGGCATATCAAAGAACCCCATGTATTCAATTTTTGTTGAAATCAAACAAAGTTAAATTCCCCGATTTCGACCAACTTGAAAACGGGGCTAAAAAACAAAAATCTAAATAATGTTTAAATTTAGCATATCAAAGAACTCCTTGCGTTCAATTTTTGTTAAAAACAAACTAAGTTTAATTGTGGACCCTTTGGTCCTTAATGTAGACTAATTCGAAAACCGGTCCTAAAATCAAAAATGTAAATACAATTAGAATTATCAATGGATCCAAAGAATTCAATTTTTGTTTTAATCAAACAAATTGTATTTTGACCCTTTGGACCTCAATGTTGACAAATTGAAAAACGGGACACAAAATCTAAAATCTAAATACAAGGTTAGATTAAGCATATTAAAGAACCCAAATAATTCAAAACTTTGATAAAAAATACACTGAAATTGGTCAAGAAATATGCAATTTATACAAAGTACTAGAAAAAGTATTGTTTTTGGCCCCTTTTTGTTAATCAGTTAGGGTCTTAACCACCAAAATAAATCCAGGCCTTCTTTGTTTTTTGTATGCAACCTTGTGGTACGATTTCATAGAGATCAATAGATTTATACACAAGTTTTTGTCCGGAAACCAGAAAATTCTAATTTTTGTTCCCCATTTCCTAAACGGTTTGGGCCATAACCCCCAAAATCAATCCCAACCTTCCTTTTAAGGTATGGAATCTTGTGGTACAATTTCATAATTAGTGTCATAATATGAGCGCAAAAATGTTGAGGTCGTATAAAAACGAAAAACGACGAAACGACAAACCGTATACAAAACACAACAAAGAAAACTAAAGACTGAGCAACACGAACCCCAACAAAAACCAGGGGTGATTTCAGTACAAGTATCAAATAAGATTAATATTATCTAGGTTCTATGAAAATGAGGTCACGATCAGGTAAACCATGTCAGACAGACATGTACACAATCATTCCATACAACAAATATAGTTGTCCTATCGTTAATAATACCTGAGAAACAGAACAAACCATAAAATCTTAAAATTGACCAATGACCCATGAAAATGAGGTCAAGGTCATATGAACCCTGCCAGACATAGGTTATCTTCTGCTCATAGTATCTGAGCAAACTGGCAAAATTACGAAAACTTATCATTGATTAATGAACCATAAAAATAAGGTCAAGGTAAGTTGAAATCTACCAGACGGACATGCACACCTTTTAATTATTCAATACATCAAATAGGGGAGCCTTATTTCTTATAGTATCTGAGAAATAGTCGAAATCAGAAAAACAAGACATTGTCCTATGAACCATGAAATTGAGGTCAAGGTCTGACGAAACCTAATATAATTGACCTATTGCTTATAGTATCTGAAATACGGACATGATCACGTCACTCTCAACTTGATCACTCATCCATTGAATGAGGTCGATGTCAGGTGAACCCTACTTGACATACATGTAGACGTTGCAAGAAAACCCATAACCCAAATATAGTTATCCTATTACTCATAATAAGTGAGTATTTCACCTAACAAAAAATCTTTAATTTTTTTCAAGCAGTCACTGAACCAAGAATATGAGGTCAAGGACAATGGACACATGAACGACGACATCTTCGTAACATAAGGTATCTGCACACAAGGTATGAAGTATACAGGTCTTCTACCTTCTGGTATATAATGCTATAAACAAATAGTTTACGCCCTCGCCGACTTTCGTCGCAGGCGAGACAAAAAATGTTTACTCCAAAAAATATAATTCCATTTTTCAATACAACATGTTTAATATGGGGAAATATGACAATGTTTTCTCGGAGTAACAATTTGCTCTATCACCCTCTCAGCTATGTGTTATTTATTTTATTATACTAAATGCTCTGTTAATATTGTCTTTTAAATGATAGACTATGACGTCATGGACATAAAAACCATATGTATTTAATATAGTTCACAATTGATCAAGCGTCCACGTGATGTTTAGTAGGATATAACGCATGGGATAAAGTAGAATACCTCTCCCAAATTTACTTTACATTTAAAAGTCAAGTTAACCCTTAAGGATCAAGTTAGTAATTGTTTAAAAACTTTCGTCGCAGGCGAGACAAAAATGTTTACTCCAAAAATATAATTCCATTTTCAATACAACATGTTTAATATGGGAAATATGACAATGTTTTCTCGGAGTAACAATTTGCTCTATCACCCTCTCAGCTATGTGTTATTTATTTTATTATACTAAATGCTCTGTTAATATTGTCTTTTAAATGATAGACTATGACGTCATGGACATAAAAACCATATGTATTTAATATAGTTCACAATTGATCAAGCGTCCACGTGATGTTTAGTAGGATATAACGCATGGGATAAAGTAGAATACCTCTCCCAAATTTACTTATCAAAATCTGGCATTTAAAAGTCAAGTTAACCCTTAAGGATCAAGTTAGTAATTGTTTAAAAAACAAAATAATTTACATGCAAGCCATAGATTTGTAGGAAATTTTCACATGACCTGGGCTGCTATATTTAAAGTTTACACCAAGCGTTAGCAGGAGAAATTTTATAATGAATATCGTGGCCTGATTAGGACTGAGAATAAATGACCTTGAATAAGACAGGATGAAAATGAATATTCTGCAACACAAAATGCAGGAAACAATTGTGCATAAAAGTGCAAATGAATATTTTGGGGGCCAAGCATGCGTGGTAATCGCTGAAAATAAGTGATCTTTCCACATTATATTCACCAGAATATCAAATGGTCTTCCTCTTAATGTGTTTACATCATTCATGGACTTTCGTGAAACTTTATTTTATTCTTTAATTTTACATTTTTTAACCGGATTTCAAAAGGTAAAGATTGGTTATTAATTTGGTGATGTTCGGCGGGCGGTCGGACGGGCTGCTGCCAATAGTGTTAGTGCAATAACTTGGAAACGCTTTGACGAAATCTTTTCAAATTTAAATATGTTGTTTCCTGTGACTAAATGAAAGTCATGTTCGATTTTAGCTTTTATCGTTGTTCAGTTGTAGACCTTTAAGTAGCGCAAAATGATATTTATATTGATTTTGGTCTTTCCATTTCTGAACCCTACACAAATTCATTAATTTTTTTTTACTTGATCCTGTTTTTGGGTGCAAAAATCATTTTCATGCAAGAAATTCCGGTTTGCAGTCAATCGGACAGCCTCTTTTTCCAAGCTCTTTTGCATTACTTCGTTTTGTCATATATTAGAATAGAAATAACTGTTCCGTAGTTTCTTTTTCAATTTCAATTTGAACATAGCTAAATCGACATAGTGACAAAAAAGTGTTTGCATAAAGGTAACGATTCATATCAAATTACGTGGGATGTAAAAAGCCATTAATATGTACATATCTGACTCTGCGCTAAGTATAAACATATCGAGAAACAATCACACTTTTTTTTACATCGCAAAAGAAGCATGTCCTGTAAGAATAGTTAATATAACATGCAATATCATTGGTGAAGGTAGACTTGCTTTTATTTTGAAAATTTACTGGGATGTTCTTCCAGAATTATGAGACTTTTAACAGCAATATTTGAAGCACTATTTATTCATATGCTGATCGAATGACTATTTTATTTTGATGGTGTTTATGTTTTTTTTTTTTTTTTTTTTTTCTAAAACATTTTATCGAAATATGAAGGCATCAAGTTTTTAATTGTTTATGTTGCTTTGATTTTTTTTTTTTTTCAAAATTGAACATAAAATTTGATATAAAAAAAACTATCATTTTGACAAAAAAGCATCTTTTTTCTATCAATGGTCGATTTATATATCTGCACAATTGTGAATCAGAATAGTTTTAGAGAAAAATTCATTACCCCCTCTGCCGTCCGAGTTAAATGGTCATTCTCTGAAGGATAATCTCTTTGATTTTTTTTTAACTGAGCCATTTAACAACTTCTATTAAATGCCTTATTCAAAATATTCCACTTTATTCTTTAACAATTACAGTATGCACAAAACGGGTGTATTATGAGCTCCATTCTTAGATGTTTATGGTATTGCCTGCTTCAAAGGGCGCAAAGATGAATCGTAGAAATCATACATTCAGTCATCATTGTCAACAATTATGTTTAGTCTGTGGTAAAAATATTTCTTAGACATCAATAAGTTTTAAACAAAATACCATTTTCCGCCAATCCTTTCTACCTACACTAGATTTTAGTGCCTACCCGCAAGGTACTTTGTCAGTTATAAACAAGCGCTATTTGATTCAAAAACGTTTTTAAAATATAACTCTTTACATATCTATTGACCCTATTTTTCAGCATTTTAGTAGAAACACAGGTATCTTTTGTTTAAACCGTGTTTCGACAACCATTGATGGAATTCTATGAAACTTAAACAGAAGTTTCTTCAAGATAAAGATAAAGGATCTTTAGAAATTAATATAACTTTCCCCATATCTTGCATGTGTTATGATATTGTAATTATGATATTTATTTATCTTGGCTTAATTTGTTTTGTGTGGCTGTATAGTTGTTTACAAAATAATTTTATATTTGTGCAGTTAAGAAATCACTGGAACAATCATAGATACTGATGATGAATGATTAGAACTTTCTATTTGACTTGCATAATAATTCCGGAATGATCATAATCTACGATGTGTAGTTTAAACCTCTACAATATTCTAGAAGTTTCCGTTCTACAACTTTCTAGGAGTTTCACTTCTACAGTGTTCTGGAAGTTTCCGTGACAACTATATATATAAAATATACAGTCACCTAAGTTAGACATGGAGACAACATTAATATACTTGGTTTCTCAGAAGATCTCTGGAGTTTTATTTACGAACAACATCATACTAGATTGTGAACTTATTGGACATATATATATAACATTGGATTCCATACACTTATGAAAAGAATTCCGGATAAAGAAAAGACAAAGGATCGGACATATATTTTAACAGTTAAGTTGTCATTTCAATTTGTATAATATTTCATGTAAAATTGTATAATAAATTATTTTTAAATTCTATTATTGATCTGTGTCTTTTGTTGTCTACAATTTAAAGGTGATTTCTGGCCATAACACATGTTATACTGGAAAATGGACTACATTCTTTTGTGTTAACATTTAGAAACAGAACAAACAGTATAGAGTTAAACATTAAAAAATAAATTATCTGTTTCAAACTGTCATTGAGTTTCATGAAACTTTTATTGAAGCATCTTCTTAGCCATTTAGATTTACAATAACAACCATGATGAACATAATTAGTTCTTTTATTTTGTCCTCAACGTTGACATGTAGTCACAGTCTGCATGGTCTGTGATTAAATATTTTTAAATTTGAATAACTATGTCAAAGCGTCTGGAAATTTTGATAGTATCCTGAGCAAATGCTTTTTTAAGTTATTATTTTATGTTTTGTTTTACTGATAAACATGGCATATGGACTGAATATTTTTTTTTTTTTTTTTTTTTAATTCAACAGTATTCTTTTACACTGCACTACAAAAGTCTAAAAGTCTGAAAAGACCAGTTTTTGTCTTGATTTGCATGAACTTTTACTCGACATTCTCCAAAAGTATGACTCGTGTCTTAATTTTTCTTTACAAATTCTCATTTATATTAAATTTGTATGAAATTTACTCGACATGTTCTCGACATTCTGAATATGGTCTTAAAATTTCTTGACAAATTCTTGACATTTGAATACTGTCTTGATATTTCTCGACATATTCTCGACATTCTTATTTTTTCTCAGTATGGCTTGACACATTCTGAACATTTTGAATTGTGTCTTAAATTTACTTGACAGTTCTGAGTTTTACAAATCATGACCAATATTCATGATATAACTTTAATCTTTATTTCTCTTTATATGATATACTGTTGTTCCAAGTTACACTTCTTACAACAAAAATAAAAGTTGGGCATGTAAAATAATTGAAAATTTGGGTATACATTGTATAAATATTTTTACAAATGCAAATATGGCTATGCAATCTAAAGTATAAAATAATTCAAATGAGGTGTGTTGATATAAAACAATTTGAATGTGGGTTTTAAATAATTACAAATTTTGATTCCTAAATCTTATAAATTAAATGATTAAAACCAATCATACTGTAGACATATTTCATTCTACATTCATAATATTCAATGTTGATATGGTAAATAATTATTATACCAAAATGTGGTTTATATAAATAGCAAATTATGATGATATACAAATCATTCATTTAACAGAAGAAAAATTTGTGTAATGTCATCTGTTGGAATATATATATTAAGTATTACACATGGACAGGATATTCCCCATAAAATTAAGGTATTCCACACCCAAGAGTACACGCAACTGTCAAATAGAAATTACTGCTTTACCTGTAATCAGCCATACAACTTATCAGTTGACCGAACATGCCACTACAATTTCAAAAGTTTGTTGATAGATGAAAATGAAAATCATCATTTTGATGAAAAAAATTGAATTAAAATGGATTTTTTCATCAAAATTATGCAGTTAATTATTATAACATAAAACAAATTGAATAATTCCCAAATATTAAAAGAAAATTATTATCTACTCCAGGAATAATAAAAAATGTATTTATAATGGTTCCATCAATGATTTCTATAGAAATCATTGGTCTTATGAAATGGATCTCAAACAGACATGCACAATATAGTTCTAAACATTCGTTTTCTTTTCAGGAAGGAGTTATCACAAATATTTATTTTGATAAAAATTATAAAATTCAACACTAAAATTTGAATAAAAATGTTTTTGGGTTGTTCTAAAAAATGAATAAGGTTTTGAATCAAGATGGGAACAAATTCTTTGACCTAAACGAAAGCCCCCCACCCTCTTTTTTTATCCACATAAGCCCAAAAGATGAATTGTGGGGTCCAAAAGAGACACATGGTCACATTTAAAACTGCCTATAAGACACCTATTTTAGTAAAGCAAATTTGACTGGCAGTTTTGCGAACGGCAAAATCTAAATGCTGTTTGTTAGTAACTTTGACTTATAATCCAAGTGAAAACAATTAATTAAATGTTTAATTAAAATAAATCAAAATTAAACTACATGGGGAATTATTCAGGGTATTCCAACTTAGTTGCACCAAAAGGGTATCTTACTATACCAAATTGATCCTTGATTCTTCAAAGTTTAGTTTAGCCATAATAAAAGGAGTAAATAACAGCAATAGAATGTCATAAACAGTGCAGAATAAGTCTGTTCACATTTCAGGCCAAATTTATACTGTTGAGATAGTGTCAAGACATATTTAAGACTGTCAAGAATGTGTCGAGACATATTCAGACATTATTTAGAATGTCAAGAATATGTCGAGACATATTCAGACATTATTAAGAATGTCAAGAATATGTCAAGACAGATCGAGACAAATTTAAGACAGTCAAGAATTGGTCGAGACTAATCCAGACTCTTATCAGATGATACAGGAAGTGTCGAGAAATTTTAAGACAATGTTCATACTGTCAAGACACTTGTCAAGAAAAATCAAGAACCTTCTTAGACAAATTCATACTATGTCAAGAATTTTTAAAAATTATTTAGACAAGTTAAGAATGTCGAGTAAAAATTCATGCAAATTCAGACAAAAACTGGTCTTTTCAGACTTTTTGACTTTTGTAGTGCTGACGGCATCATTCTCAGACAATACAGAGGAATATGTGTAGCCATTAACATTTTTTTCATATTTCTGAGAAATATAAGTTTGAAGGGGTACATTTACTGCCCTCAACCAATGAAGCAATGTTATGCTTAAGTGCTCAAAATGTTCACATGCAATCCCAATTAAATACCACTTTTTTTTTATATTTCGAAAATGATTTTATTTTCCTAAATAAAGGGGGCATCATACCCAGAGTAACTAGTTTTCATTCTGTTCCAATATATCTTCATATATCATATATTCTCATTTATAATAAACAAATTTGTGTCAGAAATGCACATATAAATGCAAGATTTTGGATTATTAAGTTCAAGTTAATTGATTGTTCATCTGTATGACAATCCGGATTTTTGTAAAAATGGAAAATTTTTGAATAAAAATATTTTTTCAAAGGAAAAAACACACAACTTTCTTTTATTTGTAATACTAGTATATCTAATACTTTCAAAATTTGGCAGTGACATGTCAGGGTATTGTTGGTCTTTGGAGATAAACAGAAAAGAAATTTGGCAATATTTGAATTTGTTTAAAATAAACTTTTAACGTATTTCGAATGGTTGCTTTGGAAACAAACTATAACATAGTCATTAGCAAATTAAAACATAACTAAGTTGTATCTTCTTTTTGAGGCGGGATGTTTAGAGACACACACGTTAATTTTATCTCTTAAGAAGTAGCTCCTCACTATCCTACTACCTGTCGATACATTTATTTTTGGCATTGCACAAGTCATGTCTTCTCTGACTGTTCATGACGTTAAAATACTAAATCCCTGGGATGTGTTTTAGTTGATTTTAGTCTCTGATGCATGATTTTTTATCATTAATTGTTTTTGGCTTTTAACTAGCTGTCAGTAACTGCGAGTACTCTCAAATCGTACTTTCTTGTTAATTCGACCTGTTGATACTATTTTTAATACTTTTTTGTTATTTTATATTAATATGGATCTTGTCTGTATACCAGCTTTGATTATTTGGAATATCTACTAATTTTCACTTCTTCGTACTACATTTGTATTAACATGAAGATTATTCTCCTTTAATCTGTACAGGAAGTTTTATTGTTGATATTTACCCCTTATGTATCTAGTGTTAAATTAGGTATTTATATGACAGACCTTTCTTGGTATTCCTAATTATTGGAAGATTTTATATAGACAGAAAAAGTATACCTAAAACGACAAAGTTATTTTTCATTTACCTGTATATATTATGAAAACCGGTTTTTTCAAAAGTGATTATTTTCTAAGGGTTTAATATTTCGCGGTAGTGTTTTGCCATGGCTTTATTTGGACTTGTTTGTTTGCTTTTGGCCTTGAATGTTTGTCCCTAATATTTTATTAACTATGTATTTACTTTCAGGTATCACAGATCGAATTTATTCGTTCATAGTGTGTTAATTTACGTTTTGATTGAGTTAAGCCTTCCAATTGATGTTTTATCGTGTGTTTTCTATGTTGTGATGTTATACTATTGTTTCAGAAAAAGGGAGAAGGTTTGGTACCATTAAAACGTTTAATCCTGCTGCAAATGTTTGCACCTGTCCTAAGTCAGGAATCTGATGTACAGTAGTTGTCGTTTGTTTATGTAATTTATACGTGTTTCTCGTTTCTCGTTTTTTATATATACTAGACCGTTGGTTTTACCGTTTGAATGGTTTTACACTAGTACTTTTGGGGCCCTTTATAGCTTGTTGTTCGGTGTGAGCCAAGGCTCCGTGTTGAAGGCCGTACATTGACCTATAATGGTTTACTTTTATAAATTGTTATTTGGATGGAGAGTTGTCTCATTGGCACTCACACCACATCTTCCTATATCTATTTACTGCAGGGTTTGTTACTCGTGCTGTGTGGATGCAGTAGAATGTGTCCCCGTGCTTGTAGTGTATGCCCTTATATTTTTCAGTTATTGGTTGTTTGCCTGTGAGAGAGCTTTCACATGTTTATTTTATCTTAGTATTAAACCTTTATTGTGTATTCAATATTACGGCGTTTGGATGTATTGATACTCATCCACGCCTGCTATTTTTTATTATTGCCCCTGCTATGGTTTTACTAAGATTTCTTACAACCTCTGTTTTTGCCCTGTGTTTGTTATATATGTCAGTTTTGTTATATTTAAGTCTTTACGTCGGGCCTTTTATAACAGTTTTGTAAGAGTTCTTTACTGCATTCCCTATTATTCCCTATTCCGTAACTGTGATCCTCATTCAATGTCATAACCTCCGGTCTTTTGTATTGTTCCTATACCCTATTTAATAATCATGATTTTACGGAATGGAAAGAAAATTATAAACAACACATCTTGTAGGTTATCTGCGTGCATAAATAAACGTATTGGTAATGCTACTACAGCCAGATTATTTAACAAAATGCACGTGGATATCCACAAATTTTCCCGTGCAATGCCAAAAATGACTAACCTGTTTTAGATTAACTTCTCAAAATACTATACGGTCAACAGTGAACGGGAGAACCTTTTCGCTCTCCTTTTCCTGTGATATTACTTGAAAACTCAAAACCTAATATATGTGGTAACTTGAACCCAACCTAAGTGTGGTATTCAATATGTGGGACAGACGGGACGAGAGTATTACAAAAGAAATCAAGAACATCTCTACCGCTTTCGTAGACCCAAAAAATTCAAAAGTTTAGTATATCAACATTTAAATAAGCATAATCACAATCTTAAATATATAAAATTCCAACCCCTCGAAACCGTTCAGAAACAACCAGGAGAATCACACAAGCAGTTTGAAAAATCACACGAAGTTCGCGAATTGTTTTGGATAAAAGACTTCAAACAGCTTATCCTCTCGGTCTCAATGACAAAATATTAGGGCAAGGAACATATCTAAAACTTCTATCGATGTCATTAATATTGTTGATAAACGACTTAGAAATAATAGGTCTCATGGTAAACGCAAAACCGTAATCAACGTATTAAACATCGTATAAATTATACACTTGCTGATCTGTTATCTATAATAAAGAATAATGGTAGACATCAAGTATTATGCAAACTGGGTCAGATACCTATAAGTAAATTATATGCTATTTTTCTGGAGTGTGATAATTTTTTTTTTTAGCCCGTTTTATGAATACACCCGTATTATTACAGCCTTTTGTCATCACAGGCTATTTCCTAGTATTGATAAACCTGAAAATCATAAACGACATTTTCTTAAATTAAAATATATAAATAGAGGTATTGATTTTATTAATTTGTCTAGCATATTCAATGACTCTTCCGTATATAACTTAATACCTCCATATTTTGATAATATAGAACAACCCATTATTTCGTATTCTTATAAAAACCGAGCAGAAATTTGATTTTTAATTATACGTCAATTACATCAGACGTCAATATAGAAAATAATGTTCCTTCCACTTGAGACTGCGAAACATCTAGTTTTATATATGTTCCCTATGGTCATGTTATTACAGGAGACCTCAACATCGTCGAAGACCGTGAGGTCATAACTTTTCTAAAGAAAGGACCGAAATACCGTCCTCCATCTATAATAGATTGGAAACAGTGTCGTCAGGTCATTAAAGACGCTCTGTCTGCCTACTGTAAAATTGGTGCAAACGTGAAAATCGGATAAAAATCTTTAGACAGTTATTTGAATAAAATTATGAATACTGTTAATATTCGAATATCTCATTTAGAAAACAATTCTGAAATTAATAATAGGATCCATGATATTCCCATTTCAAGAATAAAAATAAACTCAAGGTACTCGCAGAGCGGTTTGTGTTCGTACCGGCAGACAAGGCAGCCAATAATGTAGTGGTGGTGTGACGCATATACTACACGGAAGTTCTTCAAAACGAAATTATCAATTCCTCTACATTCAGGTCCGTTCGCACCACAGAGAGTCAAATCGTTAACAAGCATACCACTGCCACTACCCAACTTAAAGCATCTTCCGAACATTTGAAAGTCCCTACCATGTACTGGTTACCGAAATTACACAAAAACCATTTAAATTCCGTTTCATCTCCGCATCGAGTAAGTGTTCTACTACTAATCTATCAGTTCTTCTAACTACCTCCTTACTACTATCAAAGAACTGGTTATTAACTTTTGTAATAAAGCTTATGAAAATAATGGTATTAATTATTTTGGAGTGTTAAAAATTCTTTAGAGGTTTTAGATAAAATACATGCTTTTGATGGTCCTTATAATTCTGTTGACAGTTATGATTTTTCTACTCTGTACACTACACTTCGACACAATCTTATAAAGAAAAAGTTTTTGTATTTGATAAAATGGTCTTTCGAAAAATCTCATTGTAATTTTATTTGCTGTAACTCGTTTAAAGCCTTTTCTGTAACGAAAAGGAAAGTATGCTAGATACACTTACTGGAAATGTGAGGATATGATTGAAGCTTTAAATTTTCTGCTAGATAACATTTATGTACGTTTCGGCGATAAAGTGTATCGTCAGGTAGTAGGTATTCCTATGGGCACTAACTGTGCCCTTTAATAGCAGATTTATTTCTATACTGCTATGAATCTCAGTTTATGACCAAACTCAGTAAAGACCCATCATTGTTATATTTAGTTGATACATTCAACAATACCTACCGTTATCTGGATGATATTTTTCGTTAAATAATCCAGAGTTCTCTAAATATACTTCGAAATTTACCCAAAAGAACTTACTTTAACTAAATCTAACATAAACAGCAGCAGTTGCCCTTTTCTAGATTTAGACATTTCAATTTCTAACGGAAACTACATACTAAAATTTACGACAAAAGAGACGATTTTCATTTCCTATTGTTAATTTTCCATTTTAGACGGCGATGTGCCTTTGGCTCCATCATACGGTGTTTATATATCCCAACTCGTTCGGTATGCCCGTGTGTGTTCTGATGTCATAGATTTTAACGAACGTAATCAATGCATCACTGGGAAATTATTGTGTCAGGGATTTCGATACCATAAATTACTTAAAACTTTTACTAAATTCTTTCATAGATACAAAGATTTGATTAGTAAATTTGGCTGTACCTGTAGAAAACTTATTAAAATGGTATTTCACATCCTAAATTTTACGGTAATATTGTACTTAAAGCGAGGAAATCACTATGTGATCCGTGTAAACTCATCGAACCTTTAAACAAACTTATAAGTAAGGGTTATCGTACCAATATTGTAATTAGATCTCTGAATATAGTTTACATTGGCACTAATATCGATTTTGTCATTAGCAAATTAAAACATAACTAAGTTGTATCTTCTTTTGAGGCGGGATGTTTAGAGACACACACACGTTAATTTTTATCTCTTAAGAAGTAGCTCCTCACTATCCTACTACCTGTCGATACATTTATTTTGGCATTGCACAAGTCATGTCTTCTCTGACTGTTCATGACGTTAAAATACTAAATCCCTGGGATGTGTTTTAGTTGATTTTAGTCTCTGATGCATGACTTTTATCATTAATTGTTTTGGCTTTTAACTAGCTGTCAGTAACTGCGAGTACTCTCAAATCGTACTTTCTTGTTAATTCGACCTGTTGATACTATTTTAATACTTTTTGTTATTTTATATTAATATGGATCTTGTCTGTATACCAGCTTTGATTATTTGGAAT
Organism: Mytilus coruscus; assembly: GCA_017311375.1. Taxonomy (NCBI): domain Eukaryota; kingdom Metazoa; phylum Mollusca; class Bivalvia; order Mytilida; family Mytilidae; genus Mytilus; species Mytilus coruscus. Next base: position 86,993,095 of record CM029598.1, read on the forward strand.
ATCTACTAATTTTCACTTCTTCGTACTACATTTGTATTAACATGAAGATTATTCTCCTTTAATCTGTACAGGAAGTTTTATTGTTGATATTTACCCTTATGTATCTAGTGTTAAATTAGGTATTTATATGACAGACCTTTCTTGGTATTCCTAATTATTGGAAGATTTTATATAGACAGAAAAAGTATACCTAAAACGACAAAGTTATTTTTCATTTACCTGTATATATTATGAAAACCGGTTTTTCAAAAGTGATTATTTTCTAAGGGTTTAATATTTCGCGGTAGTGTTTTGCCATGGCTTTATTTGGACTTGTTTGTTTGCTTTTGGCCTTGAATGTTTGTCCCTAATATTTTATTAACTATGTATTTACTTTCAGGTATCACAGATCGAATTTATTCGTTCATAGTGTGTTAATTTACGTTTTGATTGAGTTAAGCCTTCCAATTGATGTTTTATCGTGTGTTTTCTATGTTGTGATGTTATACTATTGTTTCAGAAAAAGGGAGAAGGTTTGGTACCATTAAAACGTTTAATCCCGCTGCAAATGTTTGCACCTGTCCTAAGTCAGGAATCTGATGTACAGTAGTTGTCGTTTGTTTATGTAATTTATACGTGTTTCTCGTTTCTCGTTTTTATATATACTAGACCGTTGGTTTTACCGTTTGAATGGTTTTACACTAGTACTTTTGGGGCCCTTTATAGCTTGTTGTTCGGTGTGAGCCAAGGCTCCGTGTTGAAGGCCGTACATTGACCTATAATGGTTTACTTTTATAAATTGTTATTTGGATGGAGAGTTGTCTCATTGGCACTCACACCACATCTTCCTATATCTATATAACATAGATTTTGAATTTTAATATTTTTGAATAGTGTGGTGTTTTGTTTGTCAACAATGTAAAAATACTTATTGTTTTTATTGATTTACTTTATTTCCATGGTTCAAAGGCTATTGTTTGCACATATTAAGGCAAATCGTTGTTTGGACTATTGCCATGGAAAAGCACATTATACAGAGAAAATAAATACAGAATTTAACTCTTCTACCTGCATGCTCATTATGAATTTTGTGACTTGTCATGATTCTTCCAAAGACAGGTACTTAAAAATGCTGCCAATTTGGTAGTTTCGTTTAGCATTTTTGAACAAAATAGCATCGAAGTACTATGACGTGTGGATGTTGGGATACTTTTCCATTCAAGAGAAAATTCAAACATATCTCATTTATCTAAAAAAATAAATTTAAATAAAATCATAATATGGGTTGTTTTCTAGATTTTATATGTCGACTGATCTGATAAGTAAGTGATTGGCAATATCATAAATGATAGCTGTACATTTTTATTGTTGAATACGGACATTGGACATTGGGGTCTCTAAAAAAAAAATAAAGTCATAACAGTACCAAGTTTTAAAAGTTAATTTAGTTGGGTGCGGGTGTGATGCATTCTGAACAGCTATTTTATATAGGCATCATATAAGAAGACATCATAAAGATTTTAAGAAAAAAAGATGACTACGGCCGAGGGGTACAGTTAAAAATATCCATCATTATGTTTTTTAAATTATGTTGAAAAAAACGTTTACTCAATAAAGCTAGACAATAAGTATCTCGTTTAAACAGAATTTTGAAATCACCAAAATCGGAGGACTGCACACCATTACCATAGTATAGGTATAATTACACTGGCTCCCCAGTTCATTTGGAGCTCGTAGCCTATGTATGTTGATTATGAACCCATGCTTGCATAGTTTCGACCCTTTTCCGTGGAACACGAAGCTCTTTCATGGAGACCAGAGCCAGTCCGAAACCAAAAACTATTTCATAAAGTAGCCCATACCCCGAAGCCTACAATGTTGATGATTGATACAATTAAGATGAAATACGAAGCTCAGAACACTTCGTATCCTCAAAATGAAGAGAGCTTCACAGACACTTTTGAAACCGGTCTTTTTCCCAGACAAAATTGAAACAGGTTTATTATTAATTATTGTTTGTCAAAATAAGTAAATTTGCATTTTTACATTTTATGCGTATCGCATTGAGCAATTGAACTCTATAAAAGTAAAACGTGACTGGGCAAATGTTGACAAGTCTGACGAAATGAGAACCGTTTTGGAACGACTCCAATTTTGTGATGATCAGTTATTATTGATTATTAATATAAAAGAGCCTGAGTGGTTCAATTTTACAGATTAAACAACGGTGAAATACATTACTTAATGTCATGTCACCTAAGAACCAAGCATGAATAGTGTCACGTCATAGAATTCCAGATTATTTTTTTTCCGGAGAAATTGACATTTAAAAGTTCCTACAAATTAATGCATTGCAAAAAAAAACCAAAACAAACAATAAACGCAAGGACAGTTTTGTTTTACTGCGAGAACCACTGATAGTTCAAACGATATCACTTTAAGTTTGAGCCAAGCATTTTCCTGAGTATCTAGCAAATTCATTCTGTTAGCATTATAAATGTTTCGATAACAAATGACCAGTTCTATATCCTATTACATTTTTAAACAATTCAAATTAAAAGATGTCATCTTTAAATGTCCAAAGGGAAACGAGGCCAGATACTTTTCTTCTGTATTTTTTGCTCGTTCTAAGAATTTAACAAGGTTAAGTAGGTAGGTTAAGGAACTTTGAAAACGCGGATTTCGTAACTTTCGTCAATTGTCCAGGTGTCAGCACATTATGAATTGATCAGTTGCAGGACTTCTATTTTGGTTTACAGATGGAATGACGTTTGTTTTCTTTGATAGTGGAAAATCTACAGTATTATTTGACTCTTTATATGATTGAATGTTCGGGTTTGCATGGTATTAACACCAGTCTTATTTTGTTTTATCATCATTTCTTAGTTGTATGCCCTTCGCCATGTCGTTTGGCTGGGGAAAACGAGTAAACAAATATATTGGTTGTTGATATCCAAGGAATAAAACTGTAAATTCATCAAGTGTAATAGATGGACTTGAAAATGTACATGGCATAGAGAGTGTTTTGAACGTTCTTCACCGTGTTGAAAAGATATATATATAAAAATAACAAAAACTGATGATTAAGGATAAAGTAAAAAAAAAAAAAAACGAAAGAGATCACTCCCCAATCAATACATTTGTATGTACTTGGGCTTACAGAAAACTAACATTTATTTGAAAGGTTATTATAGTGAAAACAAACCATAGCAATTCCAAGTTTTGTTCCAGTTCTGATTGTCCTTTATAACCAACAAGAAGAGGTTTTAAAGGAGATTCAGACCACCTTTTAAAACAATTATTGAAAGGAAAAGCAGACAAATTAAGATATCACTGAATATATGAGAATACTGTGATGGAGGTCTTAAAATGTCTAATATTTAGTATTTTTGCTATATATTTGAAATATCTTGGCTGTCTAATTTATAAGATCCTCAAAATTCTTCACCTTGGAAGATTTTGTTGCTAATTTATATACAGAAATTTGGAAGAGACTATGTTTTACATTTCATTGAAGACATTTTTCAAAATAGTATTTTTGAAAGATAATAAAGTATTGGGTTTTTCTTCCCGGAATAAATAGGACATTTATTTTGATATGCATAACATAGGTTTAAATGATTTTTTACGCTACGCCTTTTATTACATCCAGCAATTCGTGTATACTGTTTAATGTTCTTTTATATAGATAAAGTTTGCTTAGAAGTCTTTATGTTTTAGGGTTTTTGGGGTTTTTTGTCAAAGAAAACTATATTATCGTATAAAAGGAAAATTACTGTTGGTCATATTCAGTTAAATTCTGCACCCATGTGTCAAGTCCATTTGATATAGGTGTCACTTGAATATGATAATTTCCAAGGGCTATCTCTTTGACTTATATTACGTTAACTGTTCTATCAATGGGTCAAAATATGGTCTACACCGGAAACATATCAAGAAACTAAGTCATTGAAGATTTTTGTCACTACTTATAATTGTTAAGAAGTCAACGAAAATAATTAAGGATAGCTTTAGTTTCTTAGGAATTTCATTGTTAACAAACATATTGCACTATCATATATAAACAAAATCCCTCCTACTGGAACTTTTACTGAAACTAAGAATGCAAACAAAACATGCGGGAATTACATTGTATATGTCTTTGATTGCGTCGAAATTTACAATACCTATAAACGGGCGGACGGTTTTCAACCTGTCAATTCCGATTCACAGTTTGGAGATCGTCGCTATTCTGGACGACACATATTGAAGTCTCCTAACAAGGACGTTCATATTCATGGGTAATGCTCTATCTTCCCTGCAAAAATACGGATGAACTATGGTTTGAAACTAAAGTTCAAACTATTCTTGATGATCATCGTAAAGTTTCATTTAAAATACTAGATTTATAATTTGGTATGTGTGACCCGTATAACTTGGGACGCATCAATTTAGTCATTCAATATACTCATGGTAAGACAAACAAACACTCCAGTATTGCTTAACTTCAATATTAAACGATAAACATTACCTTTCGGATCTTGTCTTTATGCGTTGCAACGAAAACAATTCTTGGAAACCCATCCTCTGAACGTTTGCAGTATGTCAGGATTGAATTCACCCAATGTAAAAGGTAAACTGAAAAGAAAATTATAAACAGAAATATATAGTTGAATACGATAAAAGAAAGCTTATAGATATGAAAAACTGTTTTTAGAATTTTTTGTAAAAGTATGTCTCTTCAACTGGATGGGTGCCTTGTCGATTGCAATTGGCAATGTATGGACTTGATGACAGAAATTTTATACACACATATTGCGCAAGATATATGTGTGCGACGTGACTTTTCATTTTTCAATAACACATAAAATAGATGTAGATTAATTATAATAACAGATAATATGCGAGTAAATGAATATGAAGAGGGGAAATTCATTATCAGTATTTTCTACGAATTGCAGTCAATCTTTAAGACTTTCTCATGTTTTATGCATTCCATTACTTTTGTCGTTTAGGCATAATATATAATGTTTTATATATACATTCTTTTAAAACGGAGAATGATATACTTGTTTTGTTTATCTATTTGAATTTTGTAAATATTTTCTAATTACAACATTACTTTATTTGAATGAAACATAACCTCACCTGCGATGGTTGGTTTGCCGAGATGTCCCGGTAAAAATGATAAATCAGGCATATGTTTATGCAGATTAAGGCTACCATTAAACACCAAAACAAATATCCCTCTGCTTGTGATGAAGAGTTGATGAGTCATGTAGTAATCTTTCTGTCCTCCAAAATCCCAGATATCAATAGGGACAATACTTTGCTTATACTTCCCTTCTCTTATAGAGCTGATAACCATTTCGTGAAGTTTGTTATGCGACAATTCATTTGCTACTTCTTTTATTAATTTTTCTTTGTATTTTTCTCTAACAGGATTAGTAGTTTTCTTTCCATCTATTTTTGGATATTCAGCAATACTTTCTACTAGACGAAATTCTGACGTACTAATTTCTTTTAGAAAAATTTCTGACGGACTGCTTTCTAATTCTTCTACATCTGAAATTTTACTTTCTTCAGGAAATAACCTTGGTGTATTGGGTGCTGCAACAAAAATACCTAAAGCGTTGCTTTCTGTATCTGGTACGATATGTGTTTTACTTATTCTTTCCAAAGGTGTTCTCTTTTTTGCATTTTGGCCATCTAATTCGTTTTTACTGGGTACAACTGGAGTCCTTATATCTGCTGAAATTACATTTAGCATCTTAGTTTCATTTGCCGTATCACAGATGTTGCTGTTTTCTTCCGAAATACAAGCTGTAAAAGTGTTATCGTGAGCACCAAGGCTTTCCCTTCGGTGAACTTGTGAAATTATTTCTTTATGCACAAAGCCTTGAGGGGAGTTTTCAAATATAACAACTTCCTCGTGGTCGTTTTTTATGCTAACTGGCCTTCTGATGATGTTTTTTTCTGGCTCGTCTAAGCTTGCTGTCTGGTTTTCTGTGTCCAGAGACTCAGTTTTTGACAAAGTCATGATCATGCTCATCAGTATCTCTTGAACAACTTCACCTTAAGAGTAAACATGAATTGTATGATATGAACTTGAACAGATATCATATTAGAACTTCCAACTTCATGATAAGAATAGTATTCATAGTCATGTTTATACAGTGTATCCCCGCCCTGGTGATTTGATACAAGAAAATATAAGATACATGGGGCGTTTGTCATAAAATTCCATTGATAATGTCAGATTATGTTTTATTTGAATTGTCTTGAAATTTACACAAAACAAGAGCATAGTTTAATTTCATTATTCCTTTTTATTCTCACTCTTACAAATTAATAATGAAAACAACGAATAGGGAAAAAACAAAGATAAAAAAAAAATTTCTGTGTTACAAATATGCGTTTAAAACGTTACCTTTTGGAATAAAAATCCATTTTCCATCGTTTAGATCCATACCGGCTCTTCCCATGTATATCCATATTCCATCTGTTGATTTTCGTTCTTTTGGTAATGCATCCCCAACCAGAAGTTTTGCCAAACAACTTTTTCCAGAAAAATAAGGTCCAACGATGTATACTCTGTTCCAGAAGCACTTAAAATATCCGAGTTTCATGACCTCCTTAAGATCCTCAGTTGTTTCCAAACCAAGACCTCTCAATTCTGTTTCAAAATTTTCTAGGATTGGAAAATGAATTATAAACATAGTAAGCGAATTATAATTTTGTTTTGCCAGCTGTAAAACCTTGATATCATCAGAAGAAATTAAAATTAAGATTCATTGAAAGTTGCTTTTTTTTAAGCTGGTGCTTTAACACTTTAGTTTTGATTTTTTTACTGTTTAAATAATTGTATTTGCATATGCATTAACATGATTAATGAATAACATAAGTAAATATGGTATGATTGTCAATTAAACGCCTATCCACAAGACCCCAACTGAATATTAGGTCACCGTACAGCCTTGAACAATGATGATTGTCCATACAATATACATGATATAGGAGCGAATAACAATAGCCCCGGCATGATAAAGACATAAAGCAATTTAAACGAGAAAAGAAACGAAATGGTTCTTACTGAAATGATAAACAAAACGAACCAAATATGACAGACAGCAACCACGAGAAACATTAAATTAAGGGCTCCTGTCTTGGAACAGGCATATGAGACGGGGCGGGGTTAAACACGTTTGTGAGGGCTCAACCCTCTTCATAACATAAGATAGTACTAACAAAGGTACAAAGAACTCATCGTATTGATGTAAGAGTTTTTCTGAATTACTGAAAACTGTTCTCAAGCCAGTTACAACTAACATTTAAAATTAGTTTTAATTCTAAACGACATGGATGATTAACATAATTTTTTTATAACAATGTTACAAATAATAATGATAATAATAATAATAATAATAATAATAACAAACTGAATGAGTATGTTTATTATGATTCTGCAAGTAAACATAAACATAAAAAATACTTTGAAAAATAAACACTCAAAGTCCTTGTAATGAAGTTTGAATAAAATAAGCTGAGGAAAATCAACATTTTCGACTATCTAAGTTTGGTGCTTTCCATTTTCAGAGTTTTTTAATAATCAGGTCCAAATAAATATCACTGATGATACTTTTAAAGAGGCAAAATGCATTGGCCATAACTGATGAAGTGTTAATTGTCGAAATGCGGATCTGGCACAATACGATTGATACCAATAATGATGTATAAGAAGGGTATATAGACGACACTACTATACCTAGTTCTTTATGAGGATTTCTGTGAAGTTTAGATTATCAATATAAACAAGAGTGTTACGTTTTCTAATTTATCTTAATACCAAGATGGAAAAGGTCCAGTTTTTAATTATCTTAAATCCCGACCATTGTGAATGATGTTGATGAATAAGTGGGATGTCCAGGATTGTTGTGATTCCAAAGTTCTTTCGTTTGGTAAACCAATAAATATTTTTTTACACAAAACAATATAACATGAAACGTTGTTTCCGGACTAACAACAAATTAAAATGTGAAAACATCCACAACCAATATACTTGAAAAGGTTTGAATCCATTGTGTTCATTGCGTATTGTAATCTTTATATATTTCTTGAATTGGAACTACCTGCAGCTTTGTTCATTTCAGATTAAAATTTGTTTACGTTTGTCTTGCATTTTACTGATTTTTACGTATGAATATAAATATGCATTGATCAGTTCCTCGAATATTTGTAACATGCAAAGCAGAACTTTGCAGGTACTTCTCCATTCCTGTTGTCTGGTCTGTCAAGTTACCTATGACATGTGTGCTAGAACCTTTAGACTTACTTAAGGACCTGTTGCGGTGACAAATCGGCTGTTCACATATATCTTTTAATTTCTTCAAACCTAGTTTTGCTGTTTAAATGATGTATATTTCATTCTTATTTTCAAAAAATAATATTTCTTGCAGTGTATTTATTGATAAATGTGATGTATTATCATACTCAATTTTGTAACAATTAAGTAACATTGAAAACATATCATACAATTTATCTTTTCAAGTTTTGTTCAATATCAGTCGTTTTCAAAGCATTCATAACGAACTGCATTTCAAAAGATTTGATTCAACCAATTAACACAAGTAATGTACAATTAAGGTTTCTTATTAGTTTATTGTCCGTTGAAACCATAACAAACCAACGGTCTGTTACACAGACATAGACGATATATCTAACTTACTCATTTCACTCATTTTACTATTTTCTTCTATTTTTTTCTGCAATAAAAATGCTGGCTATATAAAACAGAGTAACATAATGCTGCTAATACAAATTCCATTTCCTGATGTCCTCACCATTACAAAGATACATACATGTCAAACGCATTAGTAGTAAATCAATGCCGAAACTAATTGATAACGTTCAAGAAATTTAGGTAAAAATAAACAATTGATGTTATCGCATAAACTCAAAAAAAAAAAAAACCCGAGATCGAGTACGTCAACAGGGTAGCTGTCTGTTACATTGTAAGATTCACCCATGCATATCTTCATTCATTCAAAATGTCAAAATCGGGAACGGACACAATCGGTATATGAACAGATCCGACGACTTTCTTAGTCCGCAAAATCCTGTCGTTGGTGAGTTGAGACACGGCCCTTTCGTATCAATCAACCTATTTATGATGGTCAATGTGAATTTTTAAACACTGTTGCAGCAGTTGTTTGTATCGAGAGAAAATCTCTTGTAATGATGTTCGTATAATGTGATTATGCACGAACGTAAAGTTTCAATTGATATATAAAAACGCAATACGATGTAATATGTGTCAGTTCGTTATTAACTGATTTCAAAAGTTAAAATTCATCTTATAATTCAAGACCCTCCTTAGGCATTAGGTGGTCTTGGCTCATTCATCATTAAAGCTGAAGCTGTAGTTTGCTTTGGAAATTTGTCTAACCGTTTTTCATAGGTTGGCTTTTAAGTATGAATATTTAAATGTTGCACGCTGTTAAATTAACCCCTCTTGTTTAGATCGCCAAACCTGCATACGAGACGAAAACATAGGTAAGAATAGAAGTAGTACAAACATGTAGTGCAAAGGGACAATTTAACGAGTTTTGGTTATTCTCCAAAGGGTTATCATGAAAATTAATCAAAAGAAGCTCTTGAAAAATAATCCAGGATCTAGAAACTGCCAACTCTAAAATCATACTGAATTGACTGCAAACAAATTGTATGAACAGTACTGAATTGACTGCAAGCAAATTGCATGAACAGTACTGAATTAAACGCATTGGATAAGTTTAGAAATTGACTGACAGACTGAACGTGACTGAATAATTTATAATAGTAATAATACACCAATCCGTATCACAACATACACCCATGCGGAACTTTCATCTTTCCCAACTACACCAAATGCATTTTCCTACTGAATCTTACATTATTCTCCGTAACACCATACTAACATAAATCATTCCCAACTGCACCATACACTATTCCTCATTGTATCATTCACGTTTTGGGGAAGGTTTACACAATACAAGTGCTGTAGCAATCCGCAAAATCAAAAGTTGTTCTCAGTAAAAATACAGTGTGTTCATCATGTTCATGTAGTCTTCTTGTCAGTATTATTTAAATTTTGGGTCTTTTTCTCTACTATTATTTTTTCCAGGTTTCTGTTTTCTTTTATATTTCAGCATCCCATTTTTTTGTAATCTTTATTTTGTCAACCATTTTTCACAATTCTTTTCAGGAGCATTATTATATACTTTTTTTGTAAATATCACCAATACCCCTTACATGTTATGATTTCTATTAGTGTGAAGGTAGAATTACCTGAGATCACCCTCATTTTTCGGTGGGGTTTGTGTTGGTCAGTCTTTAGTTCCCAATGTTGTGTTTTGTGTGCTGTTGTCTGACTGTTGGTCTTTTTCTTGTTAAGCCATGGTATTGTCAGTTTATTTTCAACTTATGAGTTTGAATGTCCCTCTGGTATCTTTCGCCTCACTTTTACCCCTTTAGTAGTTTTTATAATTACTTTAGATTATCAGATGACTCAATGAATAACCAGACTCTCAATAAATCCCGTTAACATATTCATGATTGTAGTAAAATATCATAAAAAATAATATACACTATATTACCTTTATAAGTTGTTTGATTGCTGTACTTCTTGTTACATCTTCTTCCGAAAACCAAGTCTGTTCATCTGAAAGATCAAGTGGTGTCTTCTTTTCCTGAAATGAAACAATTCTTTTTAAAATATTCCGATGGTATACAGTTTTGCACTTTTATACAATGACATTATTACATTAACAAAGTATTACTATTGTATTTTAGTAATTTTAAAGCAATAAATATAATACTTTCAACCGTGTTTTATCAATTAAAAACTGCTGCATGATTGTCAATGCTAACAAAAACACATATTGACTACGCAAGGAAGGAGGAGTTTGTGTAGCAAGAGACGCTTACCCTGTCGACACCACCACTACGCCATATTCACTTCCCCTTCTCAAAGTTCATAAACTGTACAACTTACCTCGGGAAACTACTGTTTCACATCCCCTTTCAGACAAATACAAACAGACGTCTTACATCTCAGATATTGTTCGTCTTAGAATTTTAAGAACGGGATATATAGGAAAAACGATTTTGCCTCAAACTTTCCCTTGCCAACCAAGGTCCCGATGGTATTAAATAAATGTAGGCAAAATCCTTCATCCTTAATCAGTTTAATTGAAAATACCTCCCTACTTTAGAGATAAATCTGTTCTTTTCATATCTTATTCATATACAAATATACATATCTATGGCGACAAAAATAATCAAATATAAACACTTGATGCAAGATCTCAATATTGACGACTGCAAGTCTAAACATCCTGATTGCACCTGTTCTTGTTACCAATTCATATATAATTATGTCAGCAAAATATCTACTGATGGCCTGAACATTGACAACATCACTTCGCTTCTAAATGTGCTATCAAAAAAACATATACAATGTGAGCTTCAATCAATAAAACTTCGTCAGGCAATTGCCACAACGAAAAAAAAAACGTGGATATCCCTCCCAATGGATAATGTGCAGTCGATGATGTATATATGAATTTTAAAACAATGGGTCTATGAACATTCATCTTTCGTATATTTTCTAAGAACTAAATGTTGCTTAACTCCTATCTTACTTCCATGACAAATATGTTGTTGTTGTCGTAGATAAAAAGCAGAATAACATCTGTTTTGTTTGTAAAGCACCTTGCATAAATTGTTTGATTCCCAGCTATAAAAAAAGAAGATGTGGTATGATTGCCAATGAGACAACTCTCTACAAGAGACCAAATGACACAGAAATTAACAACTATAGGTCACCGTACGACCTTCAACAATGAGTTAAACCCATAGTCAAGCATCTAAGTCTAATATTTTAGCAGAATTGATCATTTAATGGTAAAAAGTAAAATAGCAAAAATACCGAACTCCAAAGAAAATTCAAAACGGAAAGTCCTTTAACATGTTCTTGGATTAATTTGCACTTGTCAAGAGTGCAAATTCGAACCACACTTTTTTTTATCGTAGAATCTTCAAATTTGGCAATAATGTACCTCTGGGGATAGGTAACACAATACAATTTTTTTTTTTGGTGTGGCTCGCCTGGTTCGTCAACTGGAGTGAAAACAGTGACAAAATCCTGTAGGATATTTTTTTCTCCCATAGGATTTTTAAAAATCCTACAGGATTTTGAGAAATCCGATAGGATAAAGTCATAATCCCATGGATATTTTTTATATCCTACAGGATATTTAAATCCTAAGGGATTTTTAATCCCTTAGGAGAATAAAAATATCCTATAGGATATATTTTCTCCTTAGGACTAAAAAAATCCCTTAGGAAAAATAGAAGCAGTTCCTACAGGATATTTTTATCCTATAGGATATTTGTCTAAAAAATAATCCCGTGGGATAAAAATATCCGATAGGATTAATAAAAATCTAAGGGATTTCATTACAGAAAAAATATCCTGTGGGATAAAAAAATCCTAAGGGTTATAAATAAATCCTAAGGGAGAATAAAAATCCTATGGGAGATTAAAGCAAATCATAAGAGAGAAAAAAATCCTATGGGAGAAAGAAATCTCCTATGGGAGAAATAAATATCCTATGGGAGAAAGAAATATCCTACGGGAGAAATATCTATTAGGGAACAAAACCAAAGAAAAGAGAATATTTTTATATGTTCTGGTAGTAAGTAAAGGTATTATCTAATTTGACCAAATATCCCCAGATTTCAGTGTTCAAGAAATGTAAATTTTACTACAAATCACACAATTCCCGATAATTGTATTTCAAGCATGGAGCTTGCATTCAGTTTCTGCTACTGGTCCTTTGTTATTTTATGTTTATTATTGCCATTTGCGTAGTTTCTTCTGTTACCTATACTAACATTGGACTCTGACTTCTTTTAAATTAAGTTTTCTCCTGTTTTATGCAGTTTGGTTGTTTATTCCTCATTTGTTAAAGGAATAGGGGCAGGTTGAGATATCAAAAGTCATAAATTACATTTTATCGCCTGTCACAAAGCAGAAAGATTGTGACACCATCTAAACCAAAACTGTGAAAAAAATCCGAAGCAATTTCAAACAACACATGGTGTTGGGGCTAAGAATACCACCAGCTCTTTATTGAAACTAATGGCAAGACGGAAAAATGCGTTCAACAGATCTATCCAATACACTACAATTACATAAACAAAAACCTTTGAAAATCGTATATAAGTGGTTTTTTTTTTATAAAGTATAGGTAGCATTCCATGAAGATTTATTTAAGGTGGAGATGCCTGAATAGTTTTGCCAGTTACTATATTTCTTCGAATTTGACTGTCCTCAATATGCATGTAGTATTTGCAACTGAACATTTACATTAACTTACAACAATAAATCCTTCAACAGAATTTGATAATAACTCAAATTTTATGAAACTAAAAACTATATGTTCTAAAGAGAGTGTGTTGTTCGTCTCGGTCTATTTGCATCTCCGACAACGGATACGTCAACACGTTAGACTAGAATATTATTCGTGACTAAAACTTTCTTTGTTTTTTGAAATTATAATTGCTGATAATTTCCCCAAAAAATGTATGTACTTATTGATTATTGGTTTATACAGATAGAAAGTTAGTTTTATAGATACATGTAGTCACAATTTAAAATATATGTTGAAAATAAGAGAGAAAATAATCATATAAATTGCATACATTTAACATGTTTCTGTTCATAATAGGAACGGGTATACGAAATTTTCTTAAATGTTGTAAGGGTAACAGAGGCGGATTTAGGGGGTAGGGGCACGAGCCCCCTTTTCTGGGAAAAAATTGGTTGATTATATAGGGAATCACTGAAGCATGACCGGAGCGGGCCCCCTCCCCCCTCTTAGGCAGTCAGTGGGCCTCCACCGAGGCCCCCACTTATGAAAATGTCTGTATCCGCCACTGGGTAAATACACAAATGATTTAGTTTTTAAATATAAAGATGATGCATACACACATATTATAGGAATAACGTCTCACCAACTATAGCATTTCATAATTGTAATGCTTGGTTGAATAGTGGAAGGCGTCATTTAAAAAATGTACATGTTCGCTGTGGTTAGTAGTAGTTATTCAACTTCCTAGAAAATCTGCATAGCCGCATTTGCATTTACACACCATAAATATATTTCCAGTTTATTTCTGTCATTATTTTTCTTCGCTTACGATAGTAGGGGGCCGGTACGTCTAAACACTGCTAAGAACTCCTTAGTGCACTAAAGACTTAAGTTATGCTACCATGGACTAGAAGAGGTGCTGTTACATGTACATTGTTTTCATATTATGGTAAAGATTGATATTTAATACATAATTATCAAGTTTTATAGAAAAAGAACAACAAATAAATGAGTAATTGAACAATATTTAGGAACGTGTCGAAAATCAGTGAACGGTTGATACGAGCCAACTTACATAGCAACTGCTAAAAAAATCATAATCTTTCTTATTTTAAGTAATAAACAATTGTTAAGACTAGTGTTAAATATGTACAATCAAATATTTTGTACTTATTTACAAAGATTAAAAGGACAAATCATTTTGCTTTTGTTTTATTTCTCTTCCGATAAACTTTTTTGTGTGCTTGGCTTTGATGTGCGTCAACTTTTAAGTAAGAATATGGTCACCTTGTTAAAATGTTTATGTGTTAAAAAGTGTTATCAAGAAAAAAGGAATAGAAATGTCGACAATAACAAACTTTGATATTTTATGCTCAAAATAGATATAAAAATATGTGGTATGAGTGCTCATATTACAGTTGATTTGGCAATGGAGGAAAAAGTGTGTCTCCTCTTCGGAAATTTTACAAACTTTACACACTCTGTGTTCTCTTTAAATTTTTTGACGACTATTAAAAAAATGTATAGGTCAAAGAACGGCCTTCAACACGGAGTCTTGGCTATATAGAGCCTCAAAATGACTAGTGTACAACCGTTCAAACAGGAAAACCAACGGTCTAATCTATACGAAAAAAGAAAAACGAGAAACATTTATGAACTATACATAAGCAAACGACAACAACTGAACAACAGGTTCCTGACTTAGGACAGGTGCAAACAAATACAGTGGGTTTATGTGTTTAAAAGCCTTAACTTATATACGAATAACTCCCGAGACTTAAGTTACAATGTTCTTAATATTGCCAGAACCGTATGCGTTAATTTAGAGCAAAAGATATAATTTTTCAAAATCTATTTCTGAAACGACTTCTTGTCTGGATATGCATGAAATGTTTGCCACTGGACGTTAAGCAACCAACAATCGACCAATCAAATTTTGCTTTAAAAATTAATTAAACAATATAAACCACAATTTTATTAATCACTTGTTGTCTGTTGTCTGTTTGTACAATAAACATAATGTATACTGAATTCGTTTTTGTCCAGAAATATATTCCTTAGACGACTTCAAGTATGTAAATAAATGCATAGGGCATCATGTGGTAGTTGAAATTATTCAGTGCAATCATTTAGTGCCTCGGTCTCGAAATTATAGCCCCTATTTAGGTATTGACCAATCATAAGGGAGAGGGGGGTCTAGGGTCAAACATTATTCTTTGTTTACATGTAATACCACTCCTTCTGGTCCTTAGTACACTAAGGAGTCCTTAGCAGTGTTTAAACGCACCCGTAGAACGGCATTATGTTTTCCGATCTTAGCGTCCATTCGTTCGTTCGTTCGTTCGTTCGTCCGTTCGTTCGTTCGTTCACTCGTCCGTTTGGTTCGTCCGTCCGTCTGTTCATCCGTCCGTTCGTTCGTCCGTTCGTTCGTCCTTCCGTTCGTTCGTCCGTCTGTCCTGCTTCATGTTAAAGTGTTTGGTCAAGGTAGTTTTTGATGAAGTTAAAGTTCTATCAACTTGAAACTTAATATTCATTTTCCCTATGATAAGATATTTCTAATTTGATACCAAATTAAATTAGTTATGACCCCAATTTCACGGTCCAACGAACATAGAAAATGTTAGTCCGTGTACTATGGACACATTTTTGTTATATGTTAACTCAGACATATATATATATCTGGTTAACAACAACAAAAAATTTCAATATTTGAATTTGATGTGACTTATTGTACATGTACATCTTTTCCATGTTTTTTTTTTTTTTTTTTTTTTTTTTTTTGGGGGGCTTGGGGTATGTATTGTTTAATCGTAAAGCCACTTTATGATTACAACGTTTCTGAAAATAAAAAGCATGGTTCCAAAGGGGAATTAAAAAAAACACACCTTTTTCGAAAGTTTCAGATGGAAACGTAAATTTACAAATATAAATAGTTCATTGGTGTAATTTAAAAAACTAGAAAATTATTTTAGTTATTAAAGTTGAGTAAGAATTTATAACATTTATCCCACCTAGAACACATCTTAAAAGATGACTGGTGATAATTTCTGAGACATGGTACATTTTGTATAGGTAGTGATTTACTTTGACATGTTCGGGTATTACAGTGGAGTTACATGTATATTACCTGTATAGGGTAAGTTACTCTCGAAGTTTCACGTATATTCTGGTATATATTTATATTGGTGTTCAGTATCTATTCATGATAATAAGGTTTTATAATATTCACAATTCTGCATGTTCTCAAGGACGTATAACTAACATACGTCCTTGATGTTCTGTAATCCAAATTCACATTTTATTTTCAGACCAAATGTCAATGAGGATATGTAATATTTGAAGGAAACAATTTTGACTATCAAATTGATTTCGTTGTTGTTAATTTGTATTAATTCATTGAAATTAAAACAAATTAATACGGATTGTCCACTAAGAACTGAAGCCGATATTAGGGTGTATTCTATGAATTTCATGGATGTAATAGATTTGTTTTTTTTTTTCAGTTAAGTGTGAGTGATATAAGTTAAGGTCAGAAAGTCACAGGACAAAAAGTCACAGGACAGAAAGTCACAAATTTGATAGGACAAAAAGTCACAAATAATTTGTTGACAATTGTTATAAATATATAAGAGAAAGATCTTGAAATAATTTCCTTTTATTACATATATTCATTTTACAGTTTAGAAATTGTTCTTTAGCCTTGATAAATGAAAATTTATTAAATTTTAATAATGCAAATGATCTATTTCTTGGCACCATGAAGCCGTTTAAGTACCAAGCCACTTTGACATTTTGTTTTCTTAACAATTATATTATCATTATTGATATCTATTAAATAAATTTTAATTACAAAGTTGCTTTATATATAATATTTCAAGAAAAATACAAAAAAAGTTTTTTTTTAAATAAGTATTTTCTTATTCAAAGAAAAATAATCTCAAAACTGAATTGTGACTTTTTGTCCTGTGACTTTTTATCCGTAACTTTTTGTCTGTGACTTCTTGTCCTGTGACTTTCTGTCCTACATTCTAAGTTAAGACCCCTCTTTAATCATGAATGGTCATGCTTTAAAATCGGGAGAGTTTCTTTGACATGGTACATTCTGTATAGGTAGTGATTCACTTTGATATTTCCAGGTTTTACAGAGTTACATACATGTTACCCGTAGATCATAAAATGCCGTCCCATGAAATCTTACGTATAGAGGTTCACGTTAATAGTGGTGCTTAAAACTTCTTTTTTTAATCATTAAGTTATTTTTCTCTCGTGTAAACAGCCAAACTCTTATTATAACACTTGATTATTGGTGTTCCCAAGATTATTTCTTCCTTTAAAAATTACACATTGTAATTAAATAGAAAAAAATATTTTGGTTTTTATAACTTCTTTAGATTTATAAATTTGATCATTATGTATCATTTAATAACATCGGATTTAACCATCCTACATGTATATGAAATACATGTTAAAAATCATTATTTGGTAAACATCGGACCTAACCATAAATATAATTTAATATTTCACGGCTATCTATTTGTATTTGCCACCTCCTTTAATATGTATTTTAACTTTGTGTCTTCTATCTTATGGTCCAATCCGTGTGCCCTAGAGGCCCGGCCAGAGAATAATACACACATCGCACAGTTAAAGATAGTGAAATGACAATAAGTGTACACCTATATATTGTCTTAACAGTTTAAGCTATTTACTTTAATTTGTTCATCATATCCGTAGGAAAAGCAAATATTAAAAAATATAAAAGATTTAATTTTTAACAAGGATCCGGAAATCTAGTTTACAATTTCACTTCACCTTAATTATTTTCAGGGAACATTCCTGATCAACAAAAGTTCAACCAGGAATCACAGAATAAGGGAACGACTATTTAACTTCAAAGGAATGGGATGGGGTTGTGTTTTCTTCCTAAAAGATATATTTTGATCCCCAGTTTAATGCACAAAACAATTGTGGCCAGGAGGTGAACAAAAATATTTGAATCCATATTTTCCCCATAACCTAATTATAGTGATAAATTTAAAAAAATAATTTGATCAATAGCATTAAAAACTTTTATAAAATCTTAATCAGACACAAAAAAAAATCATGACCCTCTCCCTTCTTTTGAAGTTAAAAAGTTGCTCTTAAAATTGTAACAGCCAAGGAATTGTATAGTAATTATTATACAAATCCTTGTAAAACTATATCACTGCATAATCATTATCCCGAATAAATCGATATTTAAAATTCATTTTTATAAAGTTGGAACGAGTCAGTAGAATGACACTGAGACTACTATATAGTAGTCTCAGAATGACAGTATATTTAAATTAATCAAGAATAGATAATGTTTACTTTCGATTTTTGAACGTAATGAAATCAGGAAGTGACAAGGGATAACAAATTTAGAATGCATCCAGATTCATATACAGATTGGTGTTTAATAAAAAGGCGGGAATTGTCAATTTTTAAATTAAGTTGCTGTGTCTCTCGTTTAGTTTTATCAGAGACATATAATACAATTATATTGTATTATATGTCTCTGGTTTTATACTGAATGATTTCGTATTTTACGTCTTTTGTGTCTATTATATTTTTAAGAATACGTTCTCGCATGCGTAGAACATGATAAAGAAAGCACCTGTTTGACTCGTGAAAATATTTTTCAACGTATTAAAGCCACATTCAAGATGTTTTGTTCTAACGGTTCATTAAAAAAGAGGGTCTGGATGGGGTTTACAGAATACAGAATAATGGGTAAAAAGTGCCGAATAAAGGCAAAAAAAAAAATTAATACAGAAAGATCGAAAAAAAAAAAACTTATAGAGAATGACGCAGTGCTAATATATAAAGAATACAGAAAAAGACTGAAAAAATAATAGAATACAGTGTTGAAGGATCCCCATACAGACCCTCATAAAATTGACTCATATTTCTTACATCTATTGTGTTTTCACACCTAACAGTTTCTGGGTATATACACATGGTGGTAAACGTACACCTTCAATGTTTAAGTAGGTGTGAAATTTTAATCTGGTAATTGAGATTATTTTTTTCGTTTAATAGAGTAGAAATTTATTATATGGTTGAGAAATATCGGGTAGTTATAACTTATTATTTCTCTAGAATTTGTAAAGATTAAAGATAAAGAATTAGAAGATGCACCTTAAATACTGTATTTTGCAGACTTTCCCTGAATCGTTTATTCCCTCTACAATTCGTGAGTGGAATAAACCTGATCCAAAAATTCTCAGTGTCGACTCTATTTCTAAATTTAAGAAAAACAATAGTCTACTAAGTAAAGTTGAAACGTTTTATTTGAACGGCTAGAGGAAATTGAATATTATCTTAACGCAATTGCGATGCTCCGCTTCATTCTAAAATTATGAACTTTTTCGAGCTTATATTATAAATGATCTTTCTTGCCAATGTGGGTCAGATATTGAGGATCGATACGTCTAAAAACCGCCCAGGACTTCCTGGGTACACTCAGGACATAAAAATACAACCAGGAGATGTAATAGGTATGCATTCGATAGACAATTTAATTTTTGATCTTATATTTTTTGTTTTGATAAAATCAATTCAATATTTGAGAAGTTTTTTAGAAGTTTTTATCGGCACGCGCCGACAATTTGGATTTGTTATGCACGACCGATGATCATATTCACTACCAATTATCGTGTTGATTAGGTCGTTTGATATTAAATGATTAAGTGTGTCACTGCGATTAGGGATGGTAATAAACACATACAAATAATAAACATATTGTTTTTGCAAAAGGCAGTGTCTGCGCGTACCCGCATGCGGGGACGCGTAGCCAAATTTTACTTCGTAGGCTACGCGTACCCGCAACCGATTTTATAATAAACTGTCATATGATCGGGAATAAAGATACACGAAAATTATCGGTGAATTCAGTGAAGAGAATGGCAAATAATAATTTGTATTTAATGTATAAGTTAGAAAAATAGAAACTCTTTTCACTTTGTAGTAGGTTGTTTTCTATGCTTGGAATAACAACTATAACGAGGATGTAGGGTTCTGATGTTTTATTGTACCAGTAGATAAAACAAGTCTGAAATAGCAATACAACATATATAAATAACAAGCTATTTCATATAACATAAATACTTTTACGAAATATCACAGTTTATGTAATACAGAAATATAATAATAAATATTACATTTATCTGTTATTAAATAAGTAGCAAGTAAAATGTTTTACAAGTAGAAGATGTTCAATGTTTACGGTCGGTGAAATTAACCTCGGTGTCACGAGTACTTTTACTAAATTAACTTATGATGTGGTCTACGATAATTTTGTGTATCTGTCTATATGTAATCACTACTGGTTCACCTTACAAACGATATATAATAAATGTTATATCTACATTTATTAATAATAACTTCATTAAAATATATAGTACGTATAATAATTAATTACATAATATCATACAAAATCATAAAGTTGCAAATATAATAATCATAAAGACTGATGATGTCAATATTATTGATTCGTTAAAAGCTCCAAATAAAGGGAGGTAACTCATGTTTACAATACAATATAAACAATGCCAAACTATAAATAAATATACTCTTACCACTTATGGAGTGAGTTGAAGTAGTAAGGTTAACGGCACATCAAATAAACATCACACAATCATGTGTCCTATATAATTACACATTACATGGAGTCCTGAAACCAAAATACGAACATAAATACTCGGACTCTAATTATAGAAATATACAATGTGACAAATATTCTTTACTCATTCATATTTGTACTTTATAAAAACTATTCGATACAAAACTATTACTTTATATAAATGGAAACACTCTTCAGTCTTTTGTTTAACAAGCTGTCATTTATAAAATATGGACTATTCGTGACAATAATCAAATAGTAATATACGCAAATTAACAATACAATAGTCTACCGTGGCAAATAAACCGTAGATTATAAAATCATATACTTATAGCTTAATAAAATACTCTCATGTACATCTTGTGTACGTATGTTACATGCATGCGATATGAGGAGAACGTTACAATTAAGACAAATAAATAGAAACTTTGCTATAATATCATTTAAGTGAAAAATATAAATAATGTTAATAAAGAAGTAAACTTACAGTATTCAATAATATGTTGTCCAAAATATAAGGTTTACAAGTAAACTATGTGGTCAATATAAACAGACATAAATTCAATAGACTGTTATGGCTGTCGTCCGTGGAAATATACAGGTAAAACAAAGGAAATTTAACTTAACCGCGAAATACTAACAGCCAATCAAATACAATCATTCAAGTAAATCCCTAATGAATATTCATAGAAAATAACGTGAATATTACTATACATATAAGTAAGGTTTTCAAGTAATAATTTAAACTAAAATACAATATTCAAAATATGTTATTAAGCTTTTATCATAAATATAGTAATTTAATAATTAGATGATTTTTACAATATATAAAATTATCATAAAAAAATCACTCTGCTACATTCTCCCCGCTGTAGGAAAATGACTTCCACGTCATTCCAGTCTGTTTCCCCCTTCACTGAAAATTGACGTCCTCGGCAAGCCATTAACCACTAGTAGTTGCATCGCATGATGTCAAGGATGGTTCTGGACAACTCCATCTCCAAGCCTTTAAATCTCCCTTTCTGTGCTTCAGACTCCAACCAGTGAATCTTCATTAACCAATCTGGCTGTTGGATTGTAGCCTGCTTTGATACAACATAGTCCTCAAGGTACTTCGGTGGTTTCCTGTTCCTCTGTGGTCTAGTTGATACTGGCGAATCTCGTGGTGGTGTCGGTAATATCCGTCTTCTACGTGGTTGTTCTGGAGCTATGGTGGGTTCATCTGCCTCTTCTAGTGATAGGTTTGTTGGCGCACTCTCATCTTGATCAATAGAAGTGTGTACTTCAGTAGTCTGAGCAGTCGCTTCTTCAGTATCCTCATCACTCACAGGGGCTGGTTCTGCAGCTCTATTGGTGTCCACAGGAAGAGCGTCCTCCTAAACCAGTTCCCTGCTGATCACTACTCTCAGCTCCATCATGGTCGTCACCAGTGAAACCAAGAGTTCCTTTTCTTGTCGGTCCACAACTGGTACATCACTGTTAGTGTTGTCCTGTGTACTCTGATCAAGTATCCAATATACATACTCCTGCTCCGACTCCTCATCTGACTCCTTATCAGTGGTCCTGTTCACACTGTTTCCTTCAGATTTCGTCGGTTCCTCAGGCTGCTTCTTTCTTCTTGGCCTGGGCGCAGGACGTTTCTTCTTAATATCTTTATCCATATCTGTAGGCAGATCTCCAATAGGCAAGAAAAGGTTCCTGTGCAGTGTCCTCTTTCTTCCTTCTTTGTTCTCTTTCTGAACCACGTACACTGGTATTCCACAATTAGGCTGACTAATTATCCGGTACGGGTCATCTTCCCACCTATCTGCTAACTTGTGCTTTCCATCAAAAGCTAGTGTCTTGACCAAGACTCTATCTCCCGGTTTCAGCACAGCTCCTTTTACTTTCTGATCGTAATGTTTCTTTTGTCGTTTCTGGGCAGCAAAGATGTTTCTTGTTGCTGTGTCATATGCTTTACGTAGTCTTTCTTGCATTTCCTCTGCATACTTTGTTGTTGTAACAGGTTCAGCTTCATCTCCAATACCAAAAGCGATGTCTATAGGTAGCTTTGGTTGTCTTCCAAACATCAGGAAATATGGTGAGAATCCAGTTGACGTTTGACGTGTACAATTGTACGCATGGACAAGACCAGCAACATGCGACTTCCAATCTTTTTTCTGAACGTTTTCTAAAGTACCAAGCATACCAAGTAGTGTTCTGTTGAAACGTTCAGTGATGCCATTACCCATTGGATGATACGGTGTTGTTCTTGATTTCGTCATACCAGTGATGTTACATAATTCCTTGATGATTTTGGATCCAAAGTTGGCACCTTGATCGGAATGAATTCTTTCTGGCAAACCATAATGGACGACAAAGTTGTTGAAGAATGCGTCTGCAGTTGTTTTTGCTGTCTGGTTTCTTGTTGGTATTGCCAAGGCATATCGTGTGAAGTGGTCTGTTATTACTAGTATGTTCTCAAATCCACCTGTAGATCTTTCAAGTGAGAGATAGTCCATACATACTAACTCCAGAGGTTGTGTCGTCTCGATGTTAATGAGTGGTGCTCTGTGACTGGCAGGTTGCTTTCGTCGAATACATCTGTCGCAGTTCGATATCCAGTTGTCAACATCTCGATTCATTCCAAACCAAACAAAACGGTCTCTAACTAATGAAACTGTTTTATCTCTGCCTTGATGTCCCATCTCATCATGTAATGCTGTTAATACTTTGAAATGCAGACTTCAGGTAACACCAGTTGTTTATGTTGTTCCCCATTGTCGTGGATAACACGGTAAAGAACACCATCGATCATTTTCAACTTGTCGTAGTTGTTCAAGAACCAAGTGTTCCATGGTGAACGTTCTAGCTGTTCTTTTCGTGGCTTGCGATGTTCATCAACTCAGTATATCCAATCTTTAAGGTAAGTATCTTGCTTTTGTTCCATCTTTATGTTGACTAAATGTTGTGATGGTAAGTATGGATCATCTGTGACTTTAGGTGTTGTCATCGATAACGTCTGAACATAGGGTTGTGCATGCTGTAACTGACAAATGGCTTTCACAGAATCTGTACTAATGTTGGAGGTGTTGGTACGACCAAGTAGTTCAGGAAGTCTGGAAAGTGCATCTGCATCAGCGTTGTTAGCACCAGGTCGATAGACGATGTTAAAGTTGTAAGATGACAAACTTGCTATCCAACGATGTCCAGTGGCATCAAGTTTCGCTGTTGTTAAGACGTAAGTAAGTGGGTTGTTGTCGGTTACCACGGTAAATGTGTTGCCATAAAGGTAATCATGAAACTTCTCTGTTACTGACCATTTCAAAGCAAGGAATTCTAACTTATGGACTGGATAGTTCCTCTCAGTCTTGCTAAGTCCTCTGCTGGCATAAGCAATGACTCTTTTCTTTCCTTCTTGTTGTTGGTACAGTATTGCTCCAAGACCAAGCATAGATGCGTCTGTATGTAATTCAAAAGGTTCCTTGTAGCGTGGATAACCAAGAACAGGTGGCATCGCAAGTTGACTTTTGAGCTTCTGGAAGGCATCTTCTTGTGGCTTGTCCCAAACCCATGATGTAACTGTTGGCTTCTTGAGTTTTCGCTTACTGGACTTCTTTGGTGCAGGCATCAAGTCTGTGAGCGGTCTTGCTATCTTAGAGAAGTCTTTGACGAACTTGCGGTAATAACCAACGAAACCAAGGAAGCGACGTACTTCTTCTGGCGTTGTGGGTCGAGGCCAGTTGATGACTTTCTCTAGTTTATCTGGATCGGGTGAAATACCATCTTTAGAGACTATGTGGCCGATGTACTTAACTTTGTCTTTGAAGAATGCACATTTCTTGGGCGAAAGTTTCAAGTTGTGTTCTCTTAGTCGTTGTAGTACCATCTGTAGCCTTTCAAGATGTTCTTCATACGTCTCTGAAAAGATGATCAAATCGTCAAGGTATATAAAGCATATATCTAGGTGAAGATCTCCAAGTATCTGTTCCATGAGGCGTTGGTAGGTTGCTGGACTGTTTACGAGGCCAAACGGAAGTCTGTTGAACTCGTAGAAACCAAGTGGGCCGACTGTAAACGCTGTTCTAGCCTTGTGTGTCTCTTCAACCTCAACTTGGTGATATCCACTCTTCATGTCCATGACTGTATAGTAGTTGTTTCCTCCCAAGGCGTCAAGGATTTCTTCGCTTCTAGGAAGAGCATACGAGTCTTTGATAGTTAGCTGGTTTAATTAAAATTGAGAATGGAAATGGGGAATGTGTCAAAGAGACAACAACCCGACCACAGAACAGACAACAACAGAAGGTCACCAATAGGTCTTCAATACAGCGAGAAATTCCCGCACCCGGAGGCGTCCTTAAGCTGGCTATAGTCTATAGTCCACGCACATTCTGAGCTTGTTGTCTTTCTTTCTGACTAATACAACATTCGATGACCAAGGCGAATGCGAACGACGAATGATCCCAGCAGTTAGAAGTTGTTGCAGATGAGTTCTAACTTCGTCGAACAAGGCAGGTGGAATACGCCGGTGTCGTTGTTTGAATGGTGTTTCGTCAATCAGTTCTATTCTATGCTGAACGGCGGTGATGTGGCCTATGTCAGTATCTGAAGTGCTGAATACGTCTCTGAACTGGTGTAGTAATTCTCTGGCTTTACGTAGTTGATCATCAGTAAGTGTGTCTGGAAATGTAGACTCATTCCATGCATCTTGTTCATATGTGTCTGGTACATCAATGTTGGTGACTGAAACAGGTTGAAGTTCGCAAAGGATGGCGTTTGGCGAAACTGTCACTGTGCTGGTAGTTACATTGCTGATATGTACTGGTATGATGCTGTTGTTTCTATACTGATATGATACTAATGATGGAGCTATATCTAAGTCAGATGGTATTGCTGCTCTATCAGTTGACTGAAGGAGTCCACAAACTGGATGATATGGTAGTTCATGGTCCATGTATCCCTGTAAAACGACATCTTTGTTAGGTGGTATGCGGATTGTTTTCCTTCAGCACTCTTGACGATGGCAAGTCTGTTGCATCTCTTCTGCAGTTCTCTATCTCTAAGTAGGAGACATCTAAACGTAATATACCATGGTGTATGTAGGTCTGCTGTTTGTAGAAAACGTGGCCCGTATCGTTGTTTTACATCAGTCATGGCTGCTGTCAAAACGTTGGTTCCCAGAAGAAGTGGTACTACCTGGTTGTAGTTACTGTCTGGAACGACTAACAGTAAACATTGCTGAGGATTTGCTGATGTAGATGTACCTGGTAACTGTAGATCTGCTGAGATGTAACCAAGGTATGGCATGTTCTGGCCATCTGCACACTCGATGTTAAGTATCTGGTTGAGTGTCTGGATAGGACTGTCAGCAAGGTATTGTCGATGGAATGACTGACTAACTGTGCTAACTGTAGAACCAGTATCTAGTAGTGCTGATGCCTGAAATCCATTGATGACTACTGTGACTTCGTTGGGGCTTCCAAGTAATCCTTCTGTATCACCTGATGACTGTCGTTGTTGGTATATCTTAGCTTCAGTGTTCATCTGCTGAAAATTACAAGCTTTTCTAGTGTGATCCAGTCTAACTCTGCAGGCAAAGGCATAGTGGCCTGGTTGTCCACATCTATAGCATATAACAGGTTCTCTGGATGGTTGAGATACATGAGTCGGAGTAGGAGCAGGTTGGTATTCAGCTTCTATCTGGTCCCAGTATGGACGTTGTCTGTTGCGTCTTCGGTGACGACGACGTTTTCTGCGTGGTGGATAGTACTGTGGATCAAAGGTGTCGTAGGTGTCGTAGTGTTGGTTATACATGGCGTTGTAACATGGCTCATACGGTTGGTTATACATGGCTAACGGTGTAGACTAGTGTATCTATAAACATTCAAATCATTCACCCTAATTCAAGTTCAATAATAATGCAAAAATTATAATAAGTGTCAACACCACCACACTAAAAGATCAAATGGAAATTTTAATCAATACTAAAAAATTAATCAGCAATGTCTATCTACAATCTGAAAATCTAGGTACTAGCTAACTCAGTGAATGTCTTATATGTATAGAATATATGACAATGAATTTTAATTCATATCAACTTAAGTACCAAGTCACTATACAAAGCACATTTATAAAACGATATATATACTATGTATCTAATATAAACTAGCAATACTACACATAAAACATTATGTGTGTTATAATTGCTAAGTTCAACTGAGCATTGACCTATACCATGTGGGTCATAGTTCAATGTAAGTACAATACACTACAACTGTATACCGAAAATAAATTTAAAATATAAAAGTGTATGCTATATACTATGTAGCTATGCTACTGTAATTTACAAAGTATGTTTATAACTATCAGTAATACATGTACACCATAAATGAAAGCCTAAATAATATAAGTGTACATGTCCTCTGACAAACTAAATCCGTATCCAAGTAAGCATCGAAAAAATTAAAAAAAAAAATTTTAAATGTGTATAAATGTTTAAATATGAAAAGGTCAAAATGTAGAACGCCAAAAAAAAAATTAAAGTCCAAAAAGTGGATGTAGAATTTCAAAATAAATTCTAAGTGTGTAAATGTTTCAAGTGTATGCTAAGTTTCAATGTATCAAAATGGTATACAGTATATAATGTAAGTAAATAAGTCCTACCTTAAACTAGAAATTATTCCAATAATTGCACTGTTCCACAAAAGTATAAATAAATCACAATATTTCACAATGTAGAATAACACAAGTTCAGTTTTCCAAAAGTGAAAAACAAAAAGTCAAGTTACTATAAGTAACATCCGGTACTATAATGTCATCCGGTAAACTGTAAACAAACGCACGTGGACGATGATCACATGGGTCGGCATGTTGATAAACATAAGCACGTGGTAAAGTTCATCACATGTTACCATAACGGAAGTAATCAAACACACATGGTCACTGTATACATGGACTCGAGACATCTAATGGTGGTCACTGACATCACATCTGGATCTCCACAAAACTAGTATGCGCCATCAACCCAGTCCCTACGTGGGCGCCATTTGTAGTAGGTTGTTTTCTATGCTTGGAATAACAACTATAACGAGGATGTAGGGTTCTGATGTTTTATTGTACCAGTAGATAAAACAAGTCTGAAATAGCAATACAACATATATAAATAACAAGCTATTTCATATAACATAAATACTTTTACGAAATATCACAGTTTATGTAATACAGAAATATAATAATAAATATTACATTTATCTGTTATTTAATAAGTAGCAAGTAAAATGTTTTACAAGTAGAAGATGTTCAATGTTTACGGTCGGTGAAATTAACCTCGGTGTCACGAGTACTTTTACTAAATTAACTTATGATGTGGTCTACGATAATTTTGTGTATCTGTCTATATGTAATCACTACTGGTTCACCTTACAAACGATATATAATAAATGTTATATCTACATTTATTAATAATAACTTCATTAAAATATATAGTACGTATAATAATTAATTACATAATATCATACAAAAATCATAAAGTTGCAAATATAATAATCATAAAGACTGATGATGTCAATATTATTGATTCGTTAAAAGCTCCAAATAAAGGGAGGTAACTCATGTTTACAATACAATATAAACAATGCCAAACTATAAATAAATATACTCTTACCACTTATGGAGTGAGTTGAAGTAGTAAGGTTAACGGCACATCAAATAAACATCACACAATCATGTGTCCTATATAATTACACATTACATGGAGTCCTGAAACCAAAATACGAACATAAATACTCGGACTCTAATTATAGAAATATACAATGTGACAAATATTCTTTACTCATTCATATTTGTACTTTATAAAACTATTCGATACAAAACTATTACTTTATATAAATGGAAACACTCTTCAGTCTTTTGTTTAACAAGCTGTCATTTATAAAATATGGACTATTCGTGACAATAATCAAATAGTAATATACGCAAATTAACAATACAATAGTCTACCGTGGCAAATAAACCGTAGATTATAAAATCATATACTTATAGCTTAATAAAATACTCTCATGTACATCTTGTGTACGTATGTTACATGCATGCGATATGAGGAGAACGTTACGATTAAGACAAATAAATAGAAACTTTGCTATAATATCATTTAAGTGAAAATATAAATAATGTTAATAAAGAAGTAAACTTACAGTATTCAATAATATGTTGTCCAAAATATAAGGTTTACAAGTAAACTATGTGGTCAATATAAACAGACATAAATTCAATAGACTGTTATGGCTGTCGTCCGTGGAAATATACAGGTAAAACAAAGGAAATTTAACTTAACCGCGAAATACTAACAGCCAATCAAATACAATCATTCAAGTAAATCCTAATGAATATTCATAGAAAATAACGTGAATATTACTATACATATAAGTAAGGTTTTCAAGTAATAATTTAAACTAAAAATACAATATTCAAAATATGTTATTAAGCTTTTATCATAAATATAGTAATTTAATAATTAGATGATTTTTACAATATATAAAATTATCATAAAAATCACTCTGCTACAACTTCATATATTTATTCCAATTCAGTAAAATTTTATTCTTTTAATGTGCATTCACGTTTAATTTTTATTTTTCTAACTAATACAGTAAATACAAGTTATTATTTGCCATTCTCTTCACTGAATTCACCGATAATTTTCGTGTATCTTTCATGTTTCATTCCCGAACATATGACAGTTTATTATAAAATCGGTTGCGGGTACGCGTAGCCTACGAAACGAATGCCAAATTGGCTACGCGTCCCCGCATGCGGGTATGGTCCGTGTATATTTGCGTCCATTCGTTTTTCGTTTTGAAATATCAAAAAAAAAAAACGAAAAACGAAAGTGTTTTCATTTTTCGTTTTTGATTTCTCAAAAACCAAAATGAAAAACAAAAGTGTCTTCGTTTTTCATTTTTGATTTGTCAAAAACCAAAACGGAAAACGAAAGTGGTTTCATTTTTCGTTTTTGATTTTTCAAAAACCAAAATGAAAATCAAAAGTGTTTTCGTTTTTCGTTTTTGATTTCACTAAACAAGAAAAACATCTACATTTGGATTCAATTTCTGTATTTTGTTCTATTCAATTCTCGATTTACGTTATTCTTTCTTCATAGCCATCGATACCCCGGTGTATTTACTACTTAATGTAGACAGAATAGACCCCCTGACTTATGATTTGAACTAAGGTGATTAATGAATCAAAGACTTTCAAATTTTCTTATTTTTATCTATAATAAAATATAAAATTTCTATATTTAAATATTAAATGAATCACAAATTTAAATAATACAATGAAATATTATATAAAGATGGTAAAAATAAAACGATTGATTACAACATCACATTAACAAGGGAGGTTACTACTTATCTGATAAGAAAACTAGCCGTATGCACAGCGGTTATCAGATCAATAGTATTTAAATCGGAGATAATGTCGACGAAAAGAAAAGTCTTTATCAATCTGAACAATAAGGATGCATGATCTTTACTTTTAAGTTTGAAAGGTTGGTTATCTAAGATTATTAGAAGTGCATGATGACTGAGGCCAATCAGTCAATATTACACGAACATTCAAGCTCAGCATTCAAGACGGTCATATGTATATGCTATTTAGATTATTTAAAAAAAAAGTTCACACTCCAAGTCGAGGCTATCTTTAGAGTCACCAGGAAGCAGTCCAAAAAAAGATGTCTATCACGATGATCGGCACATTATTGTACTTCCCGCCTTACTTGATTTATATCAAAATATAAAATATGTGATATAATTGCTACGACTTTTTTTTTATTAAGTCGCAAATCACAAAACATAAGCTTGTAAGAATAATTGAGTTTGATCAGTTTCTTATTATTTTGCCTCAATAATTGGTGGTTTATTTTGTTCGTTTTGACTTTGTGTGATGGCAACAAAGATATTTTGATAATCATTCATAACCATGAACTTGTTGGACCATTTTTTTACAAGCAGTAAAGCATCGAAACTTAATTTTTGGCAGCATGTAGGGTCAACCACAGAAATAGCCAAAAGCACAGGAACTTGAGAAACATGTGGCTTTCCTCCAATTTTTAGGAAAAAAGGGGGGGGGGGTGGTCTTTGGTAGTGACAAGGCCAATTTTCTCTGGACTTATTTCACTCATAGGGTCAACATTGCAAATTGAAGATGACGATATATATTGTAACAATGTTTAACATATTTCCCTGAAATCAAAATACTATTCAGCGCTATATGTTTCTGTTGAAGGTGTTGTAATACAAAATTGCAAAGGGTTAGAGCCTAATTCTCAATAACTTTTTTTTTTTCACTCACAGGGTCCAAAATGTGTTTTTCATATCTTTATCATACTTGAAATGTAACATTAAAAAATAAAAATTATATATTTAAAATATCTTTTCTAATTTAAGTTCATTTATATGTTTCAGAGTTTAGTGTGAAGTTCATTTTCACTGAACTAGTACACATTTTTGTCTATGTGCTAGCTGAAGCCCGTCCAGGTGCGGGATTTTCTAGCTGTGTTGAAAACCCTTTGGTGGCCTTGGTCTGTTTTTTTTTTTTTTTTTGCTCAAAATGCTATTCAGCGTTACATGTTGCATGCTGTTGAAGATACAAATTTGCTTTTACATGTTTTTTGTCAAATTTTGTATCGAAGGCCGTCGATAGCCAAAATGAATTAGTGTCCGAAAGACAATAAATAGCTTTACTTCTAACACAATTTTGGATTTGGTTAACGATGACCTTCTTATACGTTTTAGGAACAAATACTGAAAAGCTAAAATTTGCACAAATCGCGATTTTGAGCTATCTTAAGCGGTTTTAAGTTGGTGATACGTTTAAAATTAAGCGATCATATTGTAAAATCCTTAGAGAGTAAACTTTGCGATGTGGTACTATGAATCTAAGTAAACTTTAAGATTGATAGACTTTTTGTAAATGGCCCTGGTTTGAAATAAATCAAGAGTTTTGGTTTGGTTAACTATTTTATTTTTGTTTATTCATTTTGACGATAACTACTTAAAAGTTGCCAAAATCTTTCAAAAATTTTCCGGTTTGAACTATTTGCAGACCCTTTAGGCGTTTTTAGTTTTGTAATCTGTTTAAAATTACCCATTATATTGTTAGAAACACAGAGAACATACATTGGGTTGCGATACGTGTACTAAGAATTTAGTTAAAGATTGATATCCTTTTAACTAGAAGCTATAAAGAGCCTGTGTCGCTCACCTAGGTTTATGTGCATATTCAACAAAGGACACTATCCAACATAGGAACGAGAATAGAATTCATGACAAAAAATCTCTGTTTTGTT
This sequence comes from Mytilus coruscus, assembly GCA_017311375.1. Lineage (NCBI taxonomy): Eukaryota > Metazoa > Mollusca > Bivalvia > Mytilida > Mytilidae > Mytilus > Mytilus coruscus. The sequence goes on from CM029598.1 coordinate 87,025,439, forward strand.
GGTCTTGTATTGCTGATCATTTAGTCTGCTTAGTTTCTCTCTATCTTCTCTAGGTTTTGCTCAAAACACAAAAGAGGGTATGAAAGTGACTTGTTAGTACATCTTACCTTATCGGTCATTTTTGTGATTTAAAGTGTCCATTTATCTATTATAATTTTTATCGTGTAAAGCAAAACCCCCCTAAAATGATAAAAATCGTCATTAAAGGGCAATAATTTTAAGGAGACGTCGGACGATTTCCTCAATATTGTTTTAATTAGATATTGTTTAGCTGATCATTTTTGCTTATTAAAGTTTCTATCTATCTATTATAATTTTTAAGATATAAGGCAAAAACGCAAAAAAAAAAAATGGTAAAAATTATCATCCAAGGGCAATAACTCTAATAAGGAGTCGGCTGACGATTTCGACAATTGAACTTATTTGTAGAACTTGTCTTGCTGATCATTTTTGCATTTTAATGTTTCTCTGTATCTATTATAGTTTTCAAGATAATAGGCAAAAATGAAAAAAATGGTAAAATTTGTCATTTCAGGGCAATAACTCCTATAAGAAGTCGTCTGACAATTTTGACATGTATGTACAACAGAGCTCAACATTCTGAACATTATTGCTCATTTCAGATTTTCTCTAATCATAACGGTTTTCGAAATAATAGACACAATTTGCATTTTTACCCTACGTTTTATTTTAGTCATCGGACACATTTTTCAAACCAGATACCCCAGTTAGTTTAAATTTGGCCAAGTATTTTTAGAGGAGAAGATTTTTGTAAAGGTTAACGGACGCCGACGGACGACAACGACGACGGTGCCAAGTGATGAGAAGAGCTTATGTGGCCCATTGGGCCAGGTGAGCTAAAAATGGCCATGGTGTAAATAACATTCAGGGGGAAATTGGCCATAAGTCTTCCTTTTTAAAATCATTTTCAATTATTTAATGCGTTCTTTTTGTACAGTAGATACGTGTTAAGGAAATAGCGACAGCAAATATATACGGAAGCAAATATGGACCTCGTCTTAGCTTAATATGTATCTCGGACAAGTTTAAAAATCAGTGCAGATCAACTAAGATTGAGTTGATGAGAGTAAATGCGATTAAATAAGTTAATTTAAAATGGAGGAAAAGAACGAGAATAAAAATAGTAAAACTGTTGTGTTTTAACTAGTTTGACTAACGTTAAGAATTAGAATTGTATTGTTTTTGCTGTACATGTTCTGATTTTGTGTCATGTATGGATACCCTATATCCTTTCTTTCTATCATGGAGGTATAAAGTCATTGTGAGAAAAACGTCGTCATCAATGAACGTAACTATGAATAATGCATATGCTTTATTGGAGTTCATTTCTGTACTAGATTTAGAGTTTAAGTGTGCTATTAGCATTACAGATGAAATATAGTTTAAAGTCTTTTAATTTAACGTAAAATTAATCCTATTCAGCTACATGACGGTGGATATTCTGCACTTATTAGCTTTTTTAAAGCACTTTTTCTTCAGTGTTCTTTTCACAAGTAAATTGTGCATGACATGTTCCCTTGGTGCCGCCTGGAGTCAAATTACAATGTATAGTAACCCCTCTTCATCAGGTACGAGGTACTTTAATCAAATTATAAATACTAGTATGTATACAATGTGCGTCTAACTCCCACTTTGCCATGCACCACTTGGTGGCTTTTGCAGTTAAATTACATATCCAATGAATTGCAAATATAAACAAAATGATCAGCGGGGCGCAGAATGATACGACATCAGATGAACAGTTGGGACAAGTATGGACACTACAGCTCTGAATTTGAATTTTGATTAAATATTTGACACATCATAGGTTTCTGACACAGAATAAATGTGGTCAAAGACCTGAAAAATTTCAATTGGACTTTTATAAAATAAGGAGATGAGGTATAATTGCCAATGTTCAAATAAAGTTGATGTAAGCAATTAAAGGTAACCGTAAGGCCTTCAACAATGAGAAAAACACCATACCATATAGTAGGCTATAAAAGGCCCCAACATGAAAAATATAAAAAAATTCGGTTGAGAAAACTAACGGCCTAATTTTTAACAAAACAATTAACGAAAAACAAATATGACAGACAAGAACCAACGACAACCACTATACTACAGGCTTCTGACTTGAGACAGGCACGTACAGAATGTGGTCCAATATCCAAAATCTAAATACAGTTGTACAAGGTTAGATTCAATACCAAGAGTTTAATCTACTAGTATCTATCAATGGACAATAACAGCTAAGTTTGTCAAGGGGTTAGCTTCATAAAAAATATGTATCTATATAGCATTCTTAAAATTAGTTTATATAGAATAAAAACAAACCTACCACCAAGTTCTTAAAAGTATTTACAAAAGAAATGAAAAAAAAAAAAACAATTCACAAAATATCATTATCATTAATACAATATCTTTAAAAAAACATCCATAAAACTTACCTTTAATTATTTTTTAAAAGATCTATTATTGAATAGAAAATTTCAAACTATATCTATACATAGTTTCTTCTATAAAATTAAAATTTAATGCGGTATCTATTTTAACTGTGAATCTACTTACACTTTCTATTAATTGTGCAATACAACTCTGAATTTTTATTGTGATTAAATATTTGACATATCATAGGTTTCTGACACAGAATGAATGTGGTCTAAGAACTTACATCAAAGTACTGAAGTACTGAACATGGGATGACCGCAAGTTCTGGTGGATGGTCACAAGCACTTGTCTCAGAAAAAAAAGCACATCTCTATACCTGAAAGTTAGGTTAAGGTACTTAGATATATTTTTTTCTGAGACAAGTTCGTGTGTGGATGATGAATGACAGGAAATTTAACCTCATCGTAATAACTATTATATTGTAGTGATATAATCATTTGTTATCAATATACTCTGGTTTGGTGTTATATAATATATTAATATTTGTATAACAGTTATATATAATTTTCATCCATTTGTATATCATTCTATTCTACTATTCTAATGATAGTGCAGTGCAAGTGCATGGTGGACACTCTTCTGTAATAATTCGTTTTTTTTTAATAGATTGGATTTGAGTAGGCATTCATATTTTCCCGCGTTTGCTGCAAAACGTTCTTGAGATATTCTCCCGCATGCGTTAACACAAATTTTCGGTATTTTTGATTTGTTATTGCTATATATATTTCTCACGACAAAACACTTTTATATCATTTATCTATGTTCTTGAAATTATTTTCATGAATATTTATTGATTAAGTTAATATATAACAAGCATAAGATAAGGAGTGTTATTTTGCACTCGATGATATCCGATATTCGTAATTATACGAAATACGTTCGGTTATCAGTCAAAAACGCAAGTCACGTGGGTAGAAATGTCTGTGGCAACATAACACCGGAATGCCCTCACGGTCATCCGCTGTAAAAAATGAAATTGGATATTTACCTATCATGATCCATATCCAATATACAAATACATGCGTAGATTAAGCAATTAAAAGACCCCTTGAATTCAATTTTTGTTAAAATCAAATTATAATTGATTATGAACGCTTTTGGACCTTAATGTGAACCAATTTGAAAATCGGGCCCAAAATCAAAAATCTAAATACACGGTTAGATTCACCAAAGCAAACAACCCTAATAATCTATTTTGTTTGTTAAAATCAAGCAAAGTTTAATTTTGGACCCTTTGGACCTTCATGTGGACCAAATTGAAAACGGGGACCCCAAAATAAGAATCTATGAATACACGGTGAGATTCTGCATATAAAAAAACCAAGAATTCAAGACTTTGAATTAAACCCCATTGAAATTGGTCAAGAAATGAGCAACGTATGCAAAGTATAAGAAAAGTTTTGTTTTTAAGTCCTTTTTCCTAAAACGATTCATTTTAGACTTATACTTAAGTTATTGTCCGGAAACCAGAAAATCCTAGTTCTTTAACCGATTTTTTGGTCCGTAATTCTTGAACGTTTTGGACCATAACCCCCACAATCAGTCACAACATTCCTTTTGAGGTATGGAACCTTGTTGTACAAATTCATTGAGATCCATACACTTCTAATTAAGTTATTGTCCTGAAACAAGAAAAATGCTTGTTTTTGGTCCTTAATTCCTACAAAGTTGGGACAATAACCCTCAAATCCATTCCAACCTTCCTTATGTGGTATGAAATTCTATGGTACAATTTCATAAAGATCCATACACCTACATGTATACTCAAGTCATTGTTTGGAAACCAAATGTGTCCGGACGACGACGACAAACGTCATACCATTATACGACCGCAAAATCACTCTTTTATGTAAGGTTGTGCCTGAGATGGTAATGATGGATGGCTTTTTAATGTCCAGTGGCAAATTAAATGCATATTCAGGACGAGAACATGTTATTGTAATATGAATTATTAACCCTACCTTGGATTAGACAGACACGCTCAGCCGGACGTGCTAGTTCGAGATGTTATAGTTCGCAGGAAGACATGTTATCCTACGCGGATTCAATATTTTGACTCCGAGCCGACCAGTCTCTGTTTTTATTTATTAATGCCGCGTGCTTGTAGGGAAGCAGCAAAAAACAATTTTAAAATCTTTGGTTTGACCAGACCGAAGTTCCTGCATTTCCATAGGGTTTCATGCAAAACAATTATCGGAAATCTATGGTGATTTGCAAAATAATTGTCAAAATCAAACTCTAACTGAACAAAGTGACTGTATCCAAGTTGTAGTTATTGCATGAAAAGTCTTAATTTTAATATTTGTTTTGTTTTTTACCTTCTTAATTTCTCGATCATTTATACAGAAGTAACTATTTATCAATGTTTTACATGGTTTCATGTGAAAGACAACTCTGTTCTCATGGACTAATTTGTATTCCACCCAGGTATGAGTTTGGGAGGATCGGTCGAATATATTCGCCTGTTTGAAGTCAGAGCCTTTAATTCTGTTATTGTCCTCGGTAGCTGTATGCCATATATATGTTTTTTTTTCAATTATTGTTAATCATTAAGGGGCCACCATTAATAAAATTATATTATTTTGCACGGGGAAGTAGTGGGGGATAAACAGGTTTTGAAAATGAAAAGTCTAACCTGGTGTAAATAAAAGAAAACAGGCACAAGCAAATGAAAGAAGAGTGACGCTACAGTACCAACAGGTGAAATGTACTTTTGTTTTTCCCCGCCTAACCCTCCTGATAAAGATAAAACCAAAAAAGACTTGAGTACTTTGGACGCAATGAATTAATAAAATGTTCCCATTTTGTCACCAGGAGCAAAAGAAGTTAAGTAACCATATGCTGGCAAATTATTGACGCTCACGTCTTAATTGATAGTCATAAAAATAAAGAGAAAACGTACGATTTTAGGCCATTTTCTCTAACCATTATACTTTTTGCCAATTGTTCTCTTTTCTTTATATTCTAACACCGCATTATTTTCTTTTTTTTTTTTTTTTTTGGGTCCATTTTCTCTATAATTCTTTATATTTTTTGCACATTATTCTCTATTCCGTAACCCCCCGTCCACACCCTCTAGTATAGGTCACCATATAGCCTTCACAAAGGAGTATAAGTCATCACAAATAGGCCCCGAATGGCAAAATGATTGAATGCTAATTCCATTTTGAATTGTGAACTTTCGGAAATTTGTTTTTCAATCAAACAATCTTAATAAAAAAAAAAAAAGACAGATTATCGTCGTGAATGATCGTGTAATAGTACTAATACTGACAGATGGACCTAGGTCATCAGTTTAATCATCTTAGACTACTAACCTTTCAAAACTGAAAAGTAAAGATCATGCATCCTTATTGTTCAGATTGATAAAGTCTTTTCCATTCTTCGACATTATTTCCGATTTAAATAACCGCTGTGCATACTTTAACGACAGGGCTAGTTTTCTTATCAGACAAGTAGTAACCCCCCTTGTTAATGTGATGTTGTAATCAATCGTTTTATTTTTACCATCTTTATATAATATTTCATTGTATTATTTAAATTTGTGATTTATTTAATATTTAAATATAGAAATTTTATATTTTATTATAGATGAAAACAAGAAAATTTGAAAGTCTGAGAGTTGTCTCATTGGCACTCACACCACATCTTCCTATATCTATTTGATTCATTAATCACCTTAGTTCAAATCATAAGTCAGGGGGTATATTCTGTCTACTTTAAGTAGTATAAACACCGGGGTATCGATGGCTATGAAAAAAGAAAGGAAAACATTGTACAACGTAAAACGAGAATTAAATAGAACAAAAGATAGAAATTGAACCCAAACGTAGATGTTTTTCTAGTTTAGTGAAATCAAAAACGAAAAACGAAAACACTTTTGATTTTCATTTTGTTTTTTGCAAAATCAAAAACGAAAAATGAAACCACTTTCGTTTTCCGTTTTGGTTTTTGACAAATCAAAAACGAAAAACGAAAACACTTTTTTTGTTTTTCATTTTGGATTTTTGAGAAATCAAAAACGAAAAATGAAAACACTTTCGTTTTTCGTTTTTTGTTTTCGATATTTCAAAACGAAAAACGAATGGACGCAAATATACACGGATCGGGTATGCACGCACTGCCTTTGCAAAAACGTTGAATAAATTTTCGTTTTGTTTCAACTTTGTAATAGTTGAAGCCAATTGAGAAATCTTCAAAAAGTCGGAAAATTTTCCATTCAATTTATTTCATTTGAAAACGTTAAAAAAATATATAGATCGAAATCATTAAAAAATGTGGCGTCCTTAGGGACCAAAACCCCGTTTTAACAGCGTTTGTCTACTTTTGCCTATTGCCGAACATGAAACTCGTCCTCAATTTCATCGGAATTATACATAAAGTATAAATAAAATGTTCTCTCTGATTATTTTGCCATCTACCAATTTTGATAGACTTTTTATTGTGTTCAAAGTTCTAAATCTACGAAAGAATCACTATTTTTGTAAAATTGAATACCAAAGAAAGTTTCGCAAGTTAGACTGTTTTTTTGCATAGTCTTTAATCGTTTTTATTCCCCTCTTTTTTGAAACTCCTGATAGAGTTGAATATTATAAAAACAGCTTACACATGCAAATTTTGTTTAAAAAATGCATTTCGCCATTAAACCTCATTCTTGTCCAGTACTACATTTCTTGAACGAGTGAAAATCTGAAATAATTATTTTATTAAGCTTATATCTTTATTGCGATAGCCTATAAATGAAAAAAAAAAGATCTAATTTTAAATTTCATGAAGTAAGATGTATACTACCAGAGACCCACTGCCCCAGGTTAGGGGGATGGTTGGGATCCCGCTAACATGTTTAACCCCACCATATTCTGTATGTTTGTGCCTGTCCCAAGTCAGGAGCCTGTACTTCAGTGGATTTCGTTTGTTGATGTGTTACATATTTGTTTTTCGTTCATTTTTTCTACATAAATTAGGCCGTTGGTTTTCTTGTTTGAATTGTTTTACATTTGTCATTTCGGGGCCTTTTATAGCTGACTATGCGGTATGTGTTTTGCTCATTTTTGAAGGTCGTACGGTAACCTATAGTTGTTAATTTCTGTCATTTGGTCTCTTGTGGAGAGGTGTCTCATTGGCAATCATACCACATCTTCTTTTTTATATTTGCTTACATCAGCTTCATCTGAACTTTGGTGGATAGTAATAGTGTAATAGTTGTCTCATTGTCAATCGAACCACATCTCCTTCTTTTTATTCTGTCCAAAAACGGAAAATGATAGCTGCAATAGGCATTGATTTTAAAAAAAACACCATAAAGAATTTACTAAAAGTGGCCGTTATAGCCTGTTGACTCATTTTCATTTTTGGGGGATGGGGGTGGGGGTAGGCATTCGTATACCTTTTTCAGCAAGGTTTACAATCGAGCGGGAAAAGTCAAGAGTGGACAATATTTCTATACTCAGTTAAACCCTATGGGTTCGAATAAAAGGGGATAAGGGTAAATATTGATGAGACAACAACCCAACGACACAGACAATCAAGACATTAAGAGTCAACATGCAGTTTTTTTATAATAGAGAGACCCCTATACAAAATATCAAGCAAACAACCGTCCAATGTATAAATAAAGTAAGGAGCTAGTTTAATATTACCTATCATTGAAGATATCCCAACAGGCACAGCTATATTTTGTGTGGATGAAAAGTTTAACCATACCATTTTTATAATCTCGATCAGAGGAAATCAAAGCGGGTACATGAAATAAAAATCAGTACAAGAAAAATACTTCACTATATATTAACGGTAGAGTAGATGATGAACGTGGATGATGCCTTATGTCCAGCCACAAATTCATGTTCCGGACGAGAACTTGTAAATGTTATTTGAATATGAACCCTGTTCTAGACCGATACGGTGAGAAAGATATTTAACGTGCTAGTTCAAAAGGTAACAGTCCGCATAAAGACATGTTAGCCACTCGGGCATACTAGTCTTTGTTTTTAATTATTAATGCCACTTGCTTAGCGGAGGAACAGCAAATTCAAATTTTGACGTCTTTGGTTTGACCCGGCCGGGGTTCGAACCCACAACCTCCCGCACTAGAGGCAAAAACTTTACCACGAAAAATCCGAAGCTTTCAGAAAAATAGAATATCATACCAAAAAATTAAAGTGCAATAAATAATCCAATCTCAAAGAACTCTCCCTTTTATTTAAACCTGCAAAAAGTCTTTAACCAATTGATATCTTTGAAAACTTCACTTGAATAACGATGGTCGACTTCAGAGTAGATTTCATGCGCGAACGCTTTCTGCACATTAGGAACTCTTGCAGCAATTAATTGAGGGATCCGTGTGTGACCAGCTTGTTGCAAGGCTAAATTTCTGTTTTTATCCAATTTACCCTCATTTTTCAGTGGCATTCCAAGTTCCATGTCCATCCTCTCAGTCGACCTTTAATATTTGCTATGAAAGGCCTACCTATTGTCTTTATAATTAATGTGTTTTCGTTATGAACATACATGAAATATTTGCCACATGACGTAAAACAAACAACATTTATCAAACAAACTAAAAAAATAAATAATTCCATGTAAACAATATACGAAGGCAAGATTTGCATAATGCTTTAACGTAATATTTCCACGTATCCGTTTCGATAATTATGGAAACTGTAACGACCTTTTCAGGTATTTCTTTGAAAACCACTACTTGGATAAACAGTAATATCAACTTCTTTTTTATTTTTTTTTCTTTCCTTCTTAGATCTACTGTCAACGATCTATCATATGAGATTACGTCAAATTATTATGGATCTAAGACATGTAAGAATAGATTTTCAAGGGATGATTTCTTAGTTAAGACGTGTCAAGGAAATGACGGAAGACTAAAATAATAATGTTTATTTTCATGTAATACATTGTATTTCAATTTAAGAACGATTGTCAAAATATCTCATCTACACCAGTTTTGACTGAGCCACTCAAACCTACATTACTTGATTCTAAATATATGACAATTAGGCCTTTTCAATACGATTTTATTCATTGAAGTTATTAACATGCACAGTTTTGAATTAAAACAAACAAACAAAACAATATTTATTAATCAGTCGGACTGGACAGAAAACATTTGTTACTTGTTGCACTTGCATGTCACGTAGTACAGGCAAAGAACATAATCAAACCAAAATGAACATTTATCTGAATATTTTTAAGGACCCTGTGCATCTAGGTCTGTTTGATGAGAAGTTGTGTTACAATCTGTTTAAGTTTTTAATTGTTGGCGAGATTTACTTAACTGTTTTCGTATGGTCTGGTCTTTATAAGATTTCAAGGTCGTCAATAATATGCATGAAATATTTGCCACTGAACGTCCAGCAAATATTTAAAAAAAAAAAAAACATACATGAAACGGAAATTACCGAAAATAGCCATTGGATATATTGCATTAACGATAATTTTATATGATATTGAACTGTCATTCATTTTGTTTAGTACTATCGATTTGTGATGCTCCTTAGTCTGGACCACAACAATTATTTGCATTGACAATCGTATTGTAAACGTTTGTAAAATACCAACAAAACTGACAAAACCATCTTAGATGACAAAACGTATCCAAATTTAATCTTATGGGAGAAAAAAATAATCCTATAGGACAAAGTTTATCCTAAGGGAGAACAAAGTATCCTACAGGACACAGTTTATCCTAAGGGAGAGAAAAAAAATCCGGTAGGACAAAAATATCCTATGGAAGAGAAAACATCCCACTGGACAAAATAAATCCCTTAGGAGAAAAAATAATCCTAAGGGACATTTGTTTCTGACAAAAAGTCGTTCATGATAATCCTATAGGATAAAAAAAATCCTATCGGATTTAACACTTTTTTTGAAAATCCCGTAGGAAATTAATTTTATCCCATAGGAGATAAAATTTCCTGTAGGATAAATAAATCCGATATGATTTAAATATCCTATAGGATATTAAAAATATCCTACGGGATTATGACTTTATCCTATAGGATTTCAGAAAATCCTGTAGGATTTTTAAATATCCTATGGGAGAAAAAAATATCCTACAGGATTTTGTCACTGTTTTCATTCCAGTTGCCGAACCAGGCGAGCCACACCAAAATTTTTTTTGTATTGTGTTACCTATCCCCAGAGGTACATTTTTGCCAAATTTTATGATTCTACGATTAAAAAAAGTGTGGTTCCAATTTGCACTCATGAGAAGTGCAAATTAATCCAAGAACATGTTCTTTATTAAATGGCAAAATCAAAAGCTCAACCACATCAAACGAAAGGAAAACAACTGCCATATTCCTGAATTGGTATAGGCATTCCCTTATATAGAAAATGGTAGATTAAACCTGGTCTTGTAGTAGCTAAACCTCTTACTTGTATGACAGTCGCATAGGATTCCATTATATTGACAACAATTTGTGAGCAAAACAAACAGACATAATAGGTAGAATTGTCAAAAATCGGGGAACAGCAGTCAACATTGTGTTATAATCTTAATCACTATAAAACAAATAATTATTTCCACAAAGAAAAACAAAATGGCATAGTGACACTCTATAGACAAAGTACATAAGCAAAAATGAAAGACAAGAATACAAAAAATGACCATAGACCATGTAGACCTAGAATCTATATTTCAATACCATCATGTATTATTTGTGAAGTTGATCCGGAATATTTATCAACAAGGTCTTGGTATCAGCCGATGAATTTTTTTAGAAAAAGGACGAGACGTTCTTTGACATAACCCTTGTTCATCAACTCTGCTCAGACACTGATGACTTTTTATAAAGTCTGAGTAGCAGCTGCAAGCTCATGAATACTGAATAAGTTGGGAAATGTATATCTCATATGCAGTTGAAGTTGGTATATTGCTACTAAGGTGGGGGAAATTTATAATTTCAAATTCAAAAACGACTCGTTTGTCATAGATTCTGGAACTGAGATGACCGCTTATGTCAAATTCGAGATATAAGTCTAAAAATGAGGCGGAGGGAGCCGTGTCTGTTTCTTAAATTTCTAGTTCTGAAGGAAAGAACATCACTAATATATTTGAATGTGAATTAAATGATCTAGCTTCTTTGATCTTCTTGTTTTTGACAAGTGTCTGAAGGACATACACTTGATGTTGTCTACCAATATGCAAGAGTTCAGTACATATTCCATTATGGTATCGATTGAATGCCCAGGGTAATATTTTTTTTTTTTTTTTTTTTTCATAATTCTTCTCACACTTTTAATATACACACCTACCCCATCAAAAATGCTAAAACAAACGTGTAATCGTTGTTTCCAAATAAACAGATAATTGAAAATTTCATGTGTTCTGATAATTATTGTTACACTGAATATATTTTACAGCATTTGACTAGTTTGAAAAAATATTTTGTAGTATGAAAACAAGGAAAATGGCAAATTTTCCTATTTTCACAATTTTTGCCATTTTTTGTTTTGGTCTTATATCTTTTTAATCATTATTGATTTGATGGTTACAATTCTATAGAACACTGTTTAGGCTTTTTGATGAACACTAGAACTGGGTAAGTTTAATAGGATAAAACCTTAAAATATTGAAAGTATTACGCCTACCGCAACAAATTTCAACTAAAAAAGATGATTTTCAAACACTGAACACCTTTTATCATTCAAATTAAACAATAATCTGGCATAAATCAGTAGTATAAACCTACTACAGAATCAACCTTTTTTTTTTTTTTTTTTTTTTTTGCTTTCTGCTATCCGCAGGACTAAAGTCCTTTGTTTAAAAGACAGAAAGTCATAATTGAAACATTGTCAAAATTAGGTAATGTACAAATGTATAATGACAATGACCCTTACTGCTTCTACGTTGAGAAGCATAGTTGAAAATATTTATCACATTCAGCGAGCTAAAGGACGGACAATATAGACTAGTTTAACCTTCAATCTGATCATTGCAACCATATAAATGTTGTGTCGCAGTTCTCAGTTATCGAATCCAGTAGTCCTCCTTGTGTCTACGGAGAGCTGTTGCATGATGGTGATTTTCAATGGATTATGTTGTCGATGATGTCGACTTGCATAGAGCTAGTTGAATGATCAGCCTGACTAAAATGTTGAGCCACAAAATCATTTTTGTTAATATCTGATCGACGGTCGTACATACGTTTTTTCTACGTTAAGTTAGATGGTTGTTAATCTTACTTAATAATATTGCTACAGGAAATAATAAATTAATTAATGCTTCTTAAGCCTACAAAATGCGTACCATATCTTCTAAATTTGGTACTACATCTGTTCTTTCTAATAACAAACGGACTATTTGGTAATTACAGCTGCGGGCAGCTGAATGTAAAGCAGTTTCCCAATTCTGAAATATAAGAGTTTTAATGATCAGAAAAGCGCATACAAATACAGGACCCTATTAATAAACATTCACAATATCACCTATGTACATTGTTGACAACAACAGTCTGATATAAAATGAATTATACCAATCAGACTTTTGTTAATCCTAAGGAATAAGTGTGTTTTATTGTTCTTGTTTTCGTTGTATTCTATTAGTGCTAGCTCCATTTCATAGTCTACAATATTTTAAAATTTCAGAAATCCTGAACATTGCTTCAAACTTCACTTTTTTCGAAATGTTTGTATAAATGATGCAAAAAAAAAGTTATGTATGTTTTTACTGCACAGAAAAAATATTGGCATCAGTTTTGCTATATATAAATCAACATAATTTTTATAATATTATACAAGAATAGTACGACAGAGGTAAGCATCAACCTGATCAACTGACCATGAACTTGGTGCGAGGTTAAACCTTCTTTTTTCTTTAGATCTAAACCATCTCCCTGTTTGTCATGCTTTTAGACCCGACTAGAAAACTAGTATCATAAAAATGCACTTTTGTGTAATAAATTGACATATTAGGTGTCACACTCCTTATTTAAACAATCAGCATTCATAACAAATATGAAGAATCTATGCTCGAAAAAAAGTATGTTTTGGGGTTTTACTAAAAGTAAAAAATACATTTACATGAATTAATCATTAACTAAAAAGAAACTTATAAGACCATATTAAGCCAAAATTTAATTATCCATGAATTCGCATTACAATTTTAGGGTAGATTTGCTACTTAGTATGCCTACTTCAGGTTTTCAGAAGACCAGACTGCTATTTTCAGTAACAGGTGACTTAATAAACGTCTTGTTTTGCCCAAAGACTTTAAACAAGAGTTTAAAATTGGCATCTTGAAAGGTAATACATGTACAATACGGGACATATAGTAACAGATCTACAGTTTTAATCTATGCTTAATTATTTTTTCTCTCTGGTATTTAACAGTGACATATAGAGAAAGGCAGGTTGTGTACTGTAAAAAAAAAATGGCTATAAAGATTTTTTTTTTTTTTAATTATTTGAAATTTCCTGGTTATATCATTGCGACATTTCATGTATTAGGCAGTCATCATGATAGCTTAGCATAAATCATGGCATTCATTACGTCCCAATCCCATGCACTGTTCCAAAAAAAGTTGTCTATTCTAAATATAATTGAAGTATATCAAATGCTACAGGGGCCTCGGTGGCCGAGTGGTCTAAGTAGTTACTACTGTAATCACTAGCCAGTCAACACTGAGGTTGTGAGTTCGAAAGTCGACCCAGTTTTCCTATCGAAGGTCGGTGGTTTTCTCCGGGCACTCCGGCTTCCTCCACCAATAAAAACTGGCCGCCACGAAATAGCCCAAAAGCGGTGCTTAAAAGTGGCGTTAAACACCAAAAATCAAAATCAAATCAAATCAAATGCTACATGTTACATGACCTTCTTAATAATGATATGGATTTATAACACATACACTGGATAAAAAGCGGAGCAATATTGCATGACATTTCTTTACTAATTGAATGTTTGAATAACACATGATAAACGTTGGGAAAAGTCTTAAAAGCCTTAACGTTTTGAAAGTCGTGTACGCATTAGGGTGTGACGAGAGAGAATACATAATTAACGATGTTGATAATGTTTATGTTCTTCAAGTCAGACATTGAATTCAATGTATTTTCTGCTTAAGTCATGTAACAGTCAGTAAAAGTTGAACTTTACATTCTGTGAAAAAAGTTGCTATGTGGGAAAATATGATTTTATCGATTACATATTGACCATGGAGTATGAATAAAACAAAATAAAAATTTTTGGCAAACTTGAATGTCTGTTAGATGTACAAGACGCGGTCTTCAATGTTAAGTAAATTAATAAGTCATGTTAATGTCCCATATCTTTAAATTTAGAGGCGTCGATACTTAGCAGCAAGAAGCAGCTTTTCTTTCTGATTTGTTTACAGTTAATTAATTAGATGTATATACTATTGGCAAACGGCAAGTTCAATTAAATGAAACTTGACTGCACACATAGAACTGGATTGCAATTAGTGTATGTCAACATGACTGCTTTTTACAACAAAGACAGTGTCTCAATTTCCCCGCTTGAACTCTTTTAAAGACTGGATATTACATTGAGAGGCTATTTATTGAAGGAACTTATCAAATCATGACACACAAATTCAGTGAAGACTGTGTAAAGAGCCATTAAATTACTTAGGTAGCGTGAATGAATTCATGTTTTACAGCAAATGTAAATACTTTTACAGATTTAAGCTGACATCTGATTGTAGTCGGCCGCGGACAATGAGGGAAAGTTTTAAGATCAATGTTCTGGTTTACTTAAAGTGCCATCCGAGTTTACAGTGTTTAATAATATAAACTACATACCTTATTTGTTTCATTTGGATCGACATCTGTACTTTCTAATAAGGATTGAACTATTTCAATATCTTTGTTCTGAACAGCTAAGTATAAAGGGGTTTCCCCATTCTAAAATATACAGGTAAACGCCAAATATACATTTATAGCAGAAACTTGTCAAGTTGCTTACTTAAAGATCACACATATGGGGAGTTAATGGGGAAGTCGGATTACACTTGTAGGAATCCAAATAAGAAGCTCCTAAGATAATGATTCGTTGACCTGTCCATATTTATAGTTTATATCTATCTATTTTAGTGTTCGAGTTACTAATCAAAGAAGATTTAACTTGATTAATGGATCAATTGATAATTTCAACCATGTTAACGATTTTTTTCGCAGATTTATTTTGCATTTTACAGTATATCTCTAACTATATTAGATTCGCACATCAAAACCCAACAAATGTAAAAAAAAATCGTGACACAAGGAAAATAGCTCAATTCCATTTCGATTCGGCTACGTTCACGTATTTGTAGATCTTTTTTCCTTTATAAATGTTTTCACTATCTATAATAGTTTTCTAGATGAAAAAAAAGAAAACAAATAAAAAAACTGCAAAATCTGCTTAAATTAACATTTCAGGGCTATCATGAATCACAAATGCTTTTTTTTTCCGATTTTAACTAAAAATTTCATAGAAAATAGACTTTCTGATAATTTTGATATCATGTCATTTTATGGTCTAACTGAGTAATATTTTGAAAAAAGTATTGAACAAATCGGCGAATACAGAAACCCCTAAAACAAGGTTGTGAATCAATGAGGCCAATGGTCTAATTAGATATAAGAAGATGTGGTATGAGTGCCAATGAGACAACACTCCATCCAAGTCAAAATTTATAAAAGTAAACCATATAAGTTTATTTATTGTTTAGATAATTGATAGCGATATGGAACTGATGCAAAGATTGCAAGATGTTTATATTCTGTTACATCAGCGTTCATACAAGAATTCGTATAATTTTGAAATAGATATCTGGTGTTAATTAAGACTTAAACCCTCATTGGCCCGAGAACACAGTTATTTCGTAATGCATTTCTTTTAGACAATAAATTGAAATTTAAAAAATCGCACCAGCTCTATCTCAAAAAAGATGTTTACAGTGTAGTGAACTACTCTTGGAACATATTACATCAAAATTATAAAAAAGTCTACCAGCTCTAACTCAAAATATGGACAATTCTATGCTAAGGGGGTCTATAATTCAGTTTGACAGCTACAGGCATACTAATTTGTGACTTTTTTTAACTGGACCTAATCACTACTTTACATAAAAATTCATCATCTAATTTTTTTCAACATGTAATTTCATCCCCCTACTTAATATTTCATGCATAAAATATAAAGAAATAAATTTGAAAAGTGTATGAAAACAATTTGCAAGTTATACACTGTCCACACTAGGGACTATATTCGAAACAACGAAAATCAAAGGATGATAACTGTGTCCTCGGACCCATTGTTATGCTTTTACAGATAAACAGATATTCAGCTATAATAATCCAGTGTTGATTCAAGCGCTTCTGATCTGTCGTCCCAAATGATAAGCCTGGTATCTCTGATAAGTGTTTATTACAATTCAACCTATGGCACTGCTGATGAACGTTTCGTCCCTAAAGGTTTCACCAATTGTTTGTTGTTGTTTTTTTTTTATATAATGCTCTTCACCTACGTATTCGATTTAGCCTTTCTAACTGTTTTGATTTGTAGAGTTAGTGATAAGTCTTATGTTAGGGAAACACACGCCTGGTTTTCAATATTGTTTATCGGTGTATCATCATAACTGTGCACAAATCATCCGTTACTACTCGAATGAATTATGATCTTCTAATCAGGTGACTGGTGAGTCATCTTTCTCATTTTTAGATAAGCAACCATGACAAAATAAAAAAAAAAACAAAAAAGGTAATACACATGAGATATATTGGAATACTAGTAAAATATTAACAAAAGCAACGAAAAGGATCAGATGACTTTCTGAATTATTTAATTCAATTTGATTTCCTCTTGTAATTGGTCAGTACACAGGTAGAGTGGGTTTTTTTTAATTTAAATTTTCGTTACTTTTAATGTTTATTTGATCCGTTGAAAGTTGCTCTTACATACTTCATACCTCGTTTTTTTCATTGGGATCAACATCTTTTCTTTCTAATAAGGATTGAACTATTTCAATATCACTATTAAGAATAGCTGCGGATAGAGGCGTTTCCCCTACCTAAAATAGAAAGATATCACACCAAACCTTATGAACATTTTTCTAAAAACAAATATTTTACAAAATAAATTAAACTTATACACCCGGTCTCATTTTGGAGTTCATACAATATCCCCAGTTGGTTTGACACCTAGATTTGTCATTTTAATCGATTTATGAGATTTGAATATGTGTAAACTAATGTTACTTTAATACAACATGCATGCACAATATTGAGTAAATTTGACAAAATTTTTAATAAATTAGTACTAAAATAAGGTGTTGATGCTAAAGAAAGATTCAAACTGCAGGAAACCAAGTAATATTTCATACAAATTTCATCGTCTAGAAATATGGTTAAAGTAGCCTAAGGATTTGGAACTTGCCTATCGGAACTTTCTATAATGATGAAAAAAACTTATTGATGGGAGTTATGGAGATACTTCTGTTGTTCAATTACTGGATCTTCTGTTTTTGTGATCGATATTAGTTTGCTAGTTCATAGTCTACAGCAGGTTGAAATGTTTTGGTTTTGGTTTAATCGCATTGTAAATATGTTAATTTCATAGATCTCATAGCCTATTTGGTCAGAACAAAAATGTAAATCAATGTTACGAATTCTCTAATTAACATGGAGTAGATAGGAACGACATTAAATTAGAACTAAGCTGATGCAATCCGAAACGTCCAGATCGAAGCTTATGTGTATGCAGAATTTATTTTAGGGAGCTAACTTCGGGAATAGTGATCTTCATAAGATAATCTGTCGGTCACCAAAAGAGTCGTGTTTTAAAGTGACAACAATTTGTTCAAGGCTGGATCGATGTAGTCATGAAACCTTTTACAAATTAAGTTTAGTTCCATCTGACTTTATAAAAAATGCTACTACATACAGCATACCTGATTTTTTTCATTTGGATCTACATCCGTTCTTTCTAATAAGAATTGAACTATTAATATATCTCTTTTTTGAACAGCTGAATATAGAGGAGTTTCGCCACTCTGAAAAAAGAAAGGTAAAATGCTAAATGTATACTAACCTTACCACTTACATTAGAAACAAGACCAATACCGGGTTTGGATTTGATTGAGGTAATATTCATACCGGTGCATATCTGATCATTCCTAGATCAAGTAATTAACTTCAAATGGAGCCAGGAAAAGTTCGAAGAAAAGTTTCCTTGTACAACTAGTGTTGTAAAATTTCAAACTATTGGCAAAATGGCTACACGGCAGCAGTAAAATTGCTTACTCTCTACAACTCAACATTATCAAGCTGCAGACCAAATATTATTTCGTTCCATTTCATAAAAGCTAAGAAAATACTTTGAAGAACATTTTTCTTGTACAATGAACATTGTAAAATTTCAAACAGGAAGTTGCTTCAAGACAGATGTAAACATTGCTTATTCATTACAACTCTACAATATCAAGCATCAAACCAAATACTAAATCTTTCCTTTTCATAGACGCAGAAAAAACTATCGAGAAACAGGAAGTGGTTATACGGCAGATGCAAAAATTGCTTACTCGCTATATCTCAACATTATCAAGCTGCCGACTAAATATAAAACAATCCCTTTTATAGAAGCCGAGAAAACTTTGACGAAAGGTTTCTTTCTTTCGGACGGACGGACGGATGGACAAACAGACGGACGGATAGACAGACAGAATGACGGTCGGGGTCGAGCAGCTACTAGACTTGGTTCCGACATCGGCAAAGCAGGTAAAGAACACCTATTGTCAATGTTTACAACAAAAAATGTTCATTAGATACATGGCATTTAACAAGATTTTAGAAAAATGAATTCTGTACACAATTAAATAAACATGTACACATCGTTACATATTTTATAAACCTGTCAGAATTTGACTTAATTATTAAACCGATTGCAATTTGATTTGGAAGTATAATTTGATTTGCAGGTTATTAATGGAAAATGCAGCAACCGGTAAATGTTTTAATCGTTGTCCTTTTGTCTTCGATTGATACGTGTCTGAATTGCATTTATGCCATAATTATCTCATTACTTTTTAATAGTATTTCAAACCTTCTTTTTGTGGGATAACTTCACATTTTGATTTGTAGTATAAATAATGATTACGCTGTTTTTGTCCAATCACAGTGTCTTGTGATTTTGTGATGAACATTTATAGATTGCACTTCTGTAAACATAGACAATGCAATTTCCGATAGGAAGTAATTGTACCACTTTTACTATGAAGCTTCGTACAAAATTATATCCTAGAATGGAAAGTTCATATGCACTACTATTTCTTCAAAGGTCAAAATATAGGGCTGTTCGGCATATTTTCAACATTTATATGCCCCGAACTTCTTAGAGTTTGAACTTATACTAAAATTCTGTACTACCACTCCCGTCACTTTGAGTTATCCCCATAATTCAATTTCGCCGCTATTTATGTGTATTTATACTGGTAACATTCCCAAGTTTTGTCTCTACGAGATGAAACATAGAGATCATAACAGGGAACCAGTAGGTAAACAAATCAAAATATCTTTGAATATTATATATATAAAAGAGGCGTAGTTTGTAATACAGCTGTATTTAGAAAGTGCAACCTATAGTGTGTGGCAAGGCCTTTTTTTTTATTCTAATGCAATCACTTTGTATCAATGCTTCTGATTGGATGATAATCAGCGTAAAATTATCTATCTGTCTATAAACTAAGGGAAGCCGACATTTTGAATTTCGGATTGTATTGACATGAAATTTCTACAATAATCAGCAAACAACTCACATTTTTCACCTAGAAATCTTCTTTTTATTAAATTTTATTACATTCTTAGGCAGACAAGAAGCCAGAAAACCTATGTATGTTCCAATTTGCATTTAACAAACCTAATAACGAATGAAATTAACCAAATTGTATTAAAGCGATAACTGTATTGTATTTGAAGCTTTGCGGAGGTCTGTCGGTAGTTTTACTGTCGCAAATAGATGTTTACCTGTCGCCAGGTAAACTCAATTTTCGACAGTAAAACAACAGATGGACGTCCGCTAAGCTTCAAATACAATACAGTTATCTCTGCAATACAATCTGGTTAATTTCATTCGTTATTAGGTTTGTTCAATGCAAATTGGAACATACAGTCATCTGCATATTCACGGTCCGTCACTTACACGGATATATTTCCATCTAACTAGCTTGAACAATTTGTCTTGCTCACCGATTGTCGTGGTGTAGATCAGAAGCATGTTGAATGTAGTAGCAGCAGTTCATTTTGATTAATGGACTTAAGACTTTGCTGAAATAATATTATCTTGCAAAACAATATGAACGTAAAGGAACTACGAAAACGTGTGTGAATCGATATTAAATAGATTATAAAGTTTATTTATTTGTATTGGTATACCCTGATACATGTACATGACGAAATGCATATTCTTATTGTTTATTGAGAATAAAACAAGCCAACTGAGAACTGATTTAAAATTAAGCGCTCATTAGCATGTGTAACCCGCAACATTCTGTATATACCTGTTCAAAGTCGGGAACATGTCATTCAGTGGATGTCACTGGTTGCTGTCTGTCTTTTTAATTTAGCATAAATCATCGTTTTATTTTTTGTCATATTCTATTATGTCAAGGCTTTTTGTATTTACTATTCGCTCCGGTCTTTTTCTCACTGTACGGTTTCTTATAGTTGTTGGCGGGTATGTAAAGGAAATTTTATAAAGGAAGATTACTCGAAGCCTTTTTATAAATATAAAGAAGTAGTGGCAAGTCTCCATAGTGACAAGGTTGTCTTAAAGCTAGTCATGGAAAATGAACAATAGCTCGCGGATATTGTTCTTTCTCATTCATAATTTAGATATTATTTGAATTCGCATAATTGCATTTGTACTCATTTATAAGACATATATCAGATTATTTTTACGCCGTAATTGATGATTGTTAGAAAAACCTGTTTGTGGATCTCGCCACAATCACGTGTTTTTTTTTTTACCTATTTTGGAATATGTATTCAATACAAAGCTTGTAACGCACATATTTAGACAAACGGATTGTTATCCTTTTGAATAAGAAAAATGCATAATTATTGGAGCTTTCCAGAAGAATGGACAAAGTGTAAAAGAGAGGTGAAAGATACCAAAGGGGTATTCAAACACATACGTCGAAAACAAACTGACAATCCCATTTAAGTATTTGTTCATCATGTTGCTGTTTTTTTCAGCCGACTTTCTTGTTTGGACGAAAGTTGACCCTAATGTATCTTCCCTCCCTGTTCCAAAAGGAATCCACGATTTGAAAGGTATGATCACACATAATCCGCACTGGTAATGGCCTAATAAGGTGAAGGTTGATAATTTGTTTTCAATTATTTCTTGCTAGAAATGCAGGCGACTTGTCTGAATCAATTCCTATCAAGCATGTCAGAACCACAGAAATTTTAGGTTAAATTTGTTTTCTTTAATGTGTACATGTTAACTTTGTTCATTATCTTTTTGAATATTTAACTTTCAATGTCTATAAATTGATTAGATGAATAATCATCATTGTAATGAATCATTGAAGTAAGAGAAAGAAGAGTTTTACTGTTTTATCATTTTCAAGAAGAAAAAAAATAACTTACATACAACACAAAATTTTATTTCAAGTATCATACTTTTGAAAAGCCTGAACAATAAATAATTCATGTATTGTCAGTCTTTCATTTAATTATTCGTAGCGGTAAATTCACTATTTTTCAGCCAATTCGCTTGCAGTTAATTCATTACTGCTCATTAGCTTCTTAGACCTAGTGCAAAGTCTGATGTTTTGTCAATCTCATTTCATGTACTAAGCCTTAACAAATGTCTTTTTTTTTTAATTAGTTATTGCATACCTTATTTTTTTCATTTGGATCTACATCTGTTCTTTCTAACAATGACCGAACTATCCCAGGATATCCTTTTAGAACAGCTATTTGTAAAGCCGTTTCCTCGTTCAGAAATAGAAAATGAGAATGCGAACAATAAACAAACCTTATTAATTACAGTAATGGGCGAACATATATAAATCACACATACACCTGACTTAATAAGATTTTATAAAACATTTCTTTTTTTCATAAAATGAGGATAACCAATCGATAAACATTTCGTACATTTTTCAAAGTCCGAACTTATGTGTTACCGATACATAAATTTTGCGCAATTCTGATTCCATTTGCAGGAATAAGACACCAATTGTGTCTTGTGTAACTAAAGGATTCACTAGTTGTACCAATATGCATTTGCATTATGTATTAAGGACAATTGTGTAGGTGAATGTTCGGAACAGAAATTTAGAGGCAATTTCAAGCTTATCCTGACAATTATGAAATTCTATCTACATAAAATATATATGGATTACATGTATCCTTAAAATATAAACGAGATCAGAAGATTTCTGTATATAACTTTAACATAGTTTTTGTTTTTGATTAGCAGTAATTGAATTTGAAGATGAACTCTTTTTAGAAATTCATGCAGGAAAAATAAAAATATACTTGGAACTTTTCTTAGCATTACATTTAATGTTTTTTTTAGGTGATAGTGTCTTCAATTTTATAAACAATTTAAAAACTTACTGCTTACCTTATTTCTTATATTTAAATCTACATCTGTTCTTTGAAACAATGATCGAACTATTTTAGGATTTCCCTTTATAACAGCTGAGTGTAAAGGAGTTTGCCCACTCTGAATAAAAGATTTAAATAGACAAACTTTAAAAAATAAAGTTTTGGACAAAAATTTAATATTTCAATTCAAGATACGATTTTTTTTTTAAATTAATATTTTCCAAAGCATAGAAATATCAAGACTATCGGTACAATTGTACATGATTGTAATGCAGTTTTGATTTAGATTAACCATGATAACAGATATGTCAATCAGAAGAAATAATTACATTCCTTTGTTTTTCGATTAGACCTAATTAAACCTTTTTGTTGTGAGCGATGATCTTTTAGATATAACAACTGTGCTGCATATTACTAAAGATATTTCTACTGCACAGTTGCACATGAAATCAAAACTTGTTTTATATTCCAATTTAAATGGAAAGAGTTTGTTAACATGCTTACTTGTTCGTCCATACACAAGTTGTATTCGACTTTAATTTGAAATCTGATTGTATTAGTCTGGATTTCAATTTTTGACGTTTGTCTTTTTTCTATATTTTACAACAATGTACCTGTTTTTAGCTCACCTGGCCCGAAGGGCCAAGTGAGCTTTTCTCATCACTTGGCGTCCGTCGTCCGTCGTCGTCCGTCGTCGTCCGTCGTCGTTAACTTTTACAAAAATCTTCTCCTCTGAAACTACTGGGCCAAATTTAACCAAACTTGGCCACAATCATCATTGGGTATCTAGTTTAAAAATTGTGTCCGGTGACCAAGCCAACCAACCAAGATGTCCGCCATGGCTAAAAATAGAACATAGGGGTAAAATGTAGATTTTGGCTTAGATCTCTTAAACCAAAGCATTTAGAGCAAATCTGACATGGGGTAGAATTGTTTATCAGGTCAAGATCTATCTACCCTGAAATTTTCAGATGAATCGGACAACCCGTTGCTGTGTTGCTGCCTCTGCATTGGTAATTTTAAGGTAATTTTGCCGTTTTTGGTTATTATGTTAAATATTATTATAGATAGAGATAAACTTTAAATCGCAATAATGTTCAGCAGAGTAAGATCTACAAAAAAGTTGACATGACCAAAATCGTCAATTGACCCCTTAAGGAGTTATTGCCCTTTAAAGTCAATTTTTAACAATTTTTTGTAAATTTTTGTTATCTTTTACAAAAATCTTCTCCTCTGAAAGTAGTAAGACAAATTTAACCAGACTTGATCAAAATCATCATTAGGGTATATAGTTTTAAAAATGTGTCCGATGACCCCGCCTGCCAACCAACATGGCTAAAAATAGAACATAGGGGTAAAATGCAGTTTTTGGCTTATATCTCTGAAACTAAAGCATTAAGAGCAAATTTGACAATCTGTAAAAATGTTCATCAGGTTAAGATCTATCTGTCCTGAAATTTTCAGACGAATCAGACAACCCGTTGTTGGGTTGCTGCCCCTGAATTGGCAATTTTAAGGAAATTTTGCAGTTTTGGGTTATTATCTTGAATATTATTGTAGATAGAGATAAACTGTAAACAGCAAAAATGTTCAGCAAAGCAAGATCTACAAAAAAGTTTAAGGACCAAAATGGTCAGTTGACCCCTTAAGGAGTTATTGCCCTTTAAAGTTAATTTTTAACAATTTTTGGTAAATTTTATAATCTTTTACAAAAATCTTCTCCTCTGAAACAACTGAGAAACTTAACCATTTAACCAAACTTGGTCACAAGCGTCATTAGGGTATTTAGTTTAAAAATGTGTCCGACGACCCTGCCTGCCAACCAACATGGCAGACATGGCTAAAAATAGAACATAGGGGTAAAATGCAGTTTTTGGCTTATATCTCTGAAACTAAAGCAAAAGTATAACGGTTGCATTGATTTATGCATCAATTGTAAATAAAAATATCAGGTGAGCGACACAGGTTCCTTGGAGCCTCTAGTTATTATCTTTGAAAAAACTACCTCGAACAGTATTGTAATGCAATTTTTCAGTCCTTATATAAAGATTACTCGGCGATATATCCGATTGTTTTAATTCAATTTTGACAAATGTTTACACAACAATATGGTCAAAATAGTTAACAATGAAAATCAAAAGTTTATATTCGGCACAGTCAAGTATTTTCAATAAATCTTATTTAGTGTGTTTGTTCTTTGAATCAGTGGGGTTGTTCAGTATTGTATGCTGAAAATTGCCTTTTATATGTCTTTGAAACGTCCCAGCAACATCCCTGCATGTATGCATTAGCATTTTCGTTTTCTGTGGATTTATTCATTTTCCTAGCTATGAATTTTCGTAGATTTAGGATAATTTTTATTTTCGTGGATATTCAATTTCATGGTTTCCTTTAGATCTGCGTAAAAACCTTTAGCATGTTTAGAAAATGTGGAGTCCTTGAACATTTGAATTCGTTGTGTGCCTATACTTACAAAATCCACAGACAGTACTGTGTTGGTACTTTTTCGCAGATATTTACCTTTCGTTTAAGTTTCATTTATATGGGATTGCAGAACAATAATTAAATATTTTTTCAAGTACATTCCGAGTAAGGTCGCATTAAACATACATATGTATGTATATAGACACACCACCAAGTGGTAAGCAAGGTACGGGGCATATATGAAGGAAAGTGTGAAAATGATAAAATGAGGAACCTTCGAGCAGAAATGCATACCGTTAAAAATCAGAACATATGAATGAAAGAAGACATCATACATTTCAACGCATTTTTTTTACTTTTTATGTTTTTATTTTACAATTTAATTTAATTTTCTTTCAGTTTATAGGGCAGAGATACCGATTTGATTGGAATCTGATCTTTGCTTTAATGTTGATGGTTCATCTTTTGTGAAAGTTCAAACTATATACTTCTCACCTCATTTTTTTCATTTACATCTACATCTGTTCTTTCCAATAACAATTGAATTACTTCAACACATTCGTTTAGAATAGCCGAGTGTAAAAGAGTGTTCCCACTCTGAAATAAAAAAGAAAAGGCCTACAAAGAAACGATCTGTATACACATTACAGTAGTGTACCAATAGTAACCAGTTGACTTTTTGACGACAAAAGTATAGGGATCTGTTTGGTTAGAATGTCATCGAATACCGCTAGACTAGATTTCTGAATAAAAACAGGGTATTCGAAATAGATAACATAAAACAATTCTGCATTTAATGTCATATATGTAAAATGTCAGCACATATCTACATTGGAATTCTAAATATAGTTCCCTGTCATAAAATGTATTTAATTACAGACAGCAAGTTTAAATACTATCCGTTGGTCTTGAAGGCAATCAATCAACATAACGACAGGTTGAATAAATACAACTGATATCACTTCAAACTTTTAAAACAACCAATTTATAAGAGTTTAAGAAGCGTTTTCCTCTGTTGTCCATATTAATGGTATTTACTTTTAATAAGAATTTTTCAGACGTTCTCTTTTAGTCTTTTACCCGATATTTTTTTTATTGAAACCCTAATGACAGTTCACTCATACGTTTGAATTACTTTTATCGTGAATGTAAGAGGATAACTCCAATCGTAAGACAAACTAGTTAAACGTGTAACTAGTTTTGAAAATACAAATAAAACGGACATCGGAAATACATTTTTTGCACCCATAGCTATATATTGGCATTTTATATAAAAGTATTCTAAGTGCATGTGAACCTGCTCTACTTTTATCTGCATGTTAAATAATGACTTCACTTTGGCCTGCAAGTGGAAGTGGAGTGTGTTTCAAGATGCCAAAATTGTCGTACCTATCATTCTTTTTTTTTTTTTTTTTTTTTTTTTTTAATATCTGATTTTACATAATAAATACAAGATTTTAAGGGGACCTAGGTGAAAAAGGTCAAGTTGGTATGTATATATATGGTTACTTGCATGTTTAGAGTCCGTATAAGAGCTTCCGTTGCGCCTCGGTGTGAAAGAAAATACATAGTTTTCATTTGACAAATTCCGTAAATGGTGAATCTGTCAATTTTATAATTTGTTTAGGAAAAATGATGTTTGAAACTTGTAATACACTAATCAGACTGTGATGCAATGCATTTAGGCAAAGATTGAAAGACTTATTGAAAAAGACCCTGTTGTGAAATAATTCGAGCGATATTGTCCCTACTTTTTTCGGAATACTCATTTTTTCTCGTTATCTAAAAGAGAGGGGAAAGATATCAGAGGGACATTAAAACTCATAAGTCGAAAATAAAGTGACAACGCCATGGCTAAAAAAAAAGACAAACAGACAAACAATAGTACTCAAAACACAACATAGAAAACACAGGACTGCGCAACACGAACACCACCAAAAGCTAATCATTGGGTGATTTATCTTTATCTCACTTTTTGAGTTTATGGGCAAACATTTAGAAAGGACAAACATGCAAATCAAAGGCAAATTAAATGAAAAGTTTCAAAAAAGTTTAATTATTACATTCCATAGAAACAGAAGTTTGAATGTCCATTAGGTATCTTCCGCCTCTCTTTTATCATCATATGTTTTAATATATTTTTTTTTTAATCATTTATCTATAAGACATTAATATAAAAAAAAACCAGCATTATTATAATACAACCGTAGGCAAAATATCACCTATTACTATAAGTACAACATGGAAATCATGCATACACCTAAAACATAAAGATTTCATGAAAACTAGTACATGTACAACGCAAATAAAGTATAAACATTAAAATTAGAATACATAAACAACACAATTGTAAGGTTATATCTAAAATTATATACTCAAGAAGGTTTCCGTGAAGTAGTATTTATTGTTTGTTTTAATGTCAATAAAAAGTACGATCCTTAGAGTAACCAATTACCACAACAAAATCTGAAAATATCACACAATAGTCAATCATTTTGAAAAACGCTGGTGAACATGTATTCGCAAAATACTACATTGGCATCCTATAAAATTTGGTAATTTAAATAAGAACCAATTTGAACCAAGATTCTGCATTATTTTTCAATTGACTTTTGCTTTGCATGTTCTTTGTTTGATATTTCTCGCAAGCAAACAGAGTGTCAAGGGGGCGAAACCTACAAATAGATGTTGGGTGTCAATATTTCAAAGAACGTTTGCCGGGGCATTAGGGCATTTCTGTAATTCTCACAACAATTTATGAAAATACTTCCTTCTGGGTCGATGTTTAGCTCAGTATTTATCTGAAATACGCAATTGGACAGTCGGTGTTTGACAATATGCCGTTTCGCAAGAGTAGTGATAACGCAACACAAATTATCATAATTAATGATATTGGTCTTCATTTATTGAAGGAAGTCAATTACAGTGCTCCGCTTCGTAAAATAGGGATGACATACCGGATGTACATGTTTTTTGAATTAAAATCGAATGCCGATTTAAGTTGTATTCAAGTACTTGCAGGCCTACTGATAACAACAGTCAATATATAGCTATACTTATATAGTTAAAGTACAATTTTTGAAAAAAAAACATGACGAAGAAGAAAACAAAGAAAACTGGTTCCACTTAAATAAAAAGCCTTCACCCATGTTTATAAACTATCGCAATCTAAATGTTTTATGTTTCACGGTTCAATTTAATTTCCCTATGCGATTTTGAATATATAAAGAAACAGTTACATACTATATTACTAACATGGTTTGACATCTTTATTTTGATCAGGTTTAAGTATGGTGCCATCTGTCTTGACGAAGGTTGTTTACCTTATTTTTTTCATTTGGATCTATATCTGTTCTTTTTAATAACAATTCCACTATTTCAACATGTCCTTGTAAAACAGCTGCATGTAATATAGTTGTCTCACTCTGAAATATAAAGATAATAGCCAGAAATATACAAACATTATACAACTGTAGTCGTAAGCAAACAATTATGCATTTAAGCATGTGCCAACAAAAACGTATAACACATATAACTTATTAAAGTGATTGTGTCATTTGCTTTCATGAAAGTTGATGATACATACTACATCCTGCTTACCATAGTTTCATTTGGATCTACAAAGGATCATTGTAATAGTGTTTATATTGCTACTTAAAAAAAAAAAAAAAACAATTAGACATTGCAGAATTATGATATTTATGAAATATTATTTTCATTAAAGGCGTTTGTTAGGACAACTTAGTTTAAATGAGATATCAACTCATAATATAAAAGAAAAAAAAAAACATCGACACATACCAAATTTCAGTCATGGACAATAAATCGCTTATATCAATGTTCACATGAATTGGCAAATAAAACATCAACTTTATTATGCTGCAAAAAAAAAACTGTACACTGTGTAGTATTCCTTGTATGAATTTTCAAAGTGACATGTATTAAAAATTCCCTTTATACTGTTCTAAAATTGATTGATTGATTGTTGGTTGCTTAAAGTCCAGTAGCAAATATTCCATGCATGTTCAAGACGATGTACTACACTAAAATAAACAAGGATTACTTTTTCTGTGCAGTACACAGTACGAATTACAGAAATAGTTATTACTGCTAAAAACAAAAGCATTGTCAACATATTAAATATCAAGTTCCTTAACCTTTCGTAGGGCACAAGCTGCTTGGTTTGAATATTTCTGGATACAGATAAAAAAAAAGATGCTTTAGGCTTCTTTTTACTGCTAAGTTGGAAATTTTTAGGAGGGGTGTTGTCTGGAAAATGTCACAAATAAGATAGTGTATATTAAGGAAAGTCAAAATCAAAGACCAGAAAAAGTATCAGGTTTGATCTTTAAAGTCGCAAAAAATAAACAACTTTACATTATTAAGGAAATCCACACAAATTGATGTGGTTCTAACATGTACAACAATGTTTATTTTGAGCAGACATTTTGACTTCTTAACAAGTTAACTTAAGACATTTTTAGCAGACAAGCAAGATAACATCACCGGTTGTGGCTCAGACCTCTGTCTTTTTTTAGGACTATTCTGTAGAGAGGTCTGTTTTGACCAGTACAGAATAGTGGGCAGGTCTGCCTTTCACCGGTTTGGATATTAGGTCAGCTCCTGGCCAGACCAATGGATTGGTCTGCTTTTGACAAATCATCGTGTTTAGTACTTCTCATACCAGACTCGGACTTATATACGATAATCGTAATGTTATATTTTCTAGCATTCACAAAGTTATATACTCTATATGTACACAGCGGTGGATTTCGGATCTTTTTAGTTTTTTGTTTTTTTTTTTTTTTTGATCGGGCAACAAATCATTGTTGCTTTAAATTGTCAAAACATCTTGTTCAGCTGAATTGACAATAACACGATAGTTGTGTACTGCCCGGATACGTAAGGTATTATATAATTTTCTGACGAACATTTGAAACCTTTTCGCCAATTTCGGTTATATCAGTTCATCAACATTTGTATTGGGAGACAAATCAAAAACACACGTTACGCTCGTGCATGTTCATCGGTGTCTCAACTCACTAGCGACATGTTTAAGGTCTGTAGATTCAAGTAAAGTTGTTTGATATGTAATTTTACCAATTGTGTCTTATTCCGGATTGAGACATTTTTAATTAGTGTGAATTCACATGGCGGGTGATACATTCATATCATGTAACACTTATCCTTCCGTGCGCGCTTTTTTTTTTTTTTTTGTTGAGTTCATTCGATTCCTTTAGTTTTTGTTTGTTATCTTTATTTGTCTCTTCCAAATAAATTTATTTTTATTTGAACATCGGTAAACTATTGTCAACTTAATTTATACACGTAGTCCTATGGTGAACATTTATTTGTCTCATTGACAATCTTACCATATTTTTCTTATTTTTTTTACTGAAACTACTGATATTTATTGGTTTTTTAGTAATTTAAATGAAAAAAGGGAAAGTTTATGAATGTTGTCACTCTAAATTAAAGCGGACAACATTTCGTCGTCGATTTTAATTATTATTCATGTCAAGATAACAATAAGAATTTCCATTATAAAGTACAAAATATAGCCAAGGTTGATTGATGGGCCAAACCTTTTCGTTTAAAAAACCATCCTGAAATTTCAAAACAACTAATTTTAAACGAAAGTTCAGAGTTCAGTATTTTGATTAAAAGGGAGCAACTGTAGACAATACAAAACGTTAAAAAAAAACGAACTCCAAGGTCAATTCAAAGAGGAAAGTATATTAAAACGGACAAAACAAAACGCTCAACTATATCAACCAGAGGAACGCTTAGAAATCAACTTTTACAGTTGTAATTTTAAACGCATTTTCCGAAAAAAACATACGGTTGTTAAAGCTGGTTTTACAGCTACCTAAATCTCCCACTTGTATACTAGTAGGTTATAATCCGCTATGTTGACACTGTTAGTGAATGGTTATAAAAATTTTATACCAATATTGCTGTCAAAAACTACACAAGACATATCGAATCACCAAATTTACTAATTCATGATTCGGCATATAATTTGTATATCGAGGTTCAAAGATGGCAAAGACATCAATATATCAAGAATCCTGAATTGTAATGTCAATTCGGTATATTGAATACATATTTTGTCTTTAAATGTAACCATATCCCTGTCAATGATATTAATTGATCCATTGAGAGTTACTAAATTTACTGATTTATGGAATATACTATCTTTGCAACATATAAATATGGCCAATGTTGAATGATGCAGGCAACATATTTGTTATTCAAACCATCCTAATATATACCAAAACTACGAACTTTTAATGCGGTTCAGTACACGCTAATGCTAAGTGTTAATCGATTTCATTTTCTGCAAAAGAAAAACGAAATAAAAAGACTTTTTCAGATTTTCTTTTGCCTTTCCGATCGATAGTGACTGCATGCATTTAAGACCTGTAAAGACCTATCAAGATTTGCCGGACGGATTTGTCAAACGTTCGATTTAAAACCTCATTAGACACTTTCAGCCATATCAGACCTAGGATGAAACATACTGTTCAGATTTTGTTAGATCCTGTTCAGTCTTTGTCGGATTTTAAATATTCGGTTGCATAACCATGATAACGGGCAAAACATTTTTATGATTTATCATATGTTATGGTTTTAACCGGATATATCAACAAAACTGCAGTCTTGCTTCCTGTCTATTTATTATACTCTTACAGTCCGTGTAACGTAAAAGTTAACAATACGAACGATGCCCGAATCATGTACGGACGATGCCCGAACGATGTACGTACGCTTCCCGAACGGTGAACGAATGCAAACGAAACGCTGACCGAACGTTGTACGGACGCTGAACGAATGATGTACGAACGAAACCATGTACCATTAACCATACCATAAACGATAACATAAGCGCCCTTTTATCGTACATCGTATGGTTTTGCTTACATCGTTTCGTTCAGCGTATACCGTATCGTTTAGCGTACATCGTTTCGTTTAGCGTACATCGTATGGTTTAGCGTACATCGTTCCTTGGCGTGCATAGTTTCGTTTAGTGCATATGTTTATTTTAAATATAAAACATGAATTGTGATCTGTTAAATCTTTTTATATAGGTGATGGTAGGCGTAAAATTTAGATTGGATGCATATTTCAGTTTTTAATCAATCATTAAATAAATTATAATTTAATCTGACTCGATGTTGATCCAAAATAATTTACATAAAAGTTTGAAAAATAAACATGATAAACACTGAAATAAATTTAAACAAATTAAAAGATACGATTATGAATTTAGTTAGCCGTGGAAATACGTACTTGGTGAATGTGCGGGTAAACTGCAGCCTGCAGGGTTTTCAGTCAACATTTTTTGAAAATAACCTAAGGTATTAACATTTTTTTTTTTTTTTACCTAAATGAACAATTTATTTAGATGGAATTCGGAATTAATCTTATGTTCTTACAAAAGTATATTCAGGGTCTTAAGGTTGACCTTTTGTTCAAATGGTTTGTTAATTTTTTTTATGTATTCTCTTTTATCGCATGTATTTTAACATCGACTGAATAATAGTTATCAAAGGTACCAGGCTTACAAAGTTGAAGAGCATTGAGGACCTAAAATTCCAAAAAAAGTTGTGCCACATACGACTAAGGAAATCTATGCCTGGGATAAGAAAATCCTTAGTATTTTGAAAAATTCATACTTTTGTAAACACGAAATTTATAAAATGACCATACAATTGATATTCATGTCAACACCGAAGTGCTGACTACTGGGCTGGTGATACCCTCGGGGACGAAACGTCTACCAGCAGTGGCATCGATCCAGTGGTGTAAATAGTTATCAAAGGTACCAGGCTTATAATTTAATACGCCAGACGCGCGTTTTGTCTTCATAAGACTCATCAGTGACGCTCAGATCAAAATAGTTATAAAGCCAAACAAATACAAAGTTGAAGAGCATTGAGGACCTAAAATTCCAAAAAGTTGTGCCAAATACGACTAAGGTAATCTATGCCTGGGATAAAAAAATCCTTAGTATTTTGAAAAATTCATACTTTTGTAAACACGAAATTTATAAAAATGACCATACAATTGATATTTATGTCAACACCGAAGTGCTGACTACTGGGCTGGTGATACCCTCGGGGATGAAATCCTTTACTCGAGTGGTTGTCGTATATTGTTGTTACCCTCGGGGACGAAACGTCCATCAGAAGTGGCATCGACCCAGTGGTGTAAATAGTTATCAAAGGTACCAAACTTATAATTTAATACGCCAGACGCGCGTTTCGTCTTCATAAGACTCATCAGTGACCCTCAGAATAACAGTTTTATCTATATATCGTAATTAAACCATTTTTTTTAGATTATAGATATATTTTTTATTCATCTATCAAATCAGTCGAAAAAAAAAACAAATATTCGAGAAATTTCAAATGGAAACAATTACCGGTTATGTGCCTCATCAACCCGAAACATAAATCCCTACCAATGTACAAACAATTACGTATTATTTTTACTAATAATGCACTTGACTTTAGACAATAATCAAAAAAGAGCGTGTCCGGCAAATGAAACATTTCTAATTCGTAAGTGATATTATAATTTAGCGTGTTCATTTTTATATTTTCTAACAACAAAAAAACTAGACCATTCCCTCTATTCTTTAATTTTTTTAAAACCATTTTCCTCTATTCTTTATTTTGCCCGTTATACTCTATTCTTATTTTATATTTTATTTTCTTTATTTTTCTGTATCTATATACCTCCTTTATTCGGAGCAACCCCACCCTAAATATACATATGATACACAGGGTCTATAGGTCATCGCTTGTGCCGTGATACACATGTTTGCATAACAATGGATGTCCTTGTTCATATTTATAACATTTTAAATGTCCTCCTAATAATACATCTTATAATTGTCACTGGACGTTAAACAGCTAACTATAAATTCATCCGTCATATTTTTAGTTTTGTTATAATGTGTAAATCAAACAACATGATGAAACAATTGAAGATTTTCACTGATGAAATAATGAGAAATAATTGTAAACAAAACCACTCAATCACATCCCTACGCCACAAAGTTTAGCCATTTCACATGTAATTAATTTATTTCAAAATAATTTATATAATTTTGAAATCAAACGGTCATTTTACTAATTTGCCAACAAAAAAAAAAACAAAAAAAAACAACCAAACAGTTATTTTCATTCCTTTTTTTTAAAACAGATCGATTGTTTGTCAATGGTCGGTGCCTGACAGCATTTATGAAATCTATCACCATGTTTGCCAGTAAGAAAGCTTTATAGAACAGGAAAACAACAATGTCTTATAGAAATACTTTCAGGCCCTATTTTCCAATTTCTGTTGAAATGTGGTTTAATGCAAAAAAGGTAACTCCTGAATACTGATTTGTACCCATCAAGCATTTGGGATTAATAACAAATCTATGGTAGTCTCGTTTTCTTTACTCTCAAAGTATTCGACTAAATCATGTTTTACTTCTGAAAATTGCTTATTGCTGACGAATGTTAAATATTGATCCCTAGATTTTCAATTGTTTAGTTGTTGGGTTACTGTCTGATCTTGCAAACCTGACATTTAATTGTCATAATTTTTTGCATCCAATTGCACCAATTTATTAAAAAGATATTAATGCGACACCGTACGAGAGTCGTTACTTTACATAAACTACTAGTATATTTTTTTTTCTATAACGAAATACGAAACCACTTCTCGCAATTCGCCTTGGAGTAATTGTGCTTCTCTTTTGACAATATATGGCCTTGTCTCAAAAACAAAAAAATACAATAAAATATAGAGTAATATATAAAACTGGACTAGAGCAAAGAGTTTGAAAGTAGGAATTCTGAATTGTAATTGAATGTTCTAAATCTTTGTGTATTTCTGATAAATGATTGTACAGAATCAAAAATTTCTTTGTTTTTGCTGAAATGAAAGGTCAACGTCACCAGCCAATATGGATATAGTAGATCTTTCTAATTTTGAAAACAATATTTCTCTTGCTTCATTGTGAAAAGGGCACTAAAAATAGTGAATACTATCCTCAACAGGATGACCACAGCTGCATTTGGTTTAATATTAACAAGGTTTAAATCTCCATTTGAAGAACTGCACATATTTCTCAAACGTGTACATGTATCAATGATATTAAGATTCCTATCACCACAACTAAAATAGGAAGTGCGTACTGTGAATAAATACCCAGTTGACTATTGTTTACAGCAATTTATCACATATAATACCATGTTAACAGTTAGGGTGACGGTGTTTGACAGTCTGAAGGAGACAGCATCAATGATTTAATAAGGCAAAGCTTCTGTTGTACTCAATCTTACTAACGTTTTCTTTATTATATTTAATAAATATGTATCCTAGATACGATAATGTACATTTTGTTTTTATATTACACCTGATCATCTATGATCGGAAAATGTCTAATGAGAGAATTTAACCATATACTGAATAACGTAGAAATGACCAATTAAAGGTCACTGTGCGGCCTTCAACAATGAGCAAAATCCATACAGCATAGTAAGATATACAAGGCTCCGAAAGGACAAATGTAAAATACACTAAACGTCTTCTCAGCGATTGCAAAGTATTTTTTCTAAATCAATTAAGTTTTGAATCAGGATAACACAGTCAAAATAGTATACATTAAATAGCCTTTCATGTTAAAAGACAATGTCATAATACGATGACAATGTCATTTACGTTGTTCAAACATCACGGCACGTCAAACTTTGTTCAACAGAAAAGATGATTGGACATTCGTGAAAATGTGTCACGCCCTCATGAATTGGCGTTCGTCCTATCAAATACCTTCAGAAAGCTTCCATTGAAACAATTTTACACACGAGTAATGGTGTATTATATTTTCTTAACAAAACAAAAAAAATGTATTTTGCGTTAAATTGAAGCCACGGATTCGTAATCTTCAAAAATAGTTCACAAACGGTTGATAAAATGTGGAAAGTCTAAAAAGAAATATAACAATTATGTCCAGTGCGCGTTTATAAAACGGGCTCTATTTGGACATTTTGAGATACTATAAGTACTCGTTTTATGTGTATAGGATTTAAGAGGTTAACACAACTTTTAATCAGTCGGATTTTCAATTTTAATAAAAAAAAAAAAAAAAAAAATGTGTTGGGTTTTCTTCTTTTCTTTCAATTTATATCATGATTCTTTGATATTTCCCATCATCTTCTGATTTTTTTTTTAAGATGGATAATTTAAAACTTGTATACCAAACATTTAAAATTTTACTCTGCGTTTATAAATAGCATTGAAAGTACAACATCTTATAAACGATAAATTTTGATAGAGGTAAATGAGCCACTCTTTCTCAGGTTGAGATGGAATATATTAGTTATTTGATTCAATGAGTTTAACAATCAAAACCCCTGAAATATCGTCTCATGACAAGCACGAAAAATTGCAAAACTGAACTTCCAACAGCGGGCGATGATTTCTAATTATACAAAATTCTTGCAATAGATTTTTTTAATGCAATGTAGAACTTATCAATTTAGACATTTCTTATCCCGAATTACTTCTTTGTTAAAACTATAAAGCATTATTTCATGGTCAACCGACCCGAGAAATCAAATGAAATACCATAATGGTAATTGTTTCATGATATATTTTAGCTATCATTTGTGACTTTCAGCAAGTGACATTCCCTGTTGACCATATTAAACAATGCACAATAATAAATTAACATATACGTTTATACATGAGCTTAAGAATGATCGAATGGACTAATTTTATTGTTTCTACTGTTCCCCTTTACCAATCGATGGGCATTCCATTCCCTTTTGAAATTACTTAATCGAATATGAAGTCACATGCACGAAGACGTTTGTCTGACGTGAAAATACGTAGTCCCATATCTCACGGCTACATGGACACACAGATTGTAAAATAAAAAGGAAGGACTACATTTACATGGAGATTATATACATTTAAAGAAAAATGCAGGACAACATTATTTTTCATCTTAGACCCCCCGTAAAAATCTAATGGTAGCTTCCAAATGTTGATTTCGACAACGAGCTTCGTAACCGCAGAGAAAAAGTCAAATGTAAGTCAGTGTGACTTTATCCACCAGCAACATATGTCCACAAGCTTCGGGTACATGAGGAGACTTTTTTGCTATAAGACGGTTGATATTTTCTTCATTATGAGCTAAAACTATTTTCGACCTTGGCATCTTATTTTTTAAATTACGTCTTTGATGATCTGATCACTACAACGTTTTTACAAAATATTCGTTCCCGTGAAAATTAAGATTTGTTTAACTTACAAATGTCATCAAGGTCTCTTCTCAGGATATAAGCCATCTGTCTGGCAGGCTTTAAAGTCGACAAGATAACAGGTCAATGTATTCAAGTGAATTTAAGATTGTTGCAATTCTAAAATGCAATGGGTAAATCAATCTTATCTTTGCTGTGCCACATGGGCATCCCTATAAAGTAAGACAGTCCATGCGTGACCCATGGCATTAGAAAATTTGATGCATTTCATTGGATGTTTTCTATCACAATCCAGGCCAGCTATAGTAACCTATATTAATTTACGTGTCTGAAGACGAGTTTGTATAAAACATTTTGTTTGGTTTTAATTTCTGAAAATTAAACTAAACTCTAGCACAGACCTTTTACGAACATCGGGCTGGGACTTTATTATTTGTCTGAATTCGGGATTAACACGTATTAAACTCTGGAATATATCATTAACTTTTCGGGATTCGGTGAACAAATGCTTCAGCAAACACTGTTGAGGAAAAAAAATCAAAAAAATCATTCTGTATCATAATTTTAATTCGTTTAATATTTGCAACTCTTAAAAAATTTCAAAACCAGCTGATTTTTTTTTTTTTTTTTTTTTTTGTATTTCTTCATGTTGAATAACTTTTAAAATGGGGATGTACACGACTTCCCAAATTTGATCTAAAATTCAACTACGTTACTCAACACTTTTAATACTGGAACAATACGAGATATCAATATATTTTTTTTCATTAAATTCGAATATTGGGAGCTATCTGAAGTCAGTTCATAGGACCTCAGTTTTAATATAGGCGTGGCCATCCATTACTTTTCTCCAATCAACAGTCCTTTATAATAAAGATTGGCGTGCAATTGTGTCTGTATCAATTTAGATAAATATATTCATATTTCTGGACGTACATATGTCGGGGTTGAGGCTATTTAATTCGATAGTAGTAGAGGAAAAAAAAAAGATTTTCAGGTTTTATCTATATATAACTGCATAATGGGTATCACATAATTATTACTGTTTCGCAAATTATAATTAGATATTTGACCAAAAAGAGGCATTAAATCGTAGAGGCAGTCCCACTATGTGAAGAAGAAAACATATTGAGCTTTCTGGACTTTCTTCTGTCCACTAGCAGATGTCGGCCTGTGTCACTGAAAATATATAACTTCCCGACTAGCAAACACGGGCGACCCAGTGACTAATTATCCTGCTTCCGACTTAACGTCATGTTCTAAATTGTCGGAATCGTGTCGCGTACAACTATCCCATAACTCACATGCATATTCCAAAATTGGTCTTATAAGTGTTTATACGAGTAAGATAATTTCTAGTCAGTGCATATTTCAATTTTTTAAGAAATTTAATCTTGTGCTTGCACAATTCAAAACGTTTTCTATATGTGTATATAATTTACCATTGGAATCAAATTTAAAGTAATCCCTAAGTGTTTATGACAGAAGACAATTCTTCTACTTGATTTTGAAGTTCTATTTTAATTTCATCTGGGAAAAAATTACAGGAGAATAGCATATTTAGCATTTGTCTTGTTAAGATTAAAATCAATAAGCCAATCTTTAGACCATTTGTTCTAAATCGCTATTTAAGACATCCTCTATTGTGTAAGGATTATTACTTAAATTAGAAAGGGATTTTTCATTAGCACACAATTGAGTTAAAATTTATCAAATTACCAGCTATGTACATGTAATATGTATATGAATAAGGAATAGTAGGGGACCTAATACAGTGCCTTGTAGAACTCCTGCATTAGTATTCTCAAAAGGCGAATATGAACTTGAAAAACAAACGCTTTCTTGTCTATTTGAAATATAACTAATTAAGTGATTAAATACATTTTTAAATACTTTGCTCACTGCTGATAATAATGAGATTGGCCTATAATTGGAAATCAGTGATTTGTCTCCGGTTGTGAAAAAATATATATATATGCTCAAAATCAACACATTTTAAAGATTTTGTGAAAATACGATGGTTATATGCATTTGTTTTACATAAAGCACAAATTACTTTACATACATTGTCAGATCAAAATATCTTAAATACCCCAGTCCAGAGATACTGTGTATATTCGACTGAATATACCATATCGAGATTGGCCTATAATTGGAAATCAGTGATTTGTCTTCGGTTGTGAAAAAAATATATATATATGCTCAAAATCAACACATTTTAAAGATTTTGTGAAAATACGATGGTTATATGCATTTTTTTTACATAAAGCACAAATTATTTTACATACATTGTCAGATCAAAATATCTTAAATACCCCAGTCCAGAGATACTGTGTATATTCGACTGATTATACCATATCGATAATTTTACATCCGTACTTGTTACGTAATAAAATCTGTGTCCAGGTAAAAAGAACTAGCGGGTGGTATAAATTCTAAAGTATTTATCGCCTTCCATTATACATCTGACCTGGGACTATTATACTTAATATATGTATATTAAGATCCATTTCGTTAAATCTGGTGATAAATTTATTTGGCAATCGCCAATGGCAGTCAGCAGGGTTTAAGAACATCCGTTCTTCGACCTGTTAGTCAAATGCGTTTTGTTAAAATATACTTTTTCACTCTTTTGGTCTTTTGCAAAATGTTGTTTGTGCTGTATTTAGACCCCTCTACCAAGAAATTTGTTTTACATGCACACGTATAAAAATTGCGGTTTTTATCCAACGCAATCATAGGTTTGAACGTTGTTTTCAATTTAGACTTGTTTATATTTTTTCGTTTGGGCTTGTATTACATTTTCCTTAGGGTTTATATGATCCGTTCATCCTATTTCGACTCTTTAAAATTCAAGAGTCTATCCTAAATTGAGGTAAATTATATGGCCTTCCAGATACCGTTTCGATCCCTAACATCACTGAAGAGACATTAATTGTCGAAATCCGGATATGGTGTACAAATTTTGCACCTCAAGTTTGTGGAATACCATCTTTACGCAATATTAAGATCCATTTCGTTAAATCTGGTGATAAATTTATTTGGCAATCGCCAATGGCAGTCAGCAGGGTTTAAGAACATCCGTTCTTCGACCTGTTAGTCAAATGCGTTTTGTTAAAATATACTTTTCACTCTTTTGGTCTTTTGCAAAATGTTGTTTGTGCTGTATTTAGACCCTCTACCAAGAAATTTGTTTTACATGCACACGTATAAAAATTGCGGTTTTTATCCAACGCAATCATAGGTTTGAACGTTGTTTTCAATTTAGACTTGTTTATATTTTTTCGTTTGGGCTTGTATTACATTTTCCTTAGGGTTTATATGATCCGTTCATCCTATTTCGACTCTTTAAAATTCAAGAGTCTATCCTAAATTGAGGTAAATTATATGGCCTTCCAGATACCGTTTCGATCCCTAACATCACTGAAGAGACATTAATTGTCGAAATCCGGATATGGTGTACAAATTTTTGCACCTCAAGTTTGTGGAATACCATCTTTACGCAAGTTAATTGTTTTCTGTTTGGTATTAAATGATATTAAGATCCATTTCGTTAAATCTGGTGATCAATTTATTTGGCAATCGCCAATGGCAGTCAGCAGGGTTTAAGAACATCCGTTCTTCGACCTGTTAGTCAAATGCGTTTTGTTAAAATATACTTTTTCACTCTTTTGGTCTTTTGGAAAATGTTGTCTGTGCTGTAGTTAGACCCCTCTACCAAGAAATTTGTTTTACATGCACACGTATAAACATTGCGGTTTTTATCCAACGCAATCATAGGTTTGAACGTTGTTTTCAATTTAGACTTGTTTATATTTTTTCGTTTGGGCTTGTATTATATTTTCCTTAGGGTTTATATGATCCGTTCATCCTATTTCGACTCTTTAAAATTCAAGAGTCTATCCTAAATTGAGGTAAATTATATGGCCTTCCAAATACCGTTTCGATCCCTAACATCACTGAAGAGACATTAATTATCGAAATCCGGATATGGTGTACAAATTTTTGCACCTCAAGTTTGTGGAATACCATCTTTACGCAAGTTAATTGTTTTCTGTTTGGTATTAAATGATATTAAGATCCATTTCGTTAAATCTGGTGATCAATTTATTTGGCAATCGCCAATGGCAGTCAGCAGGGTTTAAGAACATCCGTTCTTCGACCTGTTAGTCAAATGCGTTTTGTTAAAATATACTTTTTCACTCTTTTGGTCTTTTGGAAAATGTTGTCTGTGCTGTAGTTAGACCCCTCTACCAAGAAATTTGTTTTACATGCACACGTATAAACATTGCGGTTTTTATCCAACGCAATCATAGGTTTGAACGTTGTTTTCAATTTAGACTTGTTTATATTTTTTCGTTTGGGCTTGTATTATATTTTCCTTAGGGTTTATATGATCCGTTCATCCTATTTCGACTCTTTAAAATTCAAGAGTCTATCCTAAATTGAGGTAAATTATATGGCCTTCCAAATACCGTTTCGATCCCTAACATCACTGAAGAGACATTAATTATCGAAATCCGGATATGGTGTACAAATTTTTGCACCTCAAGTTTGTGGAATACCATCTTTACGCAAGTTAATTGTTTTCTGTTTGGTATTAAATGATATTAAGATCCATTTCGTTAAATCTGGTGATCAATTTATTTGGCAATTGCCAATGGCAGTCAGCAGGGTTTAAGAACATCCGTTGTTCGACCTGTTAGTCAAATGCGTTTTGTTAAAATATACTTTTTCACTCTTTTGGTCTTTTGCAAAATGTTGTTTGTGCTGTATTTAGACCCCTCTACCAAGAAATTTGTTTTACATGCACACGTATAAAAATTGCGGTTTTTATCCAACGCAATCATAGGTTTGAACGTTGTTTTCAATGTAGACTTGTATATATATATATATGGAATCTCTGAACCCTCTCCCACCTGAAACGATCCTTGTCTCGCTTGATGTTACCTCCCTTTATACTAACATCCCCCATGACGATGGTATTGAAGCCTGTAGAGAAGTCTGGAACTCTCGTAACATCTTACATCCACCA
Source organism: Mytilus coruscus (assembly GCA_017311375.1). NCBI lineage: Eukaryota > Metazoa > Mollusca > Bivalvia > Mytilida > Mytilidae > Mytilus > Mytilus coruscus. The sequence goes on from CM029598.1 coordinate 87,068,183, forward strand.
ACTGAATGTCTCATCCAGCTTCTAACTTTAGTATTAAAATGCAATAACTTCACATTCAATGGTGAACACTTCCTCCAAGTTAATGGAACAGCAATGGGAACAAAGATGGCCCCGTCTTATGCCAATATTTGTATGGGGAAATTAGAACAGAGAATTCTCAATTCTTCTCTTCATCAACCCCTCTCTTGGTTCCGATTTATCGACGATATTAACATGAAGTGGGGCAATACTGAACAAGAACTAAATTTGTTCATTCATCATGCCAACGATGCCCATCCCTCAATAAAATTCACATATGAAATCTCTGACTCTAAGATCACATTTCTTGACACCACAACGCAAGTGAGGGATGGAAACATATTTACAGATCTGTATTGCAAGCCCACAGACAAACACCAATATCTATCTCCTTTGAGTTGTCATCCTAAACACTGCACCAAGAGCATTCCCTACAGCCAGGCCATACGAATAAAAAGGATTTGCTCCACCAACGATATTGCAAAAAAACGACTACAAGAACTTCGCGGTCACCTAAAACATCGGGGCTACAAAAGAAAAGACATTGATAAAGGTTTTTCTCGTGCTAACAACATCAGCCGAGATGAGATGAGCTTTTACAATATAAAGACAAAAAGGTCAACAAGAGGGTGCCTTTTGTGTTAACTTATCTCACCTAATCCGCGAAAATTGGAAAGAGATCGAAAAACATCCTAAACTATCCAAGATCTTTCCCGAGCCACCTGTACTGGCTTTCCGTAGGCCCAAAAGCCTTAAAGACTTGCTGGTGAGAGCTGATTTATCCTCTCAAGCAGGCTCTTCATCTGTGGGCTCTTGCAAGGGTTGCGGAAAAAACGATGTCTGACTTGCAAACAAATACTGGATACCCAGACTTTTAACAGTCACTCCACTGGTACAGAATACACCATATTTTGCAATGTTAATTGCAAGACTTCAAATGTTGTGTATCTCCTACAGTGTAAATGTGGTAAACAGTATGTTGGCGAGTCAGAACAGCCGTTTCACAAACGAATGAACGGTCATCGTAGCGACTACTAATGTAAGCCAGACCTCCCTCTCAGTCGACATTTGAGATCCCCTGGCCACACTAAGGCAGATCTCAATCGACTGGCCATTACAATCATTGACCACAACTCTACTTGGTCTAGGGAGGATAGACTCACTCGGGAAAGGTTTTGGATACGAAAATTAACAACTTTGGCACCAAATGGGATAAATAAAAAGATGTAGTTCTACTCCGTGTAGTGCTTCACATTTAGGTTATATTACTTATTATTACAGCCTCTGTTTCTATTTCTTAACCTTACTTATCTATAAAATAAATTTGTTGAATATACCAATTTAAATTGCTTACTTTTTGAGGGATGTAAAAGTACCAAGCCACGTTCAACTAGTTTACCTAAGTCAAAACTTATTATAATATTTTAACGGCCGTTTGTTTGCAATGTTTAAATACACAGACTCTGTTGCAACTACTCTACTCTGTCAATTTGAAATATTTATAAATTTAGATCGTTCAGTACTGTTTATTTGGTATTTTTATTGACGTAATCGTTCTAGTACCATCATAACTGTCGTTACCGTTAAAGCTTCAGAATTGTGCTAGTTCCTATCGCACATTATTATTTTTAATTAAAGCATATATTTGAACTCTCTGTTGTAATTAGCCATATAACCTATGTCATGTTTAACAAATTTTTAGAATGGTGCAAGCGTCTTAACTGATGTTCGGTTTGACTTTTTTATTGTATAAATTTCAAGATTGTTATAGTTTAATCTAAAAAGACTAAAAGATGATTCATTTAACATCAGAATCTTACTGAGGAAGGATATCTGTTATCCGAAATATTTATAAATAATTACATTTATAGTTACCTTTTTTTTGTTTTTGGTGTTGTTGTGTACACTTTTTAAGACGTTTATATATATATATATATATATAAGCATAACATCATCGCAAATTCTTGTTGAGATCCAGGGACACAGATGTCGGCATCAATAAGAATACACTAAATTCTTAAACAATATATTGTAAAATGGACACCAAGCACATTTTGATAGTGTACTAATAGGTTTTCTTGTGTATTGTCTATGTTCTGGAAACTTCAACATCCCATAAAAAATACTTAAATTAAAGTCCTAAGTTTTATAAATTAAATGTTTTTTTTTAAATATTATCTGCGAGACTGCATGCACATTGCACCTATTGTTTTCGTATATTTCTTTTCCGCCATGCATAAGTTTAATGTTTATATATATATATATATATATGTATAATGTATTTCATAGATCGATTTATAAACTTTCTGCTAAAAATAATTAACCGACACGGAGCGATAGCACGGAAACTGAAAAATGCTTCGGAAAGAGGATTGTTTGCAATTCATTTTGAAAAAAAAAACTGAATTATTTTGATATCCTAATGATAATGTTTCTTTTTGACAGCATATATTTTGTTGATTATTCAATATATTTATATGGTATCCGGCATTTATATACATACATGCATGATAATTATCCCTTGGATATATTTTAGTTGATTGATTGTTGGTTGTTTAATGTCCAGTGTAAACTATTTCATACATTTCTATGAAGAAAGAGTTTCTCATTCCAAGGAAGATTTAAAGATTTTTGTGCAAAATGGAATTTAAAGTATTAACTCCGTGTTTCAAAGTTAAACAAGATAATTATTATTTTTCTTCATATTTCTTAAAAAGTATTATTTTTCAACCATATCATTCAAATCTGGTTTGGATTTGTTTTGTGCTCAATGGAATTTACTACGACAAATAAAATTTTATTTACAATTTTGGGATCAAATGTGATGAGGTTTATTTTTAGGTATGTGCCAAACAGGGAAACAAATAACTGGTAAGTTGGAAACAATTCAGACTTCGTTTAGATGAGACACGTCTTCAAAATTAATACAGTTTAATTTTTGGGAGTTAAAAATTGAAAAGTGAAACTTTTTTTTAATGTGTACTTTGCACTTAAAATTTATATACAAACGTCTTCTATTACTCTTCCCGTCGGAGCAAATTCTTCATGGAAATCTATATGTAATAACCCTTTCAAACATGATTTGTTTTAAACCGATTTAAACGTACATTAAACGGAACTTAAACTGTAGGAGATCACGATGGGTTTAACGGCAATAAGACAGCAATCAAACAACAACAAAAACATACAAGGACATCTAGTGGCCAACATATTTAGTGTTCACCAATAGAAAGGTGTATACACAACATGCCAATTTCTAATTCATCCCGAATTTCTGTATCATTGTGAATAGATTTATCCAGAAAAATATAATACATGTATTACATGTCTTTGATTTAACAGGAACAGTAATAAAACATCTGGCATTAAAACGCGATTCTCCATATAATGTAACAATTGAGGAGAAAGCCTGAATATGAAAAGTTAAACAATTTAAAGGTTATCCATGCAATCTTAAAGTTTTACTAGAAAGAGGTCTAGTTTCCCCCTTCTTTTACCCTACAAGAAAACTTTCCTGTGAGCCGTTGATTTACTATCTGGTGATTTTTTCCAAAACGCTCATGTATGATATTATTATGCCGTCATGTGTTTAAACAGTCATTGGCCAATCAAATCGGTATGCATGTTAAATAAATATTAAATATTATAATCATAAAAATAATGCTTAAATCTAAAAATTATTATACATGAACATAAACCCTTATTACAATACGACATTTATAAGCAATTATGACAAACCAATCAAAAATTTGTTGTTTGGGATTATTCATGGTTGACTAGTTGTATAACCAGTGGCACGTGTCCTAATTATTAAGACAATATAAGGGACAGAAAAGTATTAAACAGAAATAACCGGTTTTTCAAAACCATATTTTCAACAATAACTGCATGATTTAAACAGCTTAAAAGTGTTTTATTTTTTTATCTGTGTATGTATACGATGAAGTGTCCTGAAAGGGCTCTCTTTACAAAACAATCTTACTACAACAATTGATAGCAAGTTACACCCCAGTTCTATTGTTATACTTCATAGTTTCTATTTCTGACACAATTGTAAATTGAATAGATCTAATGTTACGAATAACAATGGATTTTGAGCACAGGATGTGACGAGCGGGGTTTCTGGAAACCCCTGCTTCTTCATCCCGAAAGACAGTCCATTGTTGTTCATAACAATAGAAATTGTTTTATTTTAATAGCATGAACATAAGAGATTACTAATAGTGTTCATTACAAGTTGTTTCCAGACATAAAATGATATTAAAAAAACACATTTCAGGAAATTCCAATAGCGAAAAAAATATTAGCATCTATTTTGAATAAAAAAAAAATCATTAAAATAATCCTGTGCTAGAAGCTACAATTTCAATCCCATATGGCAATGTCTTAAAGAACATGCATGTAAAGAACGTTTATTTGAATTATACATTAAAACATATAGTTTTCATCTGGACTAAGTCTTAATCATAAAATAAATATTAATGTTTGGATTGTTGAAGACTAATGATGGCACCCAGTGGCGGATCCAGCCATTTTTAAAATGGGTGCCAACCTAGAATAAAAGGGGGGTTTTCCAGCCATATGTCCCCATTCAAAAGCATTGATCGTAAAAAAAGGGGTCCCAAAGGGGTTCCTACATATGCAATCGGTATTTTAGTATGTTAAGCGTGTCCGGTCGTCGGGTAATCTAATCTAGACACACCTATCCCTTAATATGTTCGAATATGAATGTTTGTTTAATGTTGAGAAAGGGGGGGGGGGCTTTATTTTGGTAAAACCGTAACATGTAAACTACATTTATGATTACCTTCATTAAACTGATACATGTAAGTACTTTGGGTTATAAATATTGCGTTATCTTCAGTCTCTTCTGCCAAATTCAACGCCTGACTCAAAATGTCGTCCGTCTTATACCCGTCCATATTGACAACTGCATACAAGCAGCATGATGTATTTTTTTTTTTTTTTTAATAAGAATCCACGATACGAGCAACCTTGACCTGCTGATCAATATTAGCACATGGACTTAACGGGAATATGCAAAACAGCAACTTTGACATTTTTAAAATCTACTCACTTGTCAAAGTTTGAATGAAGAGCGTCAAAGTAAGGTTACTAGTGGGGTTTCATTTAAAAAAAAAAAAAAACACATTTTTTTCTTATTAATCATGGTTTGATATTGTCAATAAAAATGATATCCTTCGTTTTCATTTAATATTCAATGTAAACAAATATAGGACTTAGCATCGGGTGCAAGTTAGTTATACACTTCGGGATACGGCGTGTCTGGATAAAAAACGCCGGAGTGTATAACTATTACTTATACTTTAATGTTCATGACTTACGAGTATTTTTCTCGTTAGATTTCTTGTGAAATTTATCGATGAGCGGCAAATACCGTAAAAAAGAATATGGCGTTAACGTCAGTGGACAAGCAACCCAACGAGAAAAATAAAATTCAAGAGGCATCTATAACTAGTTTTGAGTTGGAGAAATCATTCAATCATGCCATGTGATTCTTTTTAGGTTTGTGCGTTTTTCGATTATGAAGAAGTCAGTTTTAGAAAAAAATTAAGTGATTGACGCCAAAAAGGAATACAAGATGTATGAAATAAAGTTATAACATAAGTTTACAACTACGTACCTAGGTACATTTAATAAAGTAACATTTGAACTTATTATATTATTATCATTTTTTTAATTGTCATTTTATTTCTATGTATATTTGATGTTACCCGATATGGAGTACTCCTAAAAGATAAAATTCACTTGAATGAGTATTTCTGGTGTATATGCATATATCACTTGTACAATATACGGAAATGACACGGCTGGGTATTGTAAAGTTACTGAAGGAAGATTACTGTCAAATTCATATCCCTGGGCGAAGAAATCACCGGTTTGTCAGAACGGTTAGGTGTAATTTGTGTCAACTATCATATTGAAAAGGTTTGAATCGCGCCTATCTCTTCTTTTCTTATAATATGAATTGCGCCAATAAGTGGAACTTAATTGTGCCATATTTACCTCTCAATGATTAACCTATTTACCAGTAACATTAGAATGCTCGCTTGAAAGGATGTCTGATTTTTTTTTAAAGGTAGAGTCTGATAGAGGGCGTGAAACCTGTCGTGGTTGTGAAGATTATAAAGTCCGCCAGGCTTTTATAGAGCAAAATGGAGAAATTAGATGGAAAAATAATGCGCGCTGTTAAATCATGCTTTGCAAGGCTATTTTCAGATGACTCGTGCACAATCATTTTAAATGGTGAATAAGATCACATACACAAATTAAGAATTAAGCATTCAGAAACTGGCCCCCGTAAATAGGAGGAGGGAGTCCAGTTATTAAGTAAATATCAAATTAAAAGTATATAAGTCTATAACATTTGCGCAATTATATGCTTGTTTTATTGGCGCAATAAATGCTGCAGTTTTCAAAATATAGTGACGCAAAGAAGAATTGGAGTAATTAAGTTGTGGCGCAAATTAATTCTTTTTCAGCACAAATGGATATCGGCCTTTAAAACACCGTTTGTACACTAACAAATGTGTATTTATCTTTTACGCTGTCTATTAAAAACAATGTTTTTCAACTGATCGGGCGGAGCTTACTTTTAATTTGCATAAGGACAGTCTATTTGAAGATGTGTGTGATAAGGATGATTGTCATTATAATTATTATTTATTTCTAATCACCTATCAGTGTCATCAAACGAATTTACAAAAGAATCAGTGTATGATATGGGACGAATAGAATAATTTAAAATAAAACGTATTTATATGTGCTATAGCTAAGCATTTTGAAGTATCGGCTATTGTATTATTCCAATTAAAAAATAACTAATAGTGAGATTAATATTAATATTTGTTACATTTAATATTTAATATACATATAAAAGTAAAAGTAAAATCTTGAAGGAAAATTCGTATTCCTGTTCAATAAAGGAAATCAATTAGGTCTAAGTACAATTTTCAAGATATCCGACTGTCCCCATTTAGGCAATTTGTGTAGGATTTTAATTTTAGAAAGTAATGAGCAAGTAAGAAGATCGTCAAAAACCTTAAATGAATCGGAAAATGAGCTATGCACGATAAAAGGAAATAGTTTGATGCGTCGATATGAAATTTTACAGATGAATGTTATATTTGTAAAATTGCATTAAGTCTTTCAATAACAACCGTTTGTAGAACTGATTATTTTGACCCTTCAAATATGTGTAAAATAATTAATATTTATATTATTTAGTAACTTTCATATATACAATTGCAGTATGTTTATAAATACTGTAGATTTGTATTTGATCATTGATTGCATGCATAACGTCCAGTGACAAATATTGTATGCATTCGTACAAAGAACAAATCAACAACTTTCAAAATACAATTGATTGGCTATTTCAGGTGATTCGATGTTTATGATTTGCGTTAAAGTTTGTGAAACTTGGACAGAAGCTTACCTCTAAAATAAAGAAATATAAAAAAGGACTTATTTTTTTCATTCTGTATGTTACTCATACATGGACTTACAGTCAAAATAACAGTTTTAAAACCGACATCAGTAATCACAAGTGACGCTGGTTCGATGAAAGTCTTCACGAGTTTTTATATGTTCCTGGCAATCTGCGGTTTATATCAGACTCTGACATTGAGGGGAACAAATACTATGGATGTCTTGTCTTTTCTAAATTATGACACTTAAATCTTTGTTTTGTAAGAGTTACAAACTACATAGGTTTTTCGTCTTCGTCATTTAGATATAAAACGTGTATCTCATATAAAGCCTCATTTATAGAACATATATATATAATTTATTGTGTCAAGGAAATATTTAGATCAAAGAATTATTTGGTGAAGGAGGAGGAGTAAAGAGAGAGATTTTGCGGTATCATGTTACTCATGTCAAAATGTGATGGAAGGAAATGTTTCCCTTCGTTTTATATAGCAGGGTATTCCATAGTTTAATTATATTGGTTGCAAATTTTTTTCTATCGGTAAGAAATGGTATATAATTTCGAAATCTTCAAAAGTTATAGTACATGTGAAGTAAGTTTTTTGCATTAATAAACGTTTCTCAATCAAGATAAAACGTTTACAACCAATACATTTTTACGACTAATATAAATAAGGTTTATGTAAAATAGCGTCCCGTAAAATAGATAGTTCACGTTCCATTGACTATGGGTATTGTTTCGGTTAGTTTTTATGAACATTTTCTAAGATATTTGTTTGGTTGTTTTGGATATACAAGTGCAACCAACCATCAATCAATACAATCTAATACTAGCATATTTTTATTACTATTTGAACTCAAAATAAGAATTGAAATAACTTTCTGAAATAAATCCTAACATATATCATACGCTCAACAAAACGATATACCATACGATAGATGAAACGCTAAACGATATCACATACAATACGGTAAACGAAACGCTAAACGCTAAACCATACCATGTACCATACGACAAATAAAACGCTTAACGATACCATGAACCATACGATATACAAAACCCTAAACGATGACATTTACCATACGATGAACGAACGATGAACAAACGCTGACCGAACGTTGTACGAACGCTATACGAATGATGTACGAACGATGCCCGAGCGCTATACGAACGATTCCCGAACGCTGTACGTACGAATCCCGAATGAAAAAAGTGTTAACTTTTACGTTACAGGGACTGTATTTATTTATTCGGTCTGTAAAGAGATAATGATTGGAAAAAACATTTTCATAACGTCTTAATTCATTTTTTTCCTTTGCGATTAAATATGCACTTGATCATTTCCTTAAAAGAGGCAGGCGTTCTATTTAAACATATATACAAATTATTTTTATATCTTATTCCTTTAAAAAAAAAAACTATTTCACCAATTGTTCGCAGGTGTACGAATAAAAAAATATATATAATCGGTACCACTTCGCTCCATTCATAAACAGGAAAAAAAAAGAAATACTCTTATTTCACTATTTGTCAAGAAAAATATGTTTTGCAAATCTGATTTAAATTGTAAGTGACTTAATTCGTCTTTTTGCATTTTTGATAGGTGTTTGATGAGGAGTATGTACATTTCAATAAACTATGGAACGCCAAAACTGTCTTGTTATGCCCATTTTTATTATATGATGTGGATTTACCTTTATATGATGTGCACTTGTCATTATATGATGTGCAAACACCTTTACATGAATTGCAAATACCCTTATATGATGTGCAAATATCCTTATATGATGTGCACACATCCTTATATGATGTGCGAATATACTTATATGATGTGCGAATATACTTATATGATGTGCAAGTATACTTATATGATGTACAAATATACTTATTTGGTGTGCAAATATACTTATATAATGTGCAAACATATTTATATGATGTGCAAATATCCTTATATGATGTGCAAATATACTTATATGATGTGCAAATGTACTTATATGATGTGCAAAGATCCTTATATGATGTGCAAATATACTTATATGATGTGCAAGTATACTTATATTATGTACAAATGTCCTTATATGATGTGCATTTTCCCTTATATTATGTGCAAACATCTTTATATGATGTGGTTGTGTCATTATATTATGTGCTTGTAACCTTATATGATGTGGTTCGGTTTACTTCATTATATTATGTCAAAACGTACTTATATGATGTGCTTTCATCGTTGTTATGGTCAATGAACATGATTACGATTAAAACGATTACTTTCTACGTCATAACTGATTCCGATCTGCTTCTCCGGAATTACTATAAATCCGGCTTAAATCTGTAGCTATCGTTTGAAAAATGGTGTGAGATTTTAAAAGATATAAACATTGGCACAGGTGGTACCTTTTAAAGATGAAAAAATCACATCTTATATAATTGTTGGAAAATAGTCAAAATATGAATTGCAAAGTCTAGGTTTAATCGATGGGTCTACAATAATGAACATACGGTTAAAATTATTAAATTATGGGTCCTCGACTGTGTATTGAGCACATGGAGTTCAAATATTTGATCTACCAGAAGATGTTTTGCATTTTTTTAATGCGAGTTTACTGTTTCTGATCTAGCATCTCCAGTCTCGTATCAGCTAGCGAAAGTGAATTTTATAGAAAAAATGTGACAGTGCAATTTAATAAAAATCAACGTTTCAAACATTTCGGAGGAAGATTTAGATCAATTAATACAGGAGCTAGTTGAAAAATTTCCCGGCTGCGGTGAAAATATGAAAAAAAAACTTTTATTGCAAAAGACATCAATGAAATCATTCATTTTTAAAAGTATTTCATAACAATAGCTATAAAATTATCTACTCATGCATAAGTATACTGGTATGGATGATTGATTGATTGATTGATTAATTGTTTGATTGATTGGTGTTTAATGTCACTTTCAACACTATCGTGCTATTTCGTGGCGGTCAGTGTATATTGGTGGAAGAAGCCGTAGTAGCCAGAGAGAACCACCGACCTTGGGTAGGAAAACTGACAATTCCAGTCAGTTAAAATTGGAGTCGCGCTTACCTGCCACGTGCGGGTTTCGAACTCACAACCTAAGTGTTGACAGGCTAGTCATACAGTAGTTCGATAACTTAGACCACTCGGCCACCGAGCCCCCCTCCCCACCCCACCCGGTATGGATGAAAGGAGATATGGGATGAACTTGAACTCGGTCCATTACATGTGCGCGCAGCTTTTTATTATGTTTTCGTGCATTTATTTTACAGCTTCAACTTGATAATGATGCATAGATGATTGACGTCCAGCGGCAAATTAATGCATATTCAGGACGAGAACATGTTAATGTGATATGAATATTTACCCTGCTTTGTACTAGACCGACACGCTGAGCCGGATTTTTAACATGCTAGTTCACAAGGTAACAATCCACAGAAAGACATGTCACCTTACCCGGACACATTATTCTGATTCCGAGCCGACCAGTCTTTGCTCTTACTCCTTAATGCTCCGTGCTTAGCTGGGAAGCAGCAAATACCAATTTTAAAGTCTTTGGTTTGACCCGGCCGGGGTTCGAACCCACGACTTCCCGCACTCGAGGCGAACAGGCTAACAAGAAACCACCGAGGCGGTGCTTCAAGTAGACAGTAACCCGCAATATAAAAGGTCTCGTGGGAAGCCGCTCATATATACACCTCCAGACTCAAGGAAACATGGCTAAGGTACCGACCATTGATCTTTTTTTTTGTGGGTGGGGGGGGGGGCATGTTTTTTTAAATGTTTGATTCCAAATTTCTTGAAAAAGGGAAGCGAAAAAATAAAACAATAATGAAATTTTAAAAAATTAACCATGTTTATATTGAAATAAAAAGTTTATTTTTTATTAAAGTCGAAAAATACGTTTGTCCTGAGCACAAAGAAATATACATGCTCCTGCCCACAAAAGATGAATAGTCGGTGCCTTACCAATCTGATTATGATACAGATCCTGTGTCTAAGCTTTGGTTACAAGGGTCTGACACCACTCCATTTTACCTTCTGTTCTGGTAATTATTACATCAGCCAATGAAATTTCAGCCTTCAAATGTTTGAAGGTGTGTATCAATCCGACAAAACCAGAGAATCCCAAATGGTCTTTAAAACAGAAAATAGAATGGAGCGTTTTCGGATCCTTGTAAAGAAAGCTTGGACAAACAAGATCTGTATTTTAATCAGATTGGTCCTCTTCGCTGAAACTGCAAAGCTATATGTTTGGAAACTCTATATGATTAATAATTAGTAACCCCTTTCAACGATTACCATTTACTATTGATAGGTTGCCGATACTGGTCACAGTGGCACATAGTTTCCATTGAAAAACAACTGGAAATAGTATTATTTAACCACTTTTTCATTAAAAAAATGTGCAGAATGTCAAGATCTATACGTACATGAACTTTCTATTTCCACCAAATTTATTCCGGCGGGTTAGTCAGGTTTACGAATTTTTGTCAGATGTTCGGACTCCTTGGGTTTTTTTCCTACGATACAGGGTAAAATATTTTGCCCCATAACACCCATTTTTTTTTTCATTTAAGACTTCAATAGCTTATAAAAGTTTTTTTACCAAAATTAAAACAGATTCTAGATTTCTTTTGTTTCGATTTGAGACCCAAATATTACCAATACAAATATAAGGTAAAAGTCCGGGTCAGCATTTTCCCGCCATTTAAAAAAATTAATATCTCGAAAAGGAGCACTATAACCTATCAATATTTTTAGCTTATTTTGTTCCTTAAGTAATGTTCTTCTAACTTACAGTATCAATTTTAAATTCTAGATTTTTCTAATTTCACCTAAGTACATCCTTAAATAATAGTTTTGGGGTAAAACAGTTGAAATGGTGAGCAATACACGATCTAGATCAATGTCCAAATAGTTAGCCCTACCTTTCATATCGATTTTGGATATGGACTCTTAATTTTTACACATTTGTTGAAGTAAAAAATAATGTTTTGTAAATATTTGTCCCTCCAAGCATTCTAAAATTGTGAACCCTTGAATATTTTTTTTCCGATAAAGGTTCAGGTCGGGGAGATTCAGCTTGCGGCGACGGCTTTTAATATTTTGCGTTTATGTTGAAAACTACAATAAATTTAAAAAAAAAAAATAGTGCAATGAAAACAGTCTGAATATGATCTATAGCAAAGGTCCCTTTTGGGCAAGTTGGGCTATTTATCAGTTTTGTTGTTTTATTGCCTATTATCTTGATAACTTATTTATAGAGAAACCTTTCCTTGCAAAATGGTATAGACAAGAACAGATTTAAAAATAAATAATTAAACATGACTGAAATTATAAATCAACTTCTAAGGGTCATTTCCTTTCATTGGGAGGGTGGACGTGGGAGGAAACATAGGAAAGTCCCAACCATGAAGAAGGAAAATAAATTCAAGACCCCCCTTTCCATAGACATAAACATTTCACACACACAACCCAAACCACCACACACACACACACACACACACACACACACACATATACACACACACACATTTCTCAATACGTTTGTTCGTAATAACAAAAAAAACGCATTAAATTTCTATTGCTATTATAAGTTTAAAATATGGCGTCAGTAGTGGATCTAGAACTTCATGTGTGGAAGTTGTTTGTGACTTCAGGGGACTTAATTTGGATATCCCGGTTATGGTCTCATTGATATTTACCCCACCTTCATTCAATATTAGCTTCAGCTGAAAAATACTCTGCTGGAGGAACATGTTGAAACTTAGGATTTAGGTCTAACAATTGAGGTGATCGGAGCGAGGCGTAAAAAATGATGTCTTTCGAGTCAAAACTATTTTTTTACTTTAGGGGGAAGTGTAGGATGAGGGTCGAACTTTGAACAATTGGGGCAAGTATGGACACACCATTCAAGCTTGATACAGCTCTGAATTTTGATATGATTTAATAGTTGACACATCATAGGTTTCTGACACTGAATGAATGTGGTCTAAGATCTTAAAAAGTTGAAATTGGACATTTACCTATCATATGGTCCAATATCCAAAATATAAATATATGGTTAGATTCAGCATATTAAAGAACCACAAGAATTCATTTTTTGTTGAAACAAATGAAGTTTAATTTGGACCTTTTGGACCTGAATGTGGACCAGTTTGAAAACGAAGCCCAACATAAAAAATCTAAATACACGGTTAGATTCGGCATATCAAAGAACCACAATAATTCAATTTTTGATGAAATCAAACAAAGTTTAATTTTGACCCTTTGGACCTTAATGTGGACATTTTTCAAAACGGGGCTCAAAATAAAAAATCTAAATACACGATTAGATTCGGCATGTCAAAGAACCCAAATAATTCAATTTTTAATGAAATCAAACAAAGATTAATTTTGGACCCCTGGACCTCAATTTCGGTCCCAACTGGGCCCAAAATAAAAAATCTATTTACACGGTTAGATTCAGCATATTAAAGGACCCCAAGTATTCGAGACTTTGAATTAAACCCCATTGAAATTGGTCAAGAAATAAGCAATTTGTAAAGTATTAGAAAAGTATTGTTGTTGGCCCCTAATTCCTTAACGGTTAAGGCCATAACCCCCAAAATTAAACCATACTTCTCTTTTTGGTATGGAACCTCGTGGTATAATTTCATAGAGATCCATTCACAAGGGATTGTCCAGAAAAATGCTTGTGTTAGTCCCTTTTTGGTCCCTAATTCCTAAACGGTTAAGACAATAACCCCAAAAATCAATCCCAACTTTCCTTTTGTAGTATAGAACCTTAAGCTTGTGGTACAATTTGATACAGATGCATACACTTATACTCAGGTTATTGTCTGGCAACCAAATGTCTTCGGACGACGACGACATCGCCATACCATTATACTGCCGCAAATTTATAAATATAAAAAATTGAATACCACCTTTCCATTACAAAAAAAATTAAAGGCCTCATTTAATTTCCTCCTATTTCCTCTTGTTGGAGTTACAAATGACCGGTCCCTTACAGGAGTCATTACCCTGTCAATGTCCGAATTTTGTCCATTTTTTGTGTCTTTTTTACTAATATCTTGAGAAAAGTAATATTTAAAGAGAAACTTGAACAGCTAAAATGATCAGCAAGGCAAAATTTTCAAAAAATGAACATACTTGAAATTTATGTATCAACTTCTTATAGAAGAAACTGCCTCTAAATATGAAAGACATTTTCAATGGAAACTAACTATTTTTTTTGCTTCGAATTCCCTTCTGAAACAAATAATGTCTTTTTCAAGAACATTTAAAAATGGAGTGTATGCCCCCCCCCCCAAAAAAAAAAAGAGATGAATGGTTGGTACCTTAGCCTTGTTTACAGTTCTTGAGTTTGGAGGTGTATATATGAGCGGCTTTCCACGAAACCTTTTATGTTGCGGGTTACTGTCTAGTTGAAGCTGCTTAATAAATGTACGAAAACGTAATAAAAAGCTGTGCGCAAATGTAATGCACCGAGTTGAAGTTCATCCCATAACTCCTTTCATCCATACATTCATAAATATTTTTAAAAATGATTGTGCTTTAATTGGTATAGGAAATGAATTAAGATAAAGCGGAAATTCGTAAAGAAGGAATACATATACCGGTAAAGCTGTCTTATGCAATAAAGATTGTTTTATCATATTTTTGCAGTAGCAGGGAAATTCTTCAATGCAACTAGCTCCTTTAAATTTTTTTAATGGATCTAAATTTTATCTTCCTCCGAAATGTTTGAAACGTTGATTTTTGTTAAATTGCACTGTCTCATTTTTTCTATAAATTGCACTTTCGGAAGCTGATACGAGGCTGGAGCTGCTAGACCAGAAACAGTAAACTGGCATTCAAAAAATAAAATGCAGAATATCCTCTGGTAGATCAATATTTGAACTCCATGTAGTCATGTACTCAGTTCACAGTCGAGGACCCATAATTTAATAACTTTAACAGTATGTTCATTATTGTAGACCCATCGATTAAATCTAAACTTTGCAATTCATATTTTGACAACAATATCAGATGCTATTTTTTCATCTTTAAAACGAGCTACCAACGTGCCAAGGTTTATCTATTTTTTAAATCTCAACCATTTTCCAAAAGATAGCTACAGATTTCAGCCGGGTTTATAGTTATTCCGGAGAAGCAGATCGGAATCAGTTATGACGTAGACAGTAATTGTTCTAATCGTAATCATGTTCAATGACCATAACAACGATGAAAGCACATCATGTAAGTACGTTTTGACATCATATAATGAAGTAAACCGAACCACATCATATAAGGTTACATGTACAAGCACATAATATAATGACACAACCACATCATATAATATGTTTGCACATAATATAAGGGAAAATGCACATCATATAAGGATACAAATGTATTTGCACATAATATAAGTATGTTTGCACATCATATAAGTATATTTGCACATCATATAAGGATCTTTGAACATCATATAAGTACATTTGCACATCATATAAGTATATTTGCACATCATATACGGATATTTGCACATCATATAAGTATATTTGTTCATTTGCACATCATATAAGTATATTTGCACATCATATAAGTATATTTGCACATCATATAAGTATATTTGCACCTCATTTAAGGATGTTTGCACATCATATAAGGATATTTGCACATCATATAAGGATATTTGCACATCATATAAGGATATTTGCACATCATATAAGGATATTTGCACATCATATAAAGGTGTTTGCACATCATATAATGACAGGCGCACATCATATAATGACAAGTGCACATCATATAAAGGTAAATGCATATCATATAATGAAAATGGGCATAACAAGACAGTTTTGGCGTTCCATAATAAACTGACCTGTCACCTCCCATGGTTCTCTGGACTGATAAAATATATCGTGTATAACAGTACAATGCTATGACTGTTTAAATATAAAAATAACTAATATAAAGAGAAACCGAGTAAAACTGGACATTTAATATCAAAACATTTATGTTTTTCAATCTTTTCAGCAATTGAACCACCAGAGACATAAAGCCTAATTTTGACAGTTCTCTGAAATTGTACATAAATATAAATCTAGTGTACTTCTTATTTCGGTTTCTAGGTATATTTGTCTTTAATCCAGGCTAACAATGTAAGTGTATGTCGTTTAACGAGGAAACATTGGTACAGCTGTGAATCAGTGATAAATTGACTCGTGTTTTATTTCATGCATAACTGCTGCATGCTTTTGTAGAAGAAGCAAATACTAATCAGGATCGCGCGTGATTGGTTGCTGGACACAAAACATCCTGTACTGTAGGGGAGCCGGTTGCCAAGACCATTGATGCTAATTGCAAGGCAGGAAAGTTTAACAGTACTTTGATCATTTTTATAAATGAAAACATGTAAACTGATGCTTTAACAGAATAATCTGAATGTCGCCTCCGAATGTTGAATTGAAGGTATTTCTTGGCTGAGAGCTCGCAAACTATCTTTACCTAGTTACAGTGTACCTGTCCTAAGCATATACCTGCTATCCAGTATTTTTAGTTGGTCGTTTCTAAGAACTTTTCGCTTTTAGCATGAACCCGGTCGTTGGTTTTAGCCTTTTATATGACAAAAAAAAAAGAGGAAGGCAGTAGGATTTTGCATATGTAATATCACTTTCACCTGTTCATAGCATGGCTTATTTGTTTGTTTTTTATTTTGTACACATTTATTTCCTTCATTTTCTTGGGCAGAATCTTCATTTTTATTCTGTTTAGGGCAATTTTTTCAGCTGTTACCAGGCCAGAATCTTTATTTCCAAAATCATCCTGCCCCCGGCCAAATATCAAATGGTCATTCTCCTACCCATTAAATATTGAAAACATGTAAGTATCAATCAATTATGATTTATAGCAATGTATAACTTTTCATGTATCTGTATTCAAAAACTATACAATATCAACTATATTGGAGAGAGCTCCCATGATCATATTTTATTCCAAGATAAACCTACACCTAAAGTATTTAAAAGCCTATCCTGCTTTTTTATTGAACTTTCTGTCTGAATATCAGATAGGACATGACTGATCTATCAATGAATTAACTTCATAAGGAATTAGACTGGGTGCCTCGACAGGGTAAGCGTCTACTGCTGTTTTCGTCATTTCGCTTTTTAAACAGCAACAGTTTGACTTTGATATCTTCTATACGAGGTATTGGTACAGGCGGAACCAGTGAGTAAAATCAATCTCTATGTCAGTATATTTTTTTCTCTGAAAACTGTCTATTAGCGAAATTGGTATTTATTCTTGTTTACATCAATTTAGAATAATGGTTCGAATAATGGATCAAGATTAGCATTCAAGTTGTTCATGTTGTCGTGTTTCTCTTCTTTGAAAATTCAAGTTAAATTTAAACACATTACAAAGACATAGAATGGACGAAACGAAATGTCTATTTATACATTTAGTTTGGTTTGAAACATTACATCGTTCGTTTTTCTTTCAAGTTAAAACAATATCATTTTCATTTTCATACCTTGTTTTTTTCAGTTGGATCAACATTTGTTTTTTCTAACAACAATTGGACTATTTCGAGTTTACCTCCATCAACAGCTGAGTGCAAAGGAGTGTCACCATTCTGCAGTAAAAAAAGTGGTGTAAAGTTGAGCGTACATCAATTAATATTTAAAATACAGACAAACACGTCACCTTTTACATATTTACAAAGAAAAGGAAACCAAACATACTTTTGCGTTACTCAAATTCAAAATAATCCCAATTTTAAAAATGTTGTATTTGCTGTATATAATGAATGTTCGTTATCAATCACATTGATTCAAACAACAAATACGCCAAAGATGAAATCATAAATATGTTTTGCCTTTGTAATCGACAACATATGTATTGCACCATTGGTGCATCACTACTGGCATACTTTGGACTTATTTGAAGCAGAAATAACACAGAGCCTTCTTAAAATCAAAAAGAGAAAGCATCTTGCAAAGTTCATTAATTGCCCTTTCATATAATATGATGAGGTCCTGGCACTCAATAGCCAATCTTTCAATGAGTGCTTACATCTTATGTTTCCTCGTGAACTTGAAATTAAGAATGCTATCAAAACAAGGATGTCTCCTTTACATCTTGATCTCTTCCACGAT
Organism: Mytilus coruscus; assembly: GCA_017311375.1. NCBI lineage: Eukaryota > Metazoa > Mollusca > Bivalvia > Mytilida > Mytilidae > Mytilus > Mytilus coruscus. The sequence goes on from CM029598.1 coordinate 87,086,806, forward strand.
ATTGACACAGAATAATTGAGGCTCCGAAATTATATGCTCCGTTTAAAACAGACCCTTCTTAGGTAAAAAAAAAAGAAATGTACCCATTGCCAATTTCAATCCTTAATATTTAATACCTGGTAGATTTATTCGATGATTAAGCCAGGCAATCAGCTTAACGCAAAAAAGAATCAGATATGGATACTTAAATTCCAACAGATCTGTTAGAGTACATACAATCAAAAGTTTTTTCCTTTTTCAATAGTATAAACCTTTTCACTACTTTACATAAGTATTTCTCATTCAACACTAATAGATAATTTAAAAGATTTGGTCTTACTGTGTTTCATAAAAAGGAATGACCATCGAACTTGATTTAAAGATACAAAAGATAGAGTAAAGTTTGACTCATATCTGGACGTATATCTAGAAATTGACAAAGCGGACCGGTTAAGAACCAAAGAGAAGATTTCCAATTGCAAGGTGTTCTTTTCCATAAAGCAACATTTTAGCATTGCCTGCATACGGTATATAAATATCCCAATAGATACGACACTCCAAAACTTGTATTTCCCTGATAGAGGGTTTCTACTTACAAGGAAACCATTAAACAGGGTTACAAGTGGAAAAGTTGAAATCATCCCTTTCGAAATTTTACGGACGCCGTTGACAATTATGAAAAATCTTTTTTACAGATGACCACAGTGTTCCAATTGGTGTAACCACTGTCCCGTACTCTTTTCCTCAAATGTGGCATCACCGAATTAGACTTATTACCTAATGTGTATTTACATTAGCATAACGAAGGGTGCAACATGTGGAACAGAATCTGCTTAGACCTTCGGAGAACCGGAGATCAACCCAGGATTTGGTTGGGTTCGTGTTGCTCAGTCGTAAGTTTGTGTTCGATGTTGTGTTTTGTAAACTGCAGTTTGTCTTTTTGTCGTTTTCCGTTTTTGTTTTAATTTTGTCAATTTGTCTTCGACTTTGAATATCCCTTTGGTACCTTCATTCTTCTTTTTAGCCTTACAAAGTTCTGATGTCACAACAAATCACACATGCTAAAAGATCTATTTTCGCATTCATGTTATTTTTTACGAGTTAAGGGTGGTGTTACTGTGCAACTACTTAAAAAAGGTCGAGTGATATATAAAACAACCAACACTAGCATGCTTTTGTACCTGCTGTCAAAGCAGCCAATAATGTAGCAGTTCTATGACATTATTATTAGTACTCAACAGAAGTTCTTAATAAAAGACTTGTACATTCTTGAACTTCTTGTGCATTTAAGGCCCTGCGCTCAAAACGTTATTCTGTCACTTCGAAAGTTCAGTTGAAGGCAACCTCTTACCGTTTGGAAGTCATTACTTGAAGGCAAAAAATAAAAAAACAAAAATAAAAACAAAACAAAATTAGCACATGAAATGAGCAGTAGATACCCATGCCTTAACATTAAGGTTGTGTTGCTATTTTTCGTCTTATCCCCTTTGAACTGTGATTGGATGATCTGTACTTATTTTACTGTCATAAATTGTGTGAACATGAATTTTTGGTGGTTTTCTTAACTGAATGAACAAATGTGTATGAATCTGGTAAGAAATACATTCCATACCGCATTTTTTTTAGTTGGATCAACATCTGTTCTTTCTAATAACAATTGAAATATGTCGAAATATCCAGATCTTGCTGCCAAGTGTAAGGGTGTGTTTCCATTCTGAAATAAACATAGGTTGCAATGTTCACGGTATTTTTACAAAAGTACAAAAATTAACCGCATGCTTAAAATGCATGTGTGAACATGGTCATCAAAAATAGTGTTGGAATATCTTAACACTGATGGTTCAAAGCCGGGGCGTTTATGTCTTTTGACCAAATACACAAAGTCAATAGTTTTAGTTAATCAATAGGTTCTACCAATGACCACCATAGAAAGATAACTTTAGAATTGAACACCACTCGTCGGGAGTATACAATTCTACATTATAGATACAAACCATTACCTTAAGAAATGGCATCATTGAACCCTCTCCAAAATCAATCAATCATTGTCCTGCATGACGTTACCTTCTTCTATACTAACATCCCCAATTAAGATGGTGTTGAAGTCTGCAGGGAAGTCTGGAAATCACGCACCACCTTACTAAACTGAATGTTAAATCTAGCTTCTTACTAAGGTATTGGATGCAATAGTTTCACATTCAATGGCGAACACTATCTCAAGGTTAACGTGACAGTAATGGGAACAAAGACGACACCAGCATATTTTTAGGCAAATTAGAACAGTAAATTATCAATAATTTTCTTTCATTGTTTTATTCAACATCTCTGTCGTTCCAATTCATTGACAATATTGACATGCAGTGGGATATTACAGATTAATAGCCTAATGTGTTTATTCAGCATGCCAACTACGCCTATCCCTCAATAAAATTCACTAATGAAATATTTGCCTCTAAATTGACATTCCTTTACATTACTACATAAGTGAAGGATGGATTCATATTAAAAGAACTGTATCGCAAACCCACAGACAAACACTAATATATCTCCCCTAGGTTGTCATACAAGAACAGCTGTTCCAAAAGCATTCTCTTCAGCCAGGCCTTCATAATTACATGATTAAGCGGTCTATTCCACCAATAATTATGTCAGAACAAGAAGTTATCGGCCGCCCAAAAAACTTGCTACAGAAGGAATACATTGTTAGAGGATTATCTAGTCCTAACAATATCAGTTGAGTTGAACCTTGACAAAAACAAACAGACGAAGATCAACAAAAGAGTCCCGTGTGTGTTCACTTATCCTACATTTGATACATTGTCACACTTTAACCTCAAAAATTAGAAATAAATAAATAAAAAAAAAACATCCAAAATCTTTAAATAGTTACTCAAACTAGTTGTTCGTCAGCCCAAAAGCCTTAAAGCCTTGATGGTGAGGACTGTTTTCTAACCTGAACGAGGCTTTTCGTCAGCAGGCTCTTGAAATGGTTATTGGAGCAAAAGATGTCTGATCTGCAAGTAAATACTACAACCCCAGACCTTCAACAGTCACTCCACTGTTTTTGAAATGTTCATAAACATTACGAGAAAGAAAAAAATGGTATAACGGCAAATAAAAGGAAATAAAAAGATCCGATACAGAAAGAAAGTAGACGAGTATATTACAAATATAAAGAAGACAGACTAACAACGGATACAACGGATGATAAAACGCCAAAATGTATGATTCGTTTCTTGAACTTTTTAAAAAACGAAAAACAAATAGAAATACAATACTACTTATGCGGAGTAATAGATTACTCTTGTAGACTCGAAAAGCAAATATACCAAATAAACATTCTTCGATAAAAAAAATTTCACAGACATTGAATTTAAAAGCCTTTGTAACATGACAAACAATTTCTACTGAAATTAGAGTAGACCACATTGTAACAAACCACTTAGTGATCAATACAAACACATATAACATACTGTATCTCCTATACAATGGATTCAGGAGAGGCTTATCCTGCTAAACACGACGGGTTGATTTTATCAGCTACATCACCATACATATGACTTTCGATAAAGAAAGTTACAAACTGGATAAAAAAATCAGATTGAAAATTTACAATTGGATAAAAGATTTCCTTTCTATTAGGAAACAGGCTATAATTGTACATGTTGTAGAAGAGAAAAATCTTAATCAATCAAAGTACAATCATAATACACGAGCCCTATTCATTCCCCTTCTACACGAATGAATGCCACACAAAATTCACCGAAGGGTCAGACTTCTTGCCGACAATGCAAAAGTAAACATGATTATAGCATCAGACACAGGCAGTGATCATTTACAATCTTACTAAACTGGCGATTAATGGAAAATGGTTTTCCATCCCGATAAATACGATAAACTATCAATATCCATAAAACACAACACAAATCTTTAATGAGAAAATTCACACTGCAGTCTTTAAGAACCTAGACTGTAGCATCAGTTCAAACTGAGTTGGAACGAACCTATCCAAAACATATGCAACAAGGCAAACAAGACCAATTGATTTATAAACAAATTACCTGTCTATAAAAAAAAATACCACCAATAAAAAAATCATATCAGTAGTAAGACCGAAATTTTAGTATGCAGTATGCATGTACAGTCTCGGACCATTTCCAGCAGATCAACAAACACTGGCTGGAAATGGTGCAAAGCAGAGCAACAATATAAGTATAAAAGATATCATAACATCTCATCTGTCAGCGACATGCTTACCCAACTTGAATGGAAAAACCCCTACAGATGATGAACTAATATCTAGCCGCAAAATGATGCACAAACTTGCCAACGACATTGTCAATTTTGAAACAGAAAACATTATAATTCCACTATAAAGACTCGAACGTCACCGACTATCAAGTACCATCGTGCAGAACAGAAGTGAGAAAAAAATTGTTCAACCAAAAACAATTATATTCTGGAACGATCTTCAACACTAGAGGTAGTAGTATTGAATGTTTCATCTACATGAGACGAACTAGACCATCATCAAGGATATTTTAACTACACTGTATAAACATGAAACGAATGTAGAGCACAAACTGTCGTTTTTTTTTTTTTATTCGTTTATTGTGGTCGTCTGCGGAATGGTAAAATTAGCTGCAGAAGAACAAGGAAATATATAATCTCTATAAAATCGCTGCTAGAATGTTGCTTAATGGCAAGGGAAAGATCACAATGAGAAAATTAAAATCATCTTTCTGTCGTTACGAATCCTGAGATGTAAGTCAAGATTTGAGGCAAACTAAACTGTTTATGAGGTATCCTTCATTTAATATTCATTGGGGTAGATGTAGTTAACATAATAACAAATTGGATTTATTTCATCTGTATAAAGGAAAGTTAAGTTAACGAATAAAGATAAAGGAAAACACACGCAACAGTAAACAAGTTCTTGGAATGTACTGAATAGTATTTGATTGACCCAATTACATGTAGGTGTTATATATAAGATTTGGTTTTACAATTATATTAGATAATAAAATTATAGAATTAATGTGTTCGGTTACTACTTTAAAGACTATAATGAATGTTTTTCATGTAAAGTGTCGTTTCGTCCATGTTTAGGGCCATATCATGACCGCTAATAAGCCATTACTGTTTTAGCTATTAAAGGTAGCATTATAGCATTTTTCATTTCACAAGACGTCTCACAATAAAAAAAACTGTTGCAAAAGTCGAACAATAGTTCAGGGATGTGATTTGTTTCATACTTTCTATTGAAATATTTCTTATTCAATCAATCATATAATCTTAATGCAACGGTTGTTACTTTTCAGAAACAAAATCAATAATATATAAAGTAGTCTATATTAAAACATCTTACCCCGCCAGTACAGTTAACATCTGCACCATAAAGAAGATGGTGTTCTACTTTTCTAAAGTTTCCTCGGGTAACATGGTAAATGAAGTCCTGTAAGTAAATATATCGACTGACATGTACAATATGTGACTAAAAAGGATATTTTAGTATTCAGTTGCAAGAAAGATGCATTTATGAATGGAAATATGAATAAAAGCAAGAGGAATAAGCAAACATCTCCTGTTACCTATTGAAGTCATTGGTGCTTTCTGATATATATTGTTATAAATGGGTATTAATAATAATCACAAAGAAACAACACATTTTATATTTCAAAATTTATTGGGATCAATATCTGAAAACCTGAAAATAACGGTCTTAGATGATTTTTATGCACTAAGACAACTTTGGCAAACTCAATTTAGGAGATCAAACTGCACATTTTCATAACTTGTACCACTTTTATCAGATAACATAACACTTAACATAATGTCTATCAAATTATCAAGTTGACATAGCGGTAAAATTCAACTGTCAGTGAACAGGCACTTCGATCACGATTTTCACGAGTCTACATTAAATTCACACTTTCAGGGGGTAAGGGGTTTATAAAACATGTTTGTTGTTACCTATTCATTCAGTCTGAGTGTTATGTGACACATCCTTGGGGTAGTTTTCCCTTTAAATTCCATCGTGGCGAGTGCTTGTTTACGTACTAGAAGTTGCCATTCCAATGAATGGTCACTTCCGGGTAACGGTACTTCTTGATAAAGTTACAATAATACCTAAAAGTATTATTAAGATATAATCAAATTACTTGCTGGCCTTCCTTTTATTGTTTAGAGTACTGAATAATATGATATAATTACGTTAGATACGTTTTTGTCAAGCGCCGTTAAGGAACTATTTTGTGATTTCAATGACGTCATATAGAAACGTAGGTGATAAGGCTACGAGTATGGAATTTTAAGGTTTATATTTAATATGTCACTTGTCTTTTGGAAATAAAGGCAAACTTTCGCGATTTTATGGATTTATAACGCCATTTCGTGACATGAGCCAGAGTTTTGGTTAGCATTTCAAAGTTATAGTAGATTTTCAGTTCTGTGAGTCGCGCATGTATTTCACCGTCAAGTATAAATACAGCGTCGCACTTGCACTTCGGCATATCGTATCTGGCTGTCAAGCTGAGCAGAACAATAAACAAAACAACCCTAAAAGTGAACAAAGCTATCTAGGTACAGGATGCATTTCGATATAAAGCTATTTTACCTTCAGCTATGCGATAGCATTTCAAGTCTATATTAATCTTTTTACATCTTTTGGAATATTAAACTAAAAGCTTACATAAAGACGTCCAGGAACCAATACCGTTTTTACAAATATTCCCGCTTAAGCAGGTCTTCAACAGGAAGTGGCTTCATATTTAGACAAGATGCGGAACCAGTTCAATGTTTACAATTTCTAATAGCAGTTTTTGGCAAATTATACAATTATTAAAGATGTAAAGATACGATGTCCCACCACGTTGACAACTTTCTATAATATCGTAATTTAATGAAATAAGTATATTTCATTCTCTCATTATTGAACTAGTATGATTGATAGGATAAAGTCTTGTAAATCTGTATATTAAGTTACATATGGGGTTCGGAAGGCCAGCATCTTACTATTCTAATTTATACTAACTATGTTATTGCTGTTATATGAGCTATTTATTGAGATAAATACATACTGGACAAGAATAAAAGTCATTCTTTTACGCTGGATTCATTTATATATGATTATGCTGGAGTCAACCAACTACACTTAAAACAAGACTATCTAGAGGAACACTATCGATAATTAATACTGAATTAAAAGTACACACGACCCCTACTCGCCCGCCTGTAACAAACTGGTGTCAGAAGTGGGATGTCACAGTCCAAAGTGGCATCCAGGATGCGAACCTCACATTAATTTTTTTTAAATTCAACTATCTACTATATAGCAATATACAGTATGTCAACGTGTACGATAAAGATGGATCTTAACGTGGTGGAAATTTAATTTTATTACAATAATTATTGTACGTTATATGTATATATATCTAGGTTAAAATCAGTCTAAGTCTCAACATGGCCGAGTCGCCAGATCTGGAAATCAGATTTAGATCAGAAGAGAGAGAAAAAGAAGCAAGGCATGAGAGAAATACCGAATTTGCGGATGCAAATGAAACTTCAGAAGAACACAGAGCAAATTTATATGCACATGGGGAGGGAGACGTAAACAGAGAATATGGCATGGCTGGACATAGAGGACAAAGAGGGATGAATACTGACGGATTCCAATACAACAACCCACACACAGTCTCTATTAGACCTGAACCATATGATGGAGGAGAGGATTGGGAGGAATATATTTCACATTTTGAGGTGTGTGCCGAACTTGGGAGATGGTGGGAGGCAGACAAAGTTTTAGCGCTAGCAGCAGCGTTAAGAGGTGCAGCAAGGACATTTTACATTAGTTTAGAACAGACTGAAAACGGGATTACGGTATTTTGACTCAGAGATTAGGATTACGATTTGGGAGCACAAGACAACAAAACAGATGGCTTTCTCGTCTTGAAATGAGAAAAAGGAACCCAGGAGAAGCAATAGCGGCGTTGGCGGACGATCTGCGCCAGATGGCTCAGAGAGCTTATATTGATCTTGATGCAAGGGCTCAGGAAGTATTGGCACTTAACCAGCTGTACAAAAGCGTTACACCTGAAGTAAAATACCAATGCACTAACCAGGGATGTAGAACTGTTGCAGGAGCTGTAGAGGTAATAGAAAGATATGAAGCTATAATAGGAGATGGCTCAGAGAAGAAGAAAGGCAGTGTCAGAATGACAACAGATACACATTTAGAGAAACATCTAATTTTCCACAGGAACCGGAAAACCAATTTCAAGATAGCATAAATGGACTAACAAGGAGGATTTCACAGCTTGAAGGTACAAAACAGAACTATAGCAACTCTTGGCAAAATAATAATAACAGAAGGCCTCAATGGGAAATACTAATAACAGGCAAGCTAAATGCTTCATTTGTGAGAGCACAAGTCACTTATGTAGATATTGTCCATTTTATCTCCGATACAAACAGGAAAATGCAAGACATGACAATACTGGAGGACAGCAAGGCTCCAAGGACCACGATAACAGAACCTCACCAAGTATCAACCAGGAAACCATTGGCTCGTTAGACCGGGAACCAGTGGAAATTTACGGTCACAGGAATTAAGTTACAATATTAGGATAGGACAAATGGGAAATACATGTGGTATATGGGATAACGGATTTTATACAAAAGGATACCTACAAAACTTATCTTTGACAATATTAATAGACAATGGATCAACCTCCTCTATCTTAAATTATAAAATTTACAGACAGTTAGCTGATGTACTGAAAAACGCAATACTAGAACCAAGCACATATAAACTTTTTGATGTAAATGGCAATCCTTTATGCTCATACGGGACACTTAAACAAAAACTCCTTTTAGGGACAGCAGATTTTAACACAGAATTTCTTGTCTGTGATATCAAACAAGATGCGATCTTGGGGCAGGATTTTCTATTGGATCATATAGACAAAATTGATTATAAGAGACAGATATTATCTACTAAAATACAGATATACGTTGCTGGATAGGAGGAGAAGCAAATACGATATGTAGAGTCATTGCAAAGGAGACAGTCACTTTGCCAGGAAAATCTAAAATGCTCATTCCAGTAATAATAGAAAATGCAGAACACTTAGGACCACTGGGATACGTTGATAAAACTCAGAAAAGGAAACAGAACATAACATCACTAGGGAATTTTAGATCCACACCAGGAAGACATTAGAGTACAATTGATTAACTTTAGGGAAGAACCAAATACTGTACATGCTAAGGAACAGATAGGTGTATGTGAGTCATACTACGAAATGCCAGCGGTAGGAGTATGCAATCACATTGGAACAGAAGGGACCAGTTCAGACAAGCTACCATCACATATTGAGGACCTATATAACAGAAGTATTGTACATTTACAAGGAAAAGAAAAGCAACAACTCAAGGAACTTCTTCAGGCATATTCAGACGTTTTGCAAAATCAGCAGATGATTTAGGAGGACAAATAGAGTACAACATAGGATAAATACAGGAACTGCACATCCGATAAGACAAGTACCTAGAAGGCTACCATTGGGGAAAAGGAAATAGAAAAAAGAAATAGTCAAAATGTTGGACCGAGGAGTCATTGAACCATCAAACAGCCCTTGAGTTTTAGGACAGTACTTATAGCCAAGAAAGATGGAAGTACAAGAGTTTGTGTGGATTATAGAGCTTTAAATGAAGTGATAATTAACAAGGACGCCTATCCTTTGCCTCGTGTGGACGATTGCTTAGATTCGTTAGCAGGAGCCAAATGGTTCGGATGTCTGGACTTAAATCAAGGTTTTTATCAAGTGGAGCTCTATCCGGATGACAGAGAAAAGACAGCATTTTCGACCAGTCAAGGACTCTTTCAATTTACAGTCACCCCATTTGGCTTAGCCACTAGTCCAGCAGTTTTCGAAAGGTTAATGGAGGACGTACTAAGAGGACTACAGTGGGAGGAATGTCTCTTGTACATGGATGACATAATTGTTCCAGGGGCTACGTTTGAAGAGGAGCTACGTAGGCTAGAGCACGTATTTCAAAGAATGAGAGAAGCCAACTTAAAATTAAAACCATCAAAATGCATTTTGTTTCAGAAAAGCGTCAAATTTCTTGGGCATGTAGTCTCAGAGCATGGAGTTCAAACAGATCCTGAGAAAATAGAAGCAGTTCAAAAATGGCCAGTCCCTCAGAATGCAAAGGAAATAAAGAGCTTTTTAGGACTTTGCTCCTATTATCGGAAATTTGTTAAGGGTTTTGCTGATTTATCCAGACCTTTACATAAGGCATGCGAAAAGGGGACAAAATTCATTTGGACAGAAAACTGCCAGCTTGCTTTCAACTCACTAAAAGAAGCACTGACTACACCGCCAATATTAGTTTACCCAGTTACAGATAAGCCCTTCATTTTGGACACAGACGCCAGTAATTACGCAGTGGGAGCCGTTCTCTCCCAGGAACACGATGGTCGTGAGCATGTTATTGCATACATGAGCAAGGCACTCAATAAGCACGAAATTTCATACTGTACAACTCGAAAGGAGTTACTAGCTGTAATCATTGCATTAAAGAATTTTCATCCATACGTCTATGGTAGACCAGTTTTACTTAGGACTGACAATGCAGCGGTCAGTTGGCTTCAAAGTCTGAAGGATCCTACGGGTCAGGTAGCAAGATGGCTTCAGACATTAGGAACATATAATTTTAAAGTTACTCATAGGGCAGGAGGAAACATACAAATGCTGACGCAATGTCAAGGAATCCATGTAAGTCATGTAAACATCAAGAGGATTTAAATCAAGCTGAAAACTTTCAAGCTAGGAAGTAAGTGACCACCCTGTAGAATGCCTTTCAAATTTGGAAAACAAAAGAAACAGTTGAACACCTTGTTACACCCTCACTGAAGCAGATGAAACCCCAGATATCAAGAACACTGAAATAACAGAGCTAATTCCAGAAATGATCAGAGTTGTTACAAGGAGCGAGCTCAAGGAACAACAGAATGCAATGAAAGACAATGAGGCTCTTTAGGGGTTGGGACCTATCGGAAATAAGACAACAGCAATTAGAAGATGAAGATATTGGGAAAATATTTGCTGCATTTGAAAGTGGACCTCAGAAACCACCATGGGAAAGTATTTCTAGTGGAACATCAGCATTAAAACTCTTTGGGGACAATGGGACAGATTAGAAATGTATAGGAGATTTTATACAGAAGGTTTGAGACAAACAGTGGTCAAGAAGTCAGAAAACAAATGATTGTTCCTAAGAGTCGAACACAAGAGCTATTACACTATTTTCATGACGTACCATCAGCTGCTCATTTAGGCGTAGACAAGACACTAGAGAAGCTCAAGAACGGATTCTATTGGCCTAACATGAAGGAATATGTTCAAGCATATTGCCGTTCATGCGACAGTTGCTTTGCAAGAAAACCCAAGAAAGAATCAACTAAAGCACCTTTGGGTACATACATCTCAGGAGAACCAATGGAAAGAGTAGCATTAGACATTTTTGGACCACTTCCGTTAACAAAACGAAGCAATAAATACATCTTAGTCATCTCAGATCTTTTTACCAAGTGGACAGAGGCTATAGCTCTACCAAATCAGGAAAGTTCAACTATCTGTACTGCATTTATTGACCATTTTGTAACCAAATTTGGAGCCCCTCTTCAATTACACTCAGATCAAGGGAGAAACTTTCAAGCCGATATTTTCCAGAGAATGTGCAAACTACTTGGCATTCATAAAACAAGAACAACGAGTTTCAGACCACAATCCAACGGTGGTGTGGAACGGTTTAATAGAACGCTTGCTTCTATGTTATCAATGTACTGTAAACAAAATCAAGATCAATGGGATCAGTATCTGCAACAGGTGATGATGGCATACAGATCTTCTGTACATGCATCTACTTCCAGGACACCAAATTCCATGCTCTTTGGAAGGAGGTAACTTTGCCACTGCAGGCTGTGATTCCACAGCCAGATACTGAAATACAAGAAAACCGGTCGCCAGATGACTATGTGGCACACCTACAAAATAAATTAAAAGAAAATCATGCATTTGCAAGGAAAGCACTCAAAAAGGTCTCTATATATCAGAAAAAGAGATATGATCTTAACGCCAAAAAGAATCTTTAAAAGGGGAAGCTGTTTGGATTTACGACCCAATAAGGAAAAAGGGAGTATGCTCAAAACTCACACCTAAATGGAAAGGACCATTTATAATTGAAAAGAGAATAGATGATGTTACTTACCGAGTAAAGAGAAGCTTGAGGCAGCTATCTACTGTCTACCATGTGGATCGTTTAGCACTGTATCAAGGGAGGAATGTTCCATCGTGGGCAAGCAGATTTCGAAGAATGATGGATTTAGAGGAAGCAAATAACGACCAGCAATTGGATAAGCCAGTTGGCTAAATGTTGGAGGAATATTAAAGGTCCTCAGCATTCTGTACCTGTTCATACTTTTATTTTTGGATATACTGCAGTATATATTTTTATGACAGATCTGTCGGAGAGAGATTTGGGGGTGGTCCGGCCAACCACTAGTCAAATCATTGAGATATAGGATAGGGATCCTGACTGACTAAGGAGGAGCCTAGTCAAGTTTATTTTTGGATATGAACAGTTATAGATATTTTTGGAGTTGTTTCGTTGGTGTTATTTGCATGGTTTGAGTTGAGTTTACTTGCCTACGGATGCTGGCCTTCCATGAACACATTTATAGAACGGGACGGGGGGAGGATTTTAACTTATTGTATAAACAATACAGAGAATTAATAGCAGTATTCCTTGTATTTCAGAATGAGTTCAGTGGTTTCTACAAAATGCTGGTTATGTCCGGAAACTTATGAGAAGAAAAAGGACCTCAAGAGCCATGCCATTTCAGAACATTCAGTATGCAGAGTTGTGTGTCCATGGTGTGTGGATAGTGAGAGGACGTTTGGCAGAATGTCAGAGCTGACCAAGCATAGTAAGAGAAAGCATAACAATCTTACCTTAGACCTACTGGAGGGGACTTTTACAGAGCCGAATGGATTTTGGTTGGCCAAGCGGCCAGAGGATTACATTAGGATAATAAAACCCTCAGAATGGACTAGCACCATTGCCATCAGGACCAGGGCAGCACTTTTGGGATGGGTGGAAGCCAACAAGAAGGAGGGAGCAGACAAGCATAAAAGACATGGGAAGAAGGATGGAAGAAGGCACTGGGTCGTTCCGTTTCCAGTGAGCAGCCCACCAGCTCCCGGAAACGGAAGTACAGTCCATCCAGGCCTCTAGTGGACCTCCCAGAACTAACAGTGGCCAGGATTGACCTATCCTCTAGAGGGAACATAGGCTTTCTCAGAATGAAAGAGTCGTCTGCCGAGATTTGGTTTAAAGTAGAGATGGTGCATTGGGTCATGGAGGACTCCAGGGCAAAAGACAATTTAGTCAGAAGAATGGGGATTGCAAAAACAGACCAAGAGCCGCCACAAACTTTTGGATCAGAATTAAAGTTGTCAGAATCCAAACACACCTTAAAGCAGGTGACCAAGGCGCTGGGGATTGGTGAGAGACACGTCAGGAAGCTTTTCAGGGGAAAAGTGACGTTTGAGGCTAAGTCCAGGAAGAAGGCAGAGGAAACAACAAGGGAAGAAACTGGTAAGTCAGATATTGGAGAGGAGCCGGAGTATGAGATCATGGACTCCATAGGAGAGGTTGATGACATAGAAAGTAACTTAGAAGAAAAGGAACAACCAGAAAAACCCAAGACCACCACTACAAACCAAGAACATTCAGAGAAAACTGCAGACGTACCTACAGCAGAAACGGAAAACTTAAACAACCCTAAACCAGTTCCAATCGAAGACCACCCTCTAAAGAAGCCAGACAATGAAGAGCCTGTTAGATATTTACCGATGCTGAGCGAGGATGAGGAGGAAGAGGAGGCAACATCAGAGACATCGGACAAGCGGATTATAATGGTGAGCCAAAAAGAGGTGTTTGAGATAGAAACAGATGAGGAAGAAAATACCAAGATTTCACTTTCAGAGAGGGCGGAGACATTATTGAAGGCAGGAGGGATGCCCCTATTTCCACCAGGGAGGAGACAGTGGACTGGAGAAAGGCTACAGGTTTCAATTAAACCAACACCAATGTTCTGGCCACCCAGGGACTGGAGGAAACTGACAGCCGACCAGAAGTTAACCGCTTGGAGGTTTGTCGCCATGACATTGGCAAGGGAGCATGGAGCCGACACCGTCAAAGAAGAGAGGGACGTGCTTGACAAGTATGCCATGCTTGCCTTGCCAGGTACTGCTGTAGCAAGTCAACCAGGGGAAGATATAATTATAAAGGCTCGGTTGTCCAACTACAACTTACTGAAGGAAATTTGTCTCGGTAAACTGGTAGGGAATGAAGCTCAGGAATTAGTCACTATGTTGGAAGCTGCCACCCAATCAAAACCACCAAACGACTTAGTGAAACTGTTAGACAATGTACCTCTGAGATTATCAGAAGATGCTAAAAAGGACAAATGATGCTAAATTAACACCTTTCATACTATCGAAATTGATGACCATGAGTAAGAAGAATAAAGATCAAGATTATCCAGAGAGACTTAGAACTGTCAAATTTTAATATTGTTATTGTTCTTTTGTGTTTTAATGCTTTTAGTTCATTGCATATATATTTAACATGTGTATAATACAAAAGAGAATTCAGGAGAATTCTTTTTATTGGTGGGAAAGTGTTATAAATGGGTATTAATAATAATCACAAAGAAACAACACATTTTATATTTCAAAATTTATTGGGATCAATATCTGAAAACCTGAAAATAACGGTCTTAGATGATTTTATGCACTAAGACAACTTTGGCAAACTCAATTTAGGAGATCAAACTGCACATTTTCATAACTTGTACCACTTTTATCAGATAACATAACACTTAACATAATGTCTATCAAATTATCAAGTTGACATAGCGGTAAAATTCAACTGTCAGTGAACAGGCACTTCGATCACGATTTTCACGAGTCTACATTAAATTCACACTTTCAGGGGTAAGGGTTTATAAAACATGTTTGTTGTTACCTATTCATTCAGTCTGAGTGTTATGTGACACATCCTTGGGGTAGTTTTCCTTTAAATTCCATCGTGGCGAGTGCTTGTTTACGTACTAGAAGTTGCCATTCCAATGAATGGTCACTTCCGGTAACGGTACTTCTGGATAAAGTTACAATAATACATAAAAGTATTATTAAGATATAATCAAATTACTTGCTGGCCTTCCTTTTATTGTTTAGAGTACTGAATAATATGATATAATTACGTTAGATACGTTTTTGTCAAGCGCCGTTAAGGAACTATTTTGTGATTTCAATGATAGAAACGTAGGTGATAAGGCTACGAGTATGGAATTTTAAGGTTTATATTTAATATGTCACTTATTTGTTGGAAATAAAGGCAAACTTTCGCGATTTTGTAGATTTATAACGCCATTTCGTGGCATAAGCCAGAGTTTTCATTAGCATATCAAAGTTATAGTAGATTTTCAGTTCTGTGAGTCGCGGATGTATTTCACCGTCATGTATAAATACGGCGTCGCACTAGCACTTCGGCATATCGTATCAGACTGGCAAGCTGAGCAGAACAATAAACAAAACAACCCTAAAAGTGAACAAAGCTATCTAGGTACAGGATGCATTTCGATATAAAGCTATTTTACCTTCAGCTATGCGATAGCATTTCAATCTATATTAATCTTTTACATCTTTTGGAATATTAAACTAAAAGCTTACATAAAGACGTCCAGGAACCAATACCGTTTTACAAATATTCGCGCTTAAGCAGGTCTTCAACAGGAAGTGGCTTAATATTTAGACAAAATGCGGAAGCAGTTCAATGTTTACAAGTTCTTATAGTAGTTTTTGGCAAATTAAACATTTATTAAAGATGTAAAGAAACGATGTGCCACCACGTTGACAACTTTCTATAATATCATAATTTAATGAATTAAGTATATTTCATTCTTTCATTATTGAACTAGTCTGATTGATAGGATAAAGTCTTGCAAATCTGTATATTAAGTTACATATGGGGTTCGGAAGGCCAGCATCTTACTATTCTAATTTATACTAACTATGTTATTGCTGTTATATGAGCTATTTATTGAGATAAATACATACTGGACAAGAATAAAAGTCATTCTTTTACGCTGGATTCATTTATATATGATTATGCTGGAGTCAACCAACTACACTTAAAACAAGACTATCTAGAGGAACACTATCGATAATTAATACTGAATTAAAAGTACACACGACCCCTACTCGCCCGCCTGTAACAATATTATTCAAACCATGACAGAGTACCATTTCGTTAATAGTCTAACGTATGAATTGGTACTGAATGATAGTCGATGTAGAAGAATGATATCGATCCTACCTCATTACTATACGTTCTCATATACATATCTGCCCTTCATTTGGTTTCCCGAATTACATTTGTAGTAATCAATGTAAATATAATTGTTGATTGACATGTAAGTTGAAACGTAACACACAAACCAAAACAGAAATTTCAAATTGCCATCCCAACCCTGTATTTTTGAACGCCTACGTTTCTCTTGCTGCCTCCTATGTCGTGTACATTTTCACAACTTGTACGGTTTGCTAGAATATTTTCTAATGAAGCATACGTTAATGAACATAGCACTGCTAAACAAAAACATGTGTTCACAAGGTTATATTATAATAATAACATTAACGATACCAATTTTCTGCATCAGATGAGAATTTCGACACATATATAAAAGACTTTTGAATACTTGAAAAACATTGCAGCTGCTATCAACATCTTATCTATAAATATAATATTTCACGTAAATAGAAAAAACAAAAGAGTTGTGATATTCATCCATGACACAAAATCAGTACATGTACAGCAAAAACCATATAAAAAGCAAAGGAACAGCGCTTTTATTGCTGTTCTTCATCTCAAAGTCACAGTGAGGCTTCAACACGGAGCAAAAAACTCTCTCTTCACTACAAGTTTAATACGGCCCTTAACACCGGTTTTGAGCGGATTTCTTTGCAAAATAATTCGGATAGACTAGTAAAGATCGTTTTTACTATAGGCGACATTCGTCACCTTACTCTTTATTGTCATGTGGTGTACAGAACTAAATCACTGAAAATAAGATTTATTAAATCTTTCAACAAAAAAGGCTATAATCGTAATTACTAATTCACTAATTCAGTCAAACTGCTTTATTTTAATATGGTCTGATGGATCAAATCCACACTAGCCTCTCTCAAATACTACCAGTTCAATAACTATTATGATGAAAATCCATTAAACTTTTTAGAAGTACCGTTTTCCTTGTTTTGTATATTCTTGATTCACAGTATCTTATTAGTACAGACAGCTGGAACTACCTTAGCAAGCATCCTGTAGTAGCGAGAACATTGCAACCTTGCTTTCCAATATATGTGACCCTTTCATCTGTCATTGTAGCGGTCATTCCTTTCCTAGAAGCACTGTGCAGATTTCATATTGTATGCTTTATAGTTTTCAACAGATGGCCTAGATAGTCAAAGGGGGTTAAGAGCATGTAAAAGTGGTAAAACACCCTCACATGTTTTGCCAGTACCAAACAAAAAACTCGTCAAAAATACCTGGCTTATAATTAGATTTTCCATACGCAAGATTAGTCTAAATACGACTCATCAGTGGCGTTCGAATCAAATACGAAGTTGAAAAAAACTGTATATGACTTATTATAGAAAAAAAACTTTAGTGTTTCGACAAATTCAACATTTTACAAACGTGAATTTATAGAAAACTTACGATGATATTTCATTTCAAAACAAAAGTGTTGACTACTGGGATGTGAAACGAAACGTCCATTCAGGCTATCATAACCTGCAGGTGTGTGCGGTCACTTCTTATTTACCGATATCTTAATATATTAATATCATCAATGAACGCAATGAACATAATTTTGTTCATTACAGTTTCCCTTGTTTTGTATGAACAGATTTGACTGAATATTAGGTCTAGTGTTTATAAAATGAACAGTAAGCAATTCATATATATATCAACCCGTCGCTTCCTTTTTGCTTTACTTTGATTTTTGTCCATAACCAGTTAAAAAAATCATGGAAATATGTTTCGTCTTTTACAATGGGGATGACCTAATAGTTGTTTGGAGAATGAATAATTTAAGTTTAACATCGTTAGGTGGTTGAAATTGTAAACATGATATTTTTCGACGATAAGCATGGGTACTGAACTGTATATTGTGTATCAAGTAATCTGCAATTTACCTGGTTACTGCTTACAAGGGAAACACATATAGCTAGTGAGTTAAAACACAGACATCGCATCGGTCAACCAATTTG
The DNA here is from genome assembly GCA_017311375.1 of Mytilus coruscus. Taxonomy (NCBI): domain Eukaryota; kingdom Metazoa; phylum Mollusca; class Bivalvia; order Mytilida; family Mytilidae; genus Mytilus; species Mytilus coruscus. The sequence continues at coordinate 87,105,195 of CM029598.1, forward strand.
TGATGGTGACCAAAAAACTTATGAAGTGTCGATTTCAGTCGTTCTCCCTCATAACCCCGTTCGAGCAGTTTCTGTTTCAGTAGCACATTCCTGTTTATGAATTCTGTATAATGTGAACATACACGAGCGTAGCCTATCAACTGGGACATAGAAAGAAGGGCAAACTATGTCAATATTGGGAAAAGATCAAGATATGAAGCAGACCTTCCAGTTTTGGTAGAGCTATTGTTAGTAAAAAAAATGCATATAGGTATTGCATCTAATCTTTATTAGCGTTTCTCCCTACAAAATACGTGTTTCGTCATCTTTGGAAGTAGTTGTCCCTGATTGAATAGCCTGTTATGTCCATAAGAATTGCAGCCAGTCTGCACTTTGAAACATGTGTATCAACATGATCAACAACGTAAGTGTTTTGGCCTTTTGAAGTACTCATTTATCTTGGATAATGGTATAGGAAAACTGTTTAGTACAAATGTTGTGAATTCCCAAACAGAGGATAACAACTCACCCAAAACACAGTATGAACCACAGGGGGTTTGAATGTTCGATGACCGTATCCCTTATAACGTCGAACATTGATGATATATTGATCTCTGGAAACCACCTTCTTCTTTTTGTTGCTAGTCAAGTAAATGTATGTTTTGATTGTGTTAATGACTAAAAAGGGACTTGCAGCGTGTAGAACTGATATAATCACACCCATAATGACCATAAAGCCATTTATCAATTAAAATGTCTCTTTATTTACACAATGTGATACATTGTAGTGTATAACTTAGTGTTGCAAATGTAAAACGCTTTAGTTAACGTGAAGTTCAATTCATGAAGGACTCTACGATCTTATCATCAAATCAGTGTTCTGTCTCAATGCACCGCCCTTGGTTCTTTGCTATGTTGAGTACACATAATCCGCCTTTAGGATTTTAAATATCTTGATTCATCGGTTTCAATTTGAATCTTTTCAGAAAAGAAGCTTTATATTGTTAAGAGTGTGTGTGTGTGTGTGTGTGTGTGAGAGCTTTGAACATCAGTTAACTACTATTGTGTGATATACACAGTATACTAAGGCATTTTGTGTTAAATTTATTTCAAAGTGTTGTTCTTCTGTAAGTGGAAAGAGTTTAAAAACTTCAAGTGAAAAAATGCTGGAAATAACTTATATTTTAGATTAGATAGATTGGTCTTGCTTAAAACTAGTTATACCTGATTACGTCTCGTCTGTGCCATGTTCCATCTGTGAAAAAGAAATATGACATTTTTTTAGAAACGTATATATATCTTCCACTTTTGGGTGCAGGTATCTGAAGAAAACAAAGAGAACTTATTGTACCACACAGCAAAACGACGGGTGCGTATAGTTGTGTAGGATCTGCTTCTTATATTCTGGAACACCTGAACTCTATTCGGTTTTTAGTTGGGATTCGTGTAACGCAAAATTAAGATTTCTGTGTGATCATTAAGTTGTTGTTTGTCTTTTCGGGTTTTTTTTCTTTTTGCCATCGTAATGTCTGTTGTTTTCCGAATTGTGATTTGTTATTGTCCCTTTGGTATCTTTTGTGCCATTTCAGTATGTTATTACTTGGCCTCAAAGGCATCTCTGAATGTATTTCTCAATTTGTGAAAATACTCGGTTTTTGATGAAAAACTGCAACTACATCATGTTAACTGTGCAATAAACATATAATAGTTTATAGAAGATTACGTTGTTCTTTGCAAGCAGAATTGTGTGTTGTATAACTGCTAACTGACGTATCCTTGTCTCGTATTTTGAGTGTATGTGCTTTGAACAGATTCATATAATACTAATATTAATGATGGTCGAGTAGCCTCTTTATTGAAATTATCTGTTGGAGATTGTATATTATCTTCGATTTTCTTATTTTACCTTTATTATATATGTAACACTTTTAAATGTGTTCACCATCCCAAACTTATCCAATCCCTCAAACGTGTCCTTAAAATCACAAATCACCCAACTTTGTCCAATTTCACACCCCTAAACATGTCTAATTATTTACTTTGCTCAAACACGTCCGATTGTTTTCTCTCCAAAACATATCCGCCGATTGTTATCGCACAAAATGTGCCTGCAAGACGCCAAAACGTCTCAAAACTTTATAGCTAATATGTCCTCTGTGACAACAGTAGCGTCTTCTGCATATTCCATTATGAAAAAGGGTTTCTGCTTGGGTCCAAAGACAAAACAGAATGAACACCGCTGTTCAATAACATCAATGCAGATGTATTTTGGGCACAGTTCCCGGAGATTAAAAGATTTCCGTGCATAAAAGGAAGACAGTCAAAATGGTGATCTCGTTAAACTGCGGACATGGCCAGACGGGTCATAGACTGAAGGTAAATTTGTTTATATTTTGACAAGATATCCAGACATGTATACGGTGAAAATCTTAATGTTGGTCACAGTTGAGCTTCCTCTTTTTTTAATTCAACTGGAAATTCGGTATTTTTGTTAAGACAAATATTTCATCCATATTCATGACGAATATAGAAATTAGAAATGGAAAAGATAATCCAATCATTAATCATTAATCATACAGTTGTGTGTGTTCTTATTTGGCTTCGAGCACCACCGAAGATACATTTATTGTCGAAATGCGGAGTAGTATGTGATGGTGTTAAACGTTCTACACAGCAACAAAAGATGTAAGTGTCAGACGACACAAACAGCTCTACCTATTTAGAGGGGGTTTAACGTCCTACACAGGAACTTAATTCCCGAAGTCGAACAGTTTAGAGCAAAGCGTATTTAAATTGGTAAATGTAATATTTTAAGCCGATATAAGTGTTAAAGATGTTTCATAATGATTGACCTTACAATATACAATTTTTGTATGTCTTGTTAAAAGAGTCCCTGGAGGAAAATGTTTTTGTTTTTCCTAAAAATCTAATGTGATAATGAAAGTGGGACACATGCATGGGGTCAATTCTGGTTCGTTAGGAAAAAATATTTTTAATATCAATAAGCCCCAAAATATGCCAATGATACCCTTTTCTTAGTACATACACTCTGATTTATTACTCTTGACTATCTTCAATGAATGAAGGGATATGAATGGCAATAATTCTTTGCTTGTTATATAAAATGAACCTTATTAGCAGATCAAGGAGTAAATAGTTTTGTCCTTTCTTCATAGAATCCTTCGAAACATCTAAACAAGAATCCAGTCATGATCATCTTTGTTAATTTTAGTAAAAATGGCAGGTTCTGAGACGAATTGATCTGTCCAAATATATTATAAACAAAATTTAAAATCACGAAATATAAACTTGCAATCATTTATATTCGCATAACAAGTAACTTGCAAATAAACCTAACAATAGTAAAGTCAAATTGTTAATTAACAACAAGAGAGGCAGAATATATCGAAGGGATATTTATAGATAATCGTTGGTCATCTCAACGAGATTGATTTTCTTGTTTGAGCCGGTACAGCAAAAGTGAGAAAAGCAATCGATTTGAGATGACAAATGATAATCGCTATTTTGCCTATGACGACGTTGATGTTTACATTGACAACGGCACGTGCGCCCTTAGTTTCTAGTGATAATTTTTCATATCACTCTACTGTGCTGAGAAAAGAAATTATCAGTCAGTAAGATCAAAGGAAAATTTCGTAAAATAGTAATAATAAAATTTATAAGTCGAAAACGAATTGGCAATGCCAAGGCTCGAAACAATAAAACGACTCAAAGACAAGCAAATGTCCATATCATGTCCCAGTCATCGAAAATATAACACCATTGAAGAAAAAAAAATTGGCATTATAGATAATCTAAACAATCTGTTACTATGGGTGTAACGTGACTTTAAATATTACAAAATTAAGGATATTTTTCTAACTATATAAACTACGCCAAGATCAAAACTTACCCTATGAATATATTTCTCTAATTATTCACGAAAAGCTTGCTGTCTGACTTTCTATGATGTCTATGTCAGATTGATCCGTTTAACCTAATTTTGATAAATAGATTATAGTCTATCTTGTTGGGGAAACCATTTATATTACAATAAAAGTTTATAAAATTTCATAGGAAGACGGAAGAAATTAAAATAGACACTGGTGATTAATACGAAACACATTTCTTGGTAAAATAAATATTGAAAATACAATGTCTGCAAACTTGTCTGTTCGAGTGTAAATTGTTTTTATGATTTTAAAAACTCATGTGTAGCATGCAAACTTTATTGTAAAGAAATGCTTTCGAAATAATCTTTCAGAATAAATTTGATATAAGGCGACAGTAATTTACCGATTTTCAAATCTCGTCAATCGATAAAGAAGAGACAAATCCAAATGGAATGGCATGAGTTCTAAATAGAGAGAGACGTGTGATGCCCTTCTAAATGTATGATCGAACAGTTTTGATCCATTCTGATACAGTGTCCAGTCTTAGTTCATCTGGTTCGCGCTTTACTAATTTCCTGGCATAGTCTTCAACATCATTCATCAGTAACCTGAAGTTCTTCTCTCAGTTGATTGGATTAGGAATTTCATGACTAGGGTCTTTGGCTTACAACACTCTAAGTTGGGGACAGTGTACACATGTTAACTGGAGGTTTTGATCTGATATTCCTGAGGATAAAGGGTTTCAATACCCACTTTTTTTTAAATTTAGAAACAAAAAGTTTGAAGTAGGTATATGGAATAAAAGGTGTAATTTTATCTTTGAAATAATCAGGTATTGGTTTTGCAGAGTTTTTTTATTGCACATATTGCTGATAAGACAACATACCTACACCATTATTGTTTGTGTGTGCATCGGTAAAGGATAGCTGTTCCCAATTCCCGAATACAACTCCTTGTAAGCGGTATGGTGTTTTCAATATAGGAGTTTTGGTGAATGTTAGATTTTCTCTATAATCCTGACTTTGATAGAAACAATGGATTGTTTGCCTCTATCTAACGGGCAAGGTGAACTACAAAGTATTAGAAATCAACTTAATATCAATGCAAAGCTTGTTCGAATGTTATTCAACTACTTCCATAGCATTAGCAGCTTTGTTTGAATACTTAACAGTTTAGTAAATATATTACTAATATGTCATGCCACACTTCTGGTAAAATGGCGGATAATGGACGGTTCAAGCATGATTGATTAAGTAATGTTTGAAATTTATAGACTACTCTGCTTCAGAGCTGTCATAAAATAAAAGTTCCTTCATAATAGAAGTTCCAAATCGAAGAAATGAAAAAAATATTACAGTATTAGTTCCTAACGGAATAAAGGGCATAGAATATATGTTCCAACAGGAACAAATAGTAAGGCATTGCTTAAAACATAGTTTCTAAGGGGTACTTCTGTAAGGCTGAACAAACATACATTGACAGAGACCCTCCTTCCCCCCACACACACAAACATTTTCCAATATCTCCCAAATCGTATATGGACCTCAGCTTAGTATTAATCTCAGTCAATATATGTAAAAAATTATAAAACATTGATAAAACTGCTATAGCAACTAATTGAGTGTTTTGGTGTCCATGATGTCATCATATTTGTCATACTATTAATAGTGTTGAGCATAGGGGCATAGATGGTTCAGGGTTAAAGTTTTTGTTTGTTTTTTTTTTTTTTTTTTTTTTTTTTTTTTTTTTTTTTTTTTTTTTTTTTTTTTTTTTTTTTTTTTTATATAAAATTAACGGAATACTGAGTATGTTATTAAAATATTTATGTGATGAATTGAGGCAAAATCTAAAATGTATATCATAAAATCTGTAACAGAAAACCGGAATATGTGTCATTGTTCAATGTGAATCTATTTAAAACATCAATTATATGATTGTATGAGGAAACTGACAAGTTTCATTACCAGAAGTTAGTATTTTGAATAAAAAAATGATATCATAAAATCTGAAAACAGGAAACCGGAATATTTGTCAAATGTAAACCTAGTAAATACATCAAAGATATGAATGTACATGACACGTGACAATATTTCATGATCAGAAATAAGTATCATACAGTCTCGGAAAACAGGAACTCATGTTTTTTTATATATTTATTCTGATTCCCAACTTTTCAAAAAGAAGCATTCTGATCAGGTGAAAGGAAAACAACATTGGAGTCGTTATCTTTTTTAAACTTATAAACTTACTAAGTCTAACTTTCAGTCATCAATTAACAGGTAGAGCCTTTAAAAGTACTATATATAATAAGTGCTTAATAAAATGTTCGTAATGTAACGAGGAATTGAAATTGGTTTCGTTGATAAATATGCAGAATTAAGCGTTTCCATTTTGCACTATTTGCTGTTACCGTTCACTGTAATGTCTTATTTTGAGTTAGCCCTAGGCATAGCCAAGGACGTTATGATACTGGAATTCGTGTATTTAATCGATATTCGACCATTAAGTTTGAATTACGACTGTTACATGTACAAATAATTATATATTTTTTTGCCATTACAATTCTGTATTCATATCTCGCGGAGTTTTAATGATTTTCATTTTTATTTTAAGATAGGAACAGTTCTCTATCTGTTGAAGGAGTTTAATTCATTTTTGTTGTTACTGTTTAGATATGAATAATATATCTGTATTTGAATAGGTGTCGTCAATTGGGTATTAGACGTCGTTGCAAATAACAATTTTGCTGGCTATGCATTTGTGACTGTCCAATCTCCAATTGACGTCTGCAATTCTGCAAAAACAGTAATAATGTTATTACTGAATTGGAATTGAAATAACTAGCATGCAAGTGGCAGCTATGGGTGATTCGAAAACCAACCTCAATCCACATATTTAATTCGAATGTGCCTGTAACAAGTAAGTATCGTGAGGGTCAAACGATAATTGTTCTCCTTCTTGATTTTTATGAACGAGTATCTACATGCATTTAATAAAATTTAATGATATGCCTCGTTTAATAAATTTGCTACTCCCAATTTTATGATATAATGTGTGTAAAATGTAAATATATCAGGTAATTGTGATAATTGATTTTCAAATTAGGACATTGTTGCCGGTTTTAACATATATAAAAGAGAAGTTGTTATCCTGTTTCTGAATGAGCTTGTCCTTGAACACGTCATTGAAGACAAACACAACATCATCAAGTATCACGTATACCATATATTTCAGGATGATTTAATGTTGGTTAAATAACGTTCAGTTGTAAATATTTCATACATTTTCAGTGTGAAAACAGATATAACAATTAATCATAAGGAAGATCGATCAGAATTGGACAGGAAATTCGGTTTTTCACTTAAACATCACTGTTTTGATCACAGTGTGATTGCTTGGCCTCATTCGGTATGTCCTATAAAAGTCTCTCTTTGTTTAATACAAAATGAAAACTGTTGTTGTCTCTTTGACAAATTCCTCGTTTCCATTCTCTTTATTCTATTCAAAAATATCGTCCAATAATGCTGCAAAATTCGACGGAATGGTGAGGGTGTCTATAGTTTACTGGCCCGAGGACGTTTCCTTCACACCATTCCATGGATAGTGTAGATATATTAGAATAACCAGAACCTAACTCCTTCTGCATAGCTGTTTAGACTGTCCTGCAAAAATGACCCCTTTGTCTGCTAGCTTATAAGCCATCCTATACTACACTTGCACGCCTCTGAAAACTACATAGACCGACCTGCTATCATGATCCTCTGTCTGACCATCCTGGTACTATGCCGTTTAAGTCGCAGCTACCATAACCACTATGCAAGCAGGCTAATTGTATTTGTCGATATATATTACGTTGAAGCGGTGTCCTACAATGAAAAGATGAATCGTGTTAGACATCAAGTACAAAAGTATGCTTAAACTGGTAATAACAGCTATAAGGAATATACGAGCTTTGATATATTGGATCCCGAGCCGAAGAACAGCAATCTATGGGCCGTGTCTTTACTTTGCTTTTATAAAGTGTGTAAGGGATTTTTTCAGGCATTGATACACCATATCATTTCTTTTCAATTGAGTAATCCTTCCACAAAGTTCCTTTTTTAGAATAAGGAAATGTGGTATGATAGCCGATTAAACAACCATCTGTTAGAGATCAAACGACGTGGTTGTCTACAAGCTATATTAACCACCCTGACGCAACCGTATTACTACAGGAGTATTTAAGTACCTTGACAACCCATGAGGGTCCAAAATAGTTGGTATTCAGCTACGATGACCACCTTACCATAAAGCTCGTTTGTCTACCAGCTAACTTGGCTTATCTGCTATCACTGCTTTATCTGGCAATTTGGTATTATCAATGCAAGCAATATTTGTTCTACTTCCACAAATTGCTACCTTGAGTTCCCTGCCATAAAAAACCCTCTGTTTCATCCAGCTAGCTATAACAGCAAATGAGACGTCTTTGTCTACCATTGCCCTTTACAATCCTTTGTTTAACAGTTATCCAAACTACCTTGCTTAATGTAAAAGCTTCCTCGAACAATTTTCTAAACTATCCTTCCAATAACATACTTATGTATACCCTGCTACCATGATGACATTTTCTCTAAGTAACCCAATTACTTTAACCAAGTACAGTCCGTGTAACGTAAAAGTTAACAATACGAACGATGCCCGAATCATGTACGGACGATGCCCGAACGATGTACGTACGCTTCCCGAACGGTGTACGAATGCAAACGAAACGCTGACCGAATGTTGTACGGACGCTGAACGAATGATGTACGAACGAAACCATGTACCATTAACCATACCATAAACGATAACATAAGCGCCCTTTTATCGTACATCGTATGGTTTTGCTTACATCGTTTCGTTCAGCGTATACCGTATCGTTTAGCGTACATCGTTTCGTTTAGCGTATATCGTATGGTTTAGCGTACATCGTTTCTTGGCGTGCATAGTTTCGTTTAGTGTATATGTTTATTTTAAATATAAAACATGAATTGTGATCTGTTAAATCTTTTTATATAGGTGATGATAGGCGTAAAATTTAGATTGGATGCATATTTCAGTTTTTAATCAATCATTAAATAAATTATAATTTAATCTGACTCGATATTGATCCAAAATAATTTACATAAAAAGTTTGAAAAATAAACATGATAAACACTGAAATAAATTTAAACAAATTAAAAGATACGATTATGAATTTAGTTAGCTGTGGAAATACGTACTTGGTGAATGTGCGGGTAAACTGCAGCCTGCAGGGTTTTCAGTCAACATTTTTTGAAAATAACCTAAGGTATTAACATTTTTTTTTTTACCTAAATGAACAATTTATTTAGATGGAATTCGGAATTAATCTTATGTTCTTACAAAAGTATATTCGGGGTCTTAAGGTTGACCTTTTGTTCAAAAGGTTTGTTAATTATTTTTATGTATTCTCTTTTATCGCATGTATTTTAACATCGACTGAATAATAGTTATCAAAGGTACCAGGCTAACAAAGTTGAAGAGCATTGAGGACCTAAAATTCCAAAAACGTTGTGCCACATACGACTAAGGAAATCTATGCCTGAGATAAGAAAATCCTTAGTATTTTGAAAAATTCATACTTTTGTAAACACGAAATTTATAAAAATGACCATACAATTGATATTCATGTCAACACCGAAGTGCTGACTACTAGGCTGGTGATACCCTCGGGGACGAAACGTCCACCAGCAGTGGCATCGATCCAGTGGTGTAAATAGTTATCAAAGGTACCAGGCTTATAATTTAATACGCCAGACGCGCGTTTCGTCTTCATAAGACTCATCAGTGACGCTCAGATCAAAATAGTTATAAAGCCAAACAAATACAAAGTTGAAGAGCATTGAGGACCTAAAATTCCAAAAAGTTGTGCCAAATACGACTTAGGTAATCTATGCCTGGGATAAGAAAATCCTTAGTATTTTGAAAAATTCATACTTTTGTAAACACGAAATTTATAAAAATGACCATATAATTGATATTCATGTCAACACCGAAGTGCTGACTACTGGGCTGGTGATACCCTCGGGGACGAAACGTCCATCAGCAGTGGCATCGACCCAGTGGTGTAAATAGTTATCAAAGGTACCAGGCTTATAATTTCATACGCCAGACGCGCGTTTCGTCTTCATAAGACTCATCAGTGACGCTCAGAATAACAGTTTTATCTATATATCGTAATTAAACCATTTTTTTAGATTATAGATATATTTTTTATTCATCTATCAAATCAGTCGAAAAAAAAAAACAAATATTCGAGAAATTTCAAATGGAAACAATTACCGGTTATGTGCCTCATCAACCCGAAACATAAATCCCTACCAATGTACAAACAATTACGTATTATTTTTACTACTAAATTCACTTGACTTTAGACAATCATCAAAAAAGAGCGTGTCCGGCAAATGAAACATTTCTAATTCGTAAGTGATATTATAATTTAGCGTGTTCATTTTTAAATTTTCTAACAACAAAAAAACTAGACCATTCCCTCTATTCTTTAATTTTTTTAAAACCATTTTCCTCTATTCTTTATTTTCCCGTTATACTCTATTCTTATTTTATATTTTATTTTATTTATTTTTCTGTATCTATATACCTCCTTTATTCGGAGCAACCCCACCCTAAATATACATATGATACACAGGGTCTATAGGTCATCGCTTGTGCCGTGATACACATGTTTGCATAACAATGGATGTCCTTGTTCATATGTATAACAAGGATGTCCTTGTTCATATTTATAACATTTTAAATGTCCTCCTAATAATACATCTTATAGTTGCCACTGGACGTTAAACAGCTAACTATCAATTCATCCGTCATATTCTTAGTTTTGTTATAATGTGTAAATCAAACAACATGATGAAACAATTGAAGATTTTCACTGATGAAATAATGAGAAATAATTGTAAACAAAACCACTCAATCACATCCCTACGCCACAAAGTTTAGCCATTTCACATGTAATTAAATTATTTTCATTAATTTATTTCAAAATAATTTTATATAATTTTTAAATCAAACGGTCATTTTACTAATTTGCCAAAAAAAAAAAAAAAAAAACCAAACAGTTGTTTTCATTCCTTTTTTTTAAACAGATCGATTGTTTGTCAATGGTCGGTGCCTGACAGCATTTATGAAATCTATCACCATGTTTGCCAGTAAGAAAGCTTTATAGAACAGGAAAACAACAATGTCTTATAGAAATACTTTCAGGCCCTATTTTCCAATTTCTGTTGAAATGTGGTTTAATGCAAAAAAGGTAACTCCTGAATACTGATTTGTACCCATCAAGCATTTGGGATTAATAACAACTCTATGGTAGTCCCTTTTTCTTTACTCTCAAAGTATTCGACTAAATCATGTTTTACTTCTGAAAATTGCTTATTGCTGACGAATGTTAAATATTGATCCCTAGATTTTCAATTGTTTAGTTGTTGGGTTACTGTCTGATCTCGCAAACCTGACATTTAATTGTCATAATTTTTTGCATCCAATTGCACCAATTTATTAAAAAGATATTAATGCGACACCGTGCGAGAGTCGTTACTTTACATAAACTACTAGTATATTTTTTTTTTCTATAACGAAATACAAAACCACTTCTCGCAATTCGCCTTGGAGTAATTGTGCTTCTCGTTTGACAAAATATGGCCTTGTCTCAAAAACAAAAAAATACAATATAATATAGAGTAATATATAAAACTGGACTAGAGCAAAGAGTTTGAAAGTAGGAATTCTGAATTTTAATTGAATGTTCTAAATCTTTGTGTATTTCTGATAAATGATTGTACAGACTCAAAAATTTCTTTGTTTTTGCTGAAATGAGTGAAATTAGTGAATACTATCCTCAACAGGATGACCACAGCTGCATTTGGTTTAATATTAACAAGGTTTAAATCTGCATTTGAAGAACAGCAATTTATCACAAAATGGGAAAATGTCTAATGAGAGAATTTAACCATATACTGAATAACGTAGAAATGACTAATTAAAGGTCACTGTGCGGCCTTCAACAATGAGCAAAATCCATACAGCATAGTAAGATATACAAGGCTTCGAAAGGACAAATGTAAAATACACTAAACGTTTTCTCAGTGGTTGCAAAGTATTTTTTCTAAATCAATTAAGTTTTTAATCAGGATAACACAGTCACAATAGTATACAGTAAATAGCCTTTCATGTTAAAAGACAATGTCATAATACGATGACAATGTCATTTACGTTGTTCAAACATCACGGCACGTCAAACTTTGTTCAACAGAAAAGATGATTGGACATTCGTGAAAATGTGTCACGCCCTCATGAATTGGCGTTCTTCCTATCAAATACCTTCAGAAAGCTTCCATTGAAACAATTTTACACACAAGTAATGGTGTATTATATTTTCTTAACAAAACAAAAAAATGTATTTTGCGTTAAATGTGCAATGAAGCCACGGATTCGTAATCTTCAAAAATAGTTCACAAACGGTTGATAAAATGTGGAAATCTAAAAAGAAATATAACAATTATGTCCAGTGCGCGTTTATAAAACGGTCTCTATTTGGACATTTTGAGATACTATAAGTACTTGTTTTATGTGTATAGGATTTAAGAGGTTAACACAACTTTTAATCAGTTGGATTTGCAATTTTAATGAAAAAAAATGTGTTGGGTTTTCTTCTTTTCTTTCAATTTATATCATGATTCTTTGATATTTCCCATCATCATCTTATTTTTTTTTTTTTTAAGATGAATAATTAAAAACTTGTATACCAAACATTTAAAATTTTACTCTGCGTTTATAAATAGCATTGAAAGTACAACATCTTATAAACGATAAACTTTGATAGAGGTAAATGAGCCACTCTTTCTCAGGTTGAGATGGAATATATTAGTTATTTGATTTAATGAGTTTAACAATCAAAACCCCTGAAATATCGTCTCATGACAAGCACGAAAAATTGCAAAACTGAACTTCCAACAGCGGGCGATGATTTCTAATCATACAATATTCTTGCAATGGATTTTTTGAATGCAATGTAGAACTTATCAATTTAGACATTTCTTATCCCGAATTACTTCTTTGTTAAAACTATAATGCATTATTTCATGGTCAACCGACCCGAGAAATCAAATGAAATACCATAATGGTAATTGTTTCATGATATATTTTAGCTATCATTTGTGACTTTCAGCAAGTGACATTCCCTGTTGACCATATTAAACAATGCACAATAATAAATTAACATAAACGTTTATACATGAGCTTAAGAATGATCGAATGGACTAATTTTATTGTTTCTACTGTTCCCCTTTATCAATCGATGGGCATTCCATTCCCTTTTGAAATTACTTAATCGAATATGAAGTCACATGCACGAAGAAGTTTGTCTGACGTGAAAATACGTAGTCCCATATCTCACGGCTACATGGACACACAGAGTGTAAAATAAAAAGGCAGGACTACATTTACATGGAGATTATATATATTTAAAGAAAAATGCAGGACAACATTATTTTTCATCTTAGACCCCCGTAAAAATCTAATGGTAGCTTCCTAATGTTGATTTCGACAACGAGCTTCGTAACCGCAGTGAAAAAGTCAAATGTAAGTCAGTGTGACTTTATCCACCAGCAACATATGTCCACAAGCTTCGGGTACGTGAGGAGACTTTCTTGCTATAAGACGGTTGATATTTTCTTCATTATGAGCTAAAACTATTTTCGACCTTGGCATCTTATTTTTAAAATTACGTCTTTGATGATCTGATCACTACAACGTTTTTACAAAATATTCGTTCCCGTGAAAATTAAGATTTGTTTAACTTACAAATGTCATCAAGGTCTCTTCTCAGGATATAAGCCATCTGTCTGGCAGGCTTTAAAGTCGACAAGATAACAGGTCAATGTATTCAAGTGAATTTAAGATTGTTGCAATTCTTAAGTACAATGGGTAAATCAATCTTATCTTTGATGTGCCACATGGGCATCCCTATAAAGTAAGACAGTCCATGCGTGGCATTAGAAAATTTGATGCATTTCATTGGATGTTTTCTATCACAATCCAGGCCAGCTATAGTAACCTATATTAATTTATGTGTCTGAAGACGAGTTTGTATAAAACATTTTGTTTGATTTTAATTTCTGAAAATTAAACTAAACTCTAGCACAGACCTTTTACGAACGTCGGGCTGGGACTTTATTATTAGTCTGAATTCGGGATTAACACGTATTAAACTCTGGAATATATCATTAACTTTTCGGGATTCGGTGAACAAATGCTTCAGCAAACACTGTTGAGGAAAAATTCAAAAAATCATTCTGTATCATAATTTTAATTCGTTTAATATTTGCAACTCTTAAAAAATTTCAAAACCAGCTGATTTTTTTTTTTTTTTTTTTATTCTTTTTGTATTTCTTCATGTTGAATAACTTTAAAAAATGGGGATGTACACGACTTCCCAAATTTGATCTAAAATTCAAGTACATTACTCAACACTTTTAATACTGGAACAATACGAGATATCAATATATTTTTTTTCATTAAATTCGAATATTGGGAGCTATCTGAAGTCAGTTCATAGGACCTCAGTTTTAATATAGGCGTGGCCATCCATTACTTTTCTCCAATCAACAGTCCTTTATAATAAAGATTGGCGTGCAATTGTGTCTGTATCAATTTAGATAAATATATTCATATTTCTGGACGTACACATGTCGGGGTTGAGGCTATTTAATTCGATAGTAGTAGAGGAAAAAAAAAAGATTTTCTGGTTTTATCTATATATAACTGCATAATGGGTATCACATAATTATTACTGTTTCGCAAATTATAATTAGATATTTGACCAAAAAAGAGGCATTAAATCGTAGAGGCAGTCCCACTATGTGAAGAATAAAACATATTGAGCTTTCTGGACTTTCTTCTGTCCACTAGCAGATGTCGGCCTGTGTCACTGAAAATAGATAACTTCCCGACTAGCAAACACGGGCGACCCAGTGACTAATTATCCTGCTTCCGACTTAACGTCATGTTCTAAATTGTCGGAATCGTGTCGCGTACAACTATCCCATAACTCACATGCATATTCCATAATTGGTCTTATAAGTGTTTATACGAGTAAGATAATTTCTAGTCAGTGCATATTTCAATTTTGTAAGAAATTTAATCTTGTGCTTGCACAATTCAAAACGTTTTCTATATGTGTATATAATTTACCATTGGAATCAAATTTAAAGTAATCCCTAAGTGTTTATGACAGAAGACAATTCTTCTACTTGATTTTGAAGTTCTATTTTAATTTCATCTGGGAAAAAATTACAGGAGAATAGCATATTTAGCATTTGTCTTGTTAGGATTAAAATCAATAAACCAATCTTTAGACCATTTGTTCTAAATCGCTATTTAAGACATCCTCTATTGTGTAAGGATTATTACTTAAATTAGAAAGGGATTTTTCATTAGCACACAATCGAGTTAGACTTATCAAATTACCAGCTATGTACATGTAATATATATATGAATAAGGAGTAGTAGGGGACCTAATACAGTGCCTTGTAGAACTCCTGCATTAGTATTCTCAAAAGGCGCATATGAACTTGAAACACAAACGCTTTCTTGTCTATTTGAAATATAACTAATTAAGTGATTAAATACATTTTTAAATACACTTTTTTTCAAATACTTTGCTCACTGCTGATAATAATGAGATTGGCCTATAATTGGAAATCAGTGATTTGTCTCCGGTTTTGAAAAAATATATATATATGCTCAAAATCAACACATTTTAAAGATTTTGTGAAAATACGATGGTTATATGCATTTTTTTTACATAAGCACAAATTACTTTACATACATTGTCAGATCAAAATATCTTAAATACCCCAGTCCAGAGATACTGTGTATATTCGACTGAATATACCATATCGATAATTTTACATCCGTACTTGTTACGTAATAAAATCTGTGTTCAGGTAAAAAGAACCAGCGGCAGATATAAATTCTAAAGTATTTATCGCCTTCCATTATACATCTGACCTGGGAATATGATACTAGTATAATAGTCCCAGATCTGACGATGACATTTAGGTTAAGGGCCATCTTGTTTTCGCGAAGAAAAATAAAAATTTTTAAATTATATGTCCCCATGAATAAGAATACACTAAATTCTTAAACAATATATTCTAAAATGGACACCAAGCACATTTTGATAGTGTACTAATAGGTTTTCTTGTGTATTTTCTATGTTCTGGAAACTTCAACATCCCATAAAAAATACTTAAATTAAAGTCCTAAGTTTTATAAATTAAATGTTTTTTTTTAAATATTATCTGCGAGGCTGCATGCACATTGCACCTATTGTTTTCGTATATTTCTTTTCCGCCATGCATAAGTTTAATGTTATATATATATATATATATATATATATAATGTATTTCATAGATCGATTTATAAACTTTATGCTAAAAATAATTAACCGACACGGAGCGATAGCACGGAAACTGAAAAATGCTTCGGAAAGAGGATTCTTTTTGGAATTCATTTTGAAAAAAAAAACTGAATTATTTTGATATCCTAATGATAATGTTTCTTTTTGACAGCATATATTTTGTTGATTATTCAATATATTTATATGGTATCCGGCATTTATATACATACATGCATAATAATTATCCCTTGGATATATTTTAGTTGATTGATTGTTGGTTGTTTAATGTCCAGTGTAAACTATTTCATACATTTCTACAAAGAAAGAGTTTCTCATTCCAAGGAAGATTTAAGGATTTTTGTGCAAAATGGAATTTAAAGTATTAACTCCGTGTTTCAAAGTCAAACAAGATAATTATTATTTTTCTTCATATTTCTTAAAAAGAATTATTTTTTAACCATATAATTCAAATCTGGTTTGGATTTGTTTTGTGCTCAATGGAATTTACTACGACAAATAAAATTTTATTTACAATTTTGGGATCAAATTTGATGAGGTTTATTTTTAGGTATGTGCCAAACAGGGAAACAATTAACTGGTAAGTTGGAGACAATTCAGACTTCGTTTAGATGAGACACGTCTTCAAAATTAATACAGTTTAATTTTTGGGAGTTAAAAATTGAAAAGTGAAACTTTTTTTTAATGTGTACTTTGCACTTAAAATTTATATACAAACGTCTTCTATTACTCTTCCCGTCGGAGCAAATTCTTCATGGAAATCCTTTCAAACATGATTTGTTTTAAACCGATTTAAACGTACATTAAACGGAACTTAAACAGTAGGAGATCACGATGGGTTTAACGGCAATAAGACAGCAATCAAACAACAACAAAAACACACAAGGACATCTAGTGGCCAACATATATAGTGTTCTTTAAATAAACTTATTCTAAAAGGTTACCAATTCAACACTGTAATAAGATCATTAAATATTGTTTTTATTGGTATAAATATTGATTTTGTTATCAGTAAATTAAAAGCAAACTAAATATTACTAGTATGTTATACACATATACATATTCATGGATCTACAATCTGTCGATACCTGTATCTTGGCATTGCACAAGGTCATGTTTTTCTCTGACTGTTTATGACGTCTTTACACTAAATCCATTGGATGTTGGATGTGTACGGATTGATAATTTAGTCTTAGATGCATGATTTTTTTATTAGTTGTTAGTGGCTTTGAACTTGCTGTCAGATAACTGCGAGTACTCTCAGATCTGTTCCTAGTGTCTTTTTGTTGTTGGGATGTACAAGTACTCTGCCACGTCCACTTGTATTTTTGTCCATCTGATGAGTTAAGCCTTTTTCAACTGATTTTTATAGTTCGTTCTTATGTTGTACTGTTATATCACTGTCCCAGGTTAGGGGAGGTTGGGATCCCGCTAACATGTTTAACCCCGCCACATTATGTATGTATGTGCCTGTCCCAAGTCAGGAGCCTGTAATTCAGTGGTTGTCGTTTGTTTATGTGTTACTTATTTGTTTTTCGTTCATTTTTGTACATAAATAAGGCCGTTAGTTTTCTCGTTTGAATTGTTTTACATTGTCATTTCGGGGCCTTTTATAGCTGACTATGCGGTATGGGCTTTGCTCATTGGTGAAGGCCGTACGGTGACCTATAGTTGTTAATTTCTGTGTCATTTTGGTCTCTTGTGGACAGTTGTCTCATTGGCAATCATACCACATCTTTTTTTTTATATTCACCAATAGAAAGGTGTATACACAACATGCCAATTTCTAATTCATCCCGAATTTCTGTATCATTGTGAATAGATTTATCCAGATAAATATAATATATCAAAGAGACAACAACCCGACCACAGAACAGACAACAACAGAAGGTCACCAATGTTACATGTCTTTGATTTAACAGAAACAGTAATAAAACATCTGGCATTAAAACGCGATTCTCCATATAATGTAACAATTGAGGAGAAAGCCTGAATATGAAAAGTTAAACAATTTAAAGGTTATCCATGCAATCTTAAAGTTTTACTAGAAAGAGGTCTAGTTTCCCCCTTCTTTTACCCTACAAGAAAACTTTCCTGTGAGCCGTTGATTTACTATCTGGTGATTTTTTCCAAAACGCTCATGTATGATATTATTATGCCGTCATGTGTTTAAACAGTCATTGGCCAATCAAATCGGTATGCATGTTAAATAAATATTAAATATTATAATCATAGTTTTCATCTGGACTAAGTCTTAATCATAAAATAAATATTAATGTTTGGATTGTTGAGGACTAATGATGGCACCCAGTGGCGGATCCAGCCATTTTAAAATGGGTGCCAACCTAGGATAAAAAATGTTTGGGTGTTCCAACATTTTAAAATGGGTGCCAACCGGAACCCCTTTTTGGATTGCCCCCAAAAGGGGGTTCCTACATATGCAATCTGTATTTTAGTATGTTAAGCGTGTCCGGTCGTCGGGTTTCTAATCTAGACACACCTATCCCTTAAAATGTTCGAATATGAATGTTTGTTTAATGTTGAGAAAAAGGGGGCTTTATTTTGGTAAAACCGTAACATGTAAACTACATTTATGATTACCTTCATTAAACTGATACATGTAAGTACTTTGGGTTATAAATATTGCGTTATCTTGAGTCTCTTCTGCTAAATTCAACGCCTGACTCAAAATGTCGTCCGTCTTATACCCGTCCATATTGACAACTGCATACAAGCAGCATGATGTATTTTTTTTTTTTTTTTTTAATAAGAATCCACGATACGAGCAACCTTGACCTGCTGATCAATATTAGCAAATGGACTTAACTGGAATATGCAAAACAGCAACTTTGACATTTTTAAAATCTACTCACTTGTCAAAGTTTGAATGAAGAGCGTCAAAGTAAGGTTACTAGTGGGGTTTCATTTAAAAACAAAAAAACAACACATTTTTTTCTTATTAATCATGGTTTGATATTGTGAATAAAAATGATATCCGTTCGTTTTCATTTATTGTACGACTTTACCCCCAGCAGAGCTATAGAAAAACAGTACATTAACGGGTGTTACACGGACACTTTTTAGATGATACACGGACACTTTTTAGTTGTTACACGGACACTTTTTATGAATAGAATCACTCGTGCATGATCAGAGAGTTCATGGGCACTTTGAATTTCAGTTAGATTTGAACTTTTTGTTTCACCGACATATTTCCTGTCTTTTTGATTAAAATATTTACGTTAGCATCAATTTCAAACAATTCCAGTAAATTACTATTCATATCAGTACACTAAGGGATTGACCATTTTACTTAAAAAGGGGGTATGTCTTTTTCTAAAAATATTTTGATACCCAATTTTATGAGAAAAATATATTGTGGTCAAGCAGATGACAAAATAATATTCTGATTCCCGATTTTCCGTATACCGTATATAATCGTCTAATTTCGAAAAAAATGAAAATAGTTGGGTGATAGCGTTGAAATAATAAATAATGTTCTTACTCAGAAAAGAAGATACCCCCTTTTGAAGCCAAATGGTCGCTCCGTAAGTGTTTTTTTTTTCCTTCAACATATGGACATGAATAGTTTTTGGACAATGCTGAAAGTAAAGAAATGCTGGTACCAACGTTTATATTTCAATGAAAAGACAGGAAATAGATATAAAAAATCAAATCTAATCAAAAGATAAAATCCTATCAACTCACCAATGCACGATTGATCCTATAAATAAAAAGTGTCCATGTAATACATGTTCAAATATGCAGCAAATCGTGAAGAAAAATCATTCAACTAATGTCATCAATTTTGAACGGTAAGCTGCGATTGGATCATATAGTGACACGTGTTAAATCCTGATCAACACTATCAGAGACATATAAAAAAACCTATATGTATGAACTATTAAAAAAAAATCCAAAACATATGCCTATATATATATACATATATATATCAAATAACAAGACAAAATCCAGTTTTTCATAACATTTCATTCACTTAATATCAGTTCTGTTTATTTTAAATGGATTAACCCCCTCCCCGCTTTCCATTCCGTTTTCCACAATAAAAAATCAAATGGTAGTTGCATTCTAAAAGTCTCAAATGTAAACAACATTCATCTTTTCCTTGAAATGGTTCTTTTTATAAAGTTATTAAATTCTTGAAATTTTTTAGAAAAAAATTCTGGGCTCAAGAGAAGTGAAAAAAATGTGTTTAAACTGTAACTTACATTAACTGGTATATGGCCATTAAAGTTTCTAATATGTTTAGTTTTGCTACCTCTTCTAAATGCAAAATGTACTACTTCCTTCCTGAAACGTCGTACAAGTCAGATACAAAACAAAGGTAACAAAATAAGCCGGAAACAACCTGCCGTATAGTTTGTCTCACTTGTAGTCAGGTCAGGTCCTCGGCCAGCGCCTCGGACCTTGACCTGACTACTCGTGCAGAAAAACTATCCGGCAACGGTTGTTACCGGCCTGTTTCTTTGTTACCTTTGTATTGTATCTAATACATATTCAATGTAAACAAATATAGGACTTAGCATCGGGTGCAAGTTAGTTATACACTTCGGGATACGGCGTGTCTGGATAAGAAACGCCGGAGTGTATAACTATTACTTATACTTTAATGTTCATGACTTACGAGTATTTTTCTCGTTAGATTTCTTGTGAAATTTATCGATGAGCGGCATTTTACAAATACCGTAAAAAAGAATATGGCGTTAACGTCAGTGGACAAGCAACCCAACGAGAAAAATAAAATTTAAGAGGCATCTATAACTAGTTTTGAGTTGGAGAAATCATTCAATCATGCCATGTGATTCTTTTTAGGTTTGTGCGTTTTTCGATTTATGAAGAAGTCAGTTTTAGAAAAAAATTAAGTGATTGACGCCAAAAAGGAATACAAGATGTATGAAATAAAGTTATAACATTAGTTTACAACTACGTACCTAGGTACATTTAATAAAGTAACATTTGAACTTATTATATTATTATCATTTTTTTAATTGTCATTTTATTTCTATGTATATTTAATGTTACCCGATATGGAGTACTCCTTAAAGATAAAATTCACTTGAATGAGTATTTCTGGTGTATATGCATATATCATATGTACAATATACGGAAATGACACGGCTGGGTATTGTAAAGTTACTGAAGGAAGATTACTGTCAAATTCATATCCTCGGGCGAAGAAATTACCGGTTTGTCAGAACGGTTAGGTGTAATTTGTGCCAACTATCATATTGAAAAGGTTTGAATCGCGCCCATCTCTTCTTTTCTTATAATATGAATTGCGCCAATAAGTGGAACTTAATTGTGCCATATTTACCGCTCAATGATTAACCTATTTACCAGTAACATTAGAATGCTCACTTGAAAGGATGTCTGATTTTTTTTTTAAAGGTAGAGTCTGATAGAGGGCGTGAAACCTGTCGTGGTTGTGAAGATTATAAAGTCCGCCAGGCTTTTATAGAGCAAAATGGAGAAATTAGATGGCAAAATAATGCGCGCTGTTAAATCATGCTTTGCAAGGCTATTTTCAGATGACTCGTGCACAATCATTTTGAATGGTGAATAAGATCACATACACGAATTAAGAATTAAGCATTCAGAAACTGGCCCCCGTAAATAGGAGGAGGGAGTCCAGTTATTAAGTAAATATCAAATTAAAAGTATATCAGTCTATAACATTTGCACAATTATATGCTTGTTTTATTGGCGCAATAAATGCTGCAGTTTTCAAAATATAGTGACGCAAAAGAAGAATTGGCGTAATTAAGTTGTGGCGCAATATAATTCTTTTTCAGCACAAATGGATATCGGCCTTTAAAACACCGTTTGTACACTAACAAATGTGTATTTATCTTTTACGCTGTCTATTAAAAAACAATGTTATTTCAACTGATCGGGCGGAGCTTACTTTTTAAGCAAGTAAGAAGATCGTCAAAAACCTTAAGTGAATCGGAAAATGAGCTATGCACGATAAAAGAAAATAGTTTGATGCGTCGATATGAAATTTTACAGATGAATGTAATATTTGTAAGTCTTTCAATAACAACCGTTTGTAGAACTGATTATTTTGACCCTTCAAATATGTGTAAATTAATTAATATTTATATTATTTAGTAACTTTCATATATACAATTGTAGTATGTTTATAAATACTGTAGATTTGTATTTGATCATTGATTGCATGCATAACGTGAAAATTTATCGATGAGCGGCATTTTACAAATACCGTAAAAAAGAATATGGCGTTAACGTCAGTGGACAAGCAACCCAACGAGAAAAATAAAATTTAAGAGGCATCTATAACTAGTTTTTGATCATTGATTGCATGCATAACGTCCAGTGACAAATATTGTATGTATTCGTACAAAGAACAAATCAACAACTTTCAAAATACAATTGATTGGTTATTTCAGGTGATTCGATGTTTATGATTTGCGTTAAGGTTTGTGAAACTTGGACAGAAGCTTACCTCTAAAATAAAGAAATATAAAAAAGGAGTTATTTTTTTCATTCTGTATGTTACTCATACATGGACTTAAGCACTCTTTACAATCAAAATAACAGTTTTAAAACCGACATCAGTAATCACAAGTGATGCTGGTTCGATAAAAGTCTTCACGAGTTTTTATATGTTCCTGGCAATCTGCGGTTTATATCAGACTCTGACATTGAGGGGAACAAATACCATGGATGTCTTGTCTTTTTCTAAATTATGACACTTCAATCTTTGTTTTGTAAGAGTTACAAACTACATAGGTTTTTCGTCTTCGTCATTTAGATATAAAACGTGTATCTCATATAAAGCCTCATTTATAGAACATATATATATAATTTATTGTGTCAAGGAAATATTTAGATCAAAGAATTATTTGGTGAAGGAGGAGGAGTAAAGAGAGAGATTTTGCGGTATCATGTTACTCATGTCAAAATGTGATGGAAGGAAATATTTCCTTCGTTTTAAATAGCAGGGTATTCCATAGTTTAATTATATTGGTTGCAGATTTTTTCTATCGGTAAGAAATGGTATATAATTTCGAAATCTTCAAAAGTTATAGTACATGTGAAGTAAGTTTTTTGCATTAATAAACGTTTCTCAATCAAGATAAAACGTTTACAACCAATACATTTTTTACGACTAATATAAATAAGGTTTATGTAAAATAGCGTCCCGTAAAATAGATAGTTCACGTTCCATTGACTATGGGTATTGTTTCGGTTAGTTTTTTTATGAACATTTTCTAAGATATTTGTTTGGTTGTTTTGGATATACAAGTACGCAACCAACCATCAATCAATACAATCTAATAATATTTTTTTTTTTGTCCCGCATATTTTTTATTACTATTTGAACTCAAAATAAGAATTGAAATAATTTTCTGAAATAAATCCCTTACATATATCATACGCTCAACAAAACGATATACCATACGATAGATGAAACGCTAAACGATATCACATACCATACGGTAAACGAAACGCTAAACGCTAAACCATACCATGTACCATACGACAAATAAAACGCTTAACGATACCATGAACCATACGATATACAAAACCCTAAACGATGACATTTACCATACGATGAACGAACGATGAACAAACGCTGACCGAACGTTGTACGAACGCTATACGAATGATGTACGAACGATGCCGAACGCTATACGAACGATTCCCGAACGCTGTACGTACGATTCCCGAATGAAAAAAAGTGTTAACTTTTACGTTACAGGGACTGTAACCACTAAAGATAATGACCTTTTTGTCTCCCTTTTACATGAACCACATTTCCACAACAGACCATGATGCAATCAAGACCCTATTGTTTATTAGACAGAATGATAAACTGGTCACAGAAGACCCTTTATCTACTACCTACACTAAATAAGATGGCAATGTAGGTCCTTTTGTACGTCAGATATCTAGAAGGTTCTACAATAGTCTGTTTTGTCTACCTACATAGAGCATGATGCCACCGTAGCCGCTATGTCTACTACATACAAAGACCATGTTGTCACAATTATCTCTCTGTCTACTATATAAACAAACCACGATGCAACCGCGTAGCCTCTTTATTGATGTTTTGTTGTTGAAAATCTGACTACCTTACTGTCGTTCCTTTTTAATTCATACTTTCAAAATGTTGGAAATTTCAGGGTCAATACAAGACGTTTATACAATTTTCCATTCTCGGATCGGATGGATGTTTGTGTTCAGAGATCTACCTAACCATTTTCCTCTCGGTACTGTTTAGACAAATGGAACTGTTACACCGAAGCAAAGCGCTACCAAAGAATTATTACCTTTTTCTATTATGAAACAACAGAAACCCAAATGATTTCATTTTCTTTTCATAATAGACTTCAGAAATAAGAAATGAATTATGAAATATAGCTCAATATCAAGGTTGTTTACACACCGCGCTGAAGTATGAAGTACGTCCATTATTCATTTTTCATTTTTCAAAACTCATTAATAAATAATGAAATAGTTTATATTTCAGTATTCAAGTTGAAAAGTGATCATTTATTATCTAATTCTGTCACTACCCCGTATTTCTGAATTCGTAAACTTTTATGTCAATGTATTTTCAAATTAATAAAATTAAAAAGATTTTTAAACACTCGACATTTTTTATCTTTATTGCTTTATTAAATTTCGGAAGATAAACCAGTGGGTTTCGCTAACTATTTTAACGGAATTTTCATTTATTTTTTATGTTATGGTGGACCTGAATACCAAAACATGATTGTATAAAATTTAACAAAATGTACATTGGATCTTTTGATTTTTTATTAATTGAATGAACTGATGTGACCACTCATCTACTAATTACAGAGATGCCTTAAACGCCGTTCGAAAGCATATTGATAGCGGAACAAAAGATATAAAGTCAATAGGTGCCACAATGCCGAGTAGAGGGTTACGGTGGACCTAAATGTCATAATACGCCTGAAAATTAAGAAATAGCCTATTTTGAATAATGGAATGAACTGCCGCGACCCTTCATCTACTAATGAGAGAGATACCTTATATGCCATTCGAAAGATTATCGATAGAGGATCACAATGTATATAATCAATATGTGCCACATTGCCGATTAGAGCGGTTATGGATGACCTAAATGTGAAAATTAAGAAATATCCTATTTAAACAATGGAATGGACTGCTGCGACCCTTCATCTACTAATTGCAGAGATACCTTATACGCTGTTGGAAAACCTATTATAGAGGAACAAACGATATACAGTCAATATGTGCCACAATGTCGATAAAAGGGGTTACGGAGAACCTAATTGCCAAAATACACCTGAAAATTAAGAAATAGTCTATTTTGAATAATTGAATGGACTGCTACGACCCTTCATCTTCTAATTACAGAGATACCTTATACGCTGTTCGAAAGCTTATTTATAGAGGAACAAAACATATATAGTCAATATGTGCCACAATGCCGATTACAGTGGTTACGGAGGACCTAAATGCTATAATACACGTGAAAATTAAGAAATAGCCTATTTTGAATAATCGAATGGACTACTGCGACCATTCATCTACTAATTGCAGAGATACCTTTTACGCTGTTGGAAAACTTATCGATAGAGGAGCAACCGATATAGAGTCAATATGTGTCACAATGCCGATTAAAGGCGTTACGGAGGACCTAATTGCCAAAATACATCTGAACATTAAGAAATAGCCTATTTTAAATAATAGAATGGACTGTTGCGACCCTTCATCTAATAATTACAGAAATACCTTATACGCTGTTCAAAAGCTTATTCATGGTGGAACAAAAGATATATAGTCAATATATACCACAATGCCGAATGGAGGGGTTACGGAGGACCGTTATGCCAAAATACTCGTGAAAATTGAGAAATAGCCTATTTGGAATCATGGAATGGACTGCTGCGACCCTTCGTCCACTTATACAGACATATCTTATTCGCCATTCGAAGGCTTATTGATATAGGAACAAAAGATAATCCGTCAAATGCTTTTTTAAATGGTTGTAGGATTATTGTAACTTGATTTTTCTTTTTTTTTTTTTTTTGCATGATTGGAATGAAACATTTACACATTGAAGATATTAAATTTGTAAGGAAGTAATTTGAAAATAAGGAGATGAAGTATGTATCTAATGAGACAACTTTCCATCAAAAAGAAGTGGATGTACGCCAGTGACAAATATTGTATGTATTCGTACAAAGAACAAATCAACAACTTTCAAAATACAATTGATTGGTTATTTCAGGTGATTCGATGTTTATGATTTGCGTTAAGGTTTGTGAAACTTGGACAGAAGCTTACCTCTAAAATAAAGAAATATAAAAAAGGAGTTATTTTTTTCATTCTGTATGTTACTCATACATGGACTTAAGCACTCTTTACAATCAAAATAACAGTTTTAAAACCGACATCAGTAATCACAAGTGATGCTGGTTCGATAAAAGTCTTCACGAGTTTTTATATGTTCCTGGCAATCTGCGGTTTATATCAGACTCTGACATTGAGGGGAACAAATACCATGGATGTCTTGTCTTTTTCTAAATTATGACACTTCAATCTTTGTTTTGTAAGAGTTACAAACTACATAGGTTTTTCGTCTTCGTCATTTAGATATAAAACGTGTATCTCATATAAAGCCTCATTTATAGAACATATATATATAATTTATTGTGTCAAGGAAATATTTAGATCAAAGAATTATTTGGTGAAGGAGGAGGAGTAAAGAGAGAGAGATTTTGCGGTATCATGTTACTCATGTCAAAATGTGATGGAAGGAAATATTTCCCCTTCGTTTTAAATAGCAGGGTATTCCATAGTTTAATTATATTGGTTGCAGATTTTTTTCTATCGGTAAGAAATGGTATATAATTTCGAAATCTTCAAAAAGTTATAGTACATGTGAAGTAAGTTTTTTGCATTAATAAACGTTTCTCAATCAAGATAAAACGTTTACAACCAATACATTTTTTACGACTAATATAAATAAGGTTTATGTAAAATAGCGTCCCGTAAAATAGATAGTTCACGTTCCATTGACTATGGGTATTGTTTCGGTTAGTTTTTTTATGAACATTTTCTAAGATATTTGTTTGGTTGTTTTGGATATACAAGTACGCAACCAACCATCAATCAATACAATCTAATAATATTTTTTTTTTTGTCCCGCATATTTTTTATTACTATTTGAACTCAAAATAAGAATTGAAATAATTTTCTGAAATAAATCCCTTACATATATCATACGCTCAACAAAACGATATACCATACGATAGATGAAACGCTAAACGATATCACATACCATACGGTAAACGAAACGCTAAACGCTAAACCATACCATGTACCATACGACAAATAAAACGCTTAACGATACCATGAACCATACGATATACAAAACCCTAAACGATGACATTTACCATACGATGAACGAACGATGAACAAACGCTGACCGAACGTTGTACGAACGCTATACGAATGATGTACGAACGATGCCGAACGCTATACGAACGATTCCCGAACGCTGTACGTACGATTCCCGAATGAAAAAAGTGTTAACTTTACGTTACAGGGACTGTAACCACTAAAGATAATGACCTTTTGTCTCCCTTTACATGAACCACATTTCCACAACAGACCATGATGCAATCAAGACCCTATTGTTTATTAGACAGAATGATAAACTGGTCACAGAAGACCCTTTATCTACTACCTACACTAAATAAGATGGCAATGTAGGTCCTTTTGTACGTCAGATATCTAGAAGGTTCTACAATAGTCTGTTTTGTCTACCTACATAGAGCATGATGCCACCGTAGCCGCTATGTCTACTACATACAAAGACCATGTTGTCACAATTATCTCTCTGTCTACTATATAAACAAACCACGATGCAACCGCGTAGCCTCTTTATTGATGTTTTGTTGTTGAAAAATCTGACTACCTTACTGTCGTTCCTTTTTTTAATTCATACTTTCAAAATGTTGGAAATTTCAGGGTCAATACAAGACGTTTATACAATTTTCCATTCTCGGATCGGATGGATGTTTGTGTTCAGAGATCTACCTAACCATTTTCCTCTCGGTACTGTTTAGACAAATGGAACTGTTACACCGAAGCAAAGCGCTACCAAAGAATTATTACCTTTTTCTATTATGAAACAACAGAAACCCAAATGATTTCATTTTCTTTTCATAATAGACTTCAGAAATAAGAAATGAATTATGAAATATAGCTCAATATCAAGGTTGTTTACACACCGCGCTGAAGTATGAAGTACGTCCATTATTCATTTTTCATTTTTCAAAACTCATTAATAAATAATGAAATAGTTTATATTTCAGTATTCAAGTTGAAAAGTGATCATTTATTATCTAATTCTGTCACTACCCCGTATTTCTGAATTCGTAAACTTTTATGTCAATGTATTTTCAAATTAATAAAATTAAAAAGATTTTTAAACACTCGACATTTTTTATCTTTATTGCTTTATTAAATTTCGGAAGATAAACCAGTGGGTTTCGCTAACTATTTTTAACGGAATTTTCATTTATTTTTTTATGTTATGGTGGACCTGAATACCAAAACATGATTGTATAAAAATTTAACAAAAATGTACATTGGATCTTTTGATTTTTTTATTAATTGAATGAACTGATGTGACCACTCATCTACTAATTACAGAGATGCCTTAAACGCCGTTCGAAAGCATATTGATAGCGGAACAAAAGATATAAAGTCAATAGGTGCCACAATGCCGAGTAGAGGGGTTACGGTGGACCTAAATGTCATAATACGCCTGAAAATTAAGAAATAGCCTATTTTGAATAATGGAATGAACTGCCGCGACCCTTCATCTACTAATGAGAGAGATACCTTATATGCCATTCGAAAGATTATCGATAGAGGATCACAATGTATATAATCAATATGTGCCACATTGCCGATTAGAGCGGTTATGGATGACCTAAATGTGAAAATTAAGAAATATCCTATTTAAACAATGGAATGGACTGCTGCGACCCTTCATCTACTAATTGCAGAGATACCTTATACGCTGTTGGAAAACCTATTATAGAGGAACAAACGATATACAGTCAATATGTGCCACAATGTCGATAAAAGGGTTACGGAGAACCTAATTGCCAAAATACACCTGAAAATTAAGAAATAGTCTATTTTGAATAATTGAATGGACTGCTACGACCCTTCATCTTCTAATTACAGAGATACCTTATACGCTGTTCGAAAGCTTATTTATAGAGGAACAAAACATATATAGTCAATATGTGCCACAATGCCGATTACAGTGGTTACGGAGGACCTAAATGCTATAATACACGTGAAAATTAAGAAATAGCCTATTTTGAATAATCGAATGGACTACTGCGACCATTCATCTACTAATTGCAGAGATACCTTATACGCTGTTGGAAAACTTATCGATAGAGGAGCAACCGATATAGAGTCAATATGTGTCACAATGCCGATTAAAGGCGTTACGGAGGACCTAATTGCCAAAATACATCTGAACATTAAGAAATAGCCTATTTTAAATAATAGAATGGACTGTTGCGACCCTTCATCTAATAATTACAGAAATACCTTATACGCTGTTCAAAAGCTTATTCATGGTGGAACAAAAGATATATAGTCAATATATACCACAATGCCGAATGGAGGGGTTACGGAGGACCGTTATGCCAAAATACTCGTGAAAATTGAGAAATAGCCTATTTGGAATCATGGAATGGACTGCTGCGACCCTTCGTCCACTTATACAGACATATCTTATTCGCCATTCGAAGGCTTATTGATATAGGAACAAAAGATAATCCGTCAAATGCTTTTTTTAAATGGTTGTAGGATTATTGTAACTTGATTTTTCTTTTTTTTTTTTTTTTTTTGCATGATTGGAATGAAACATTTACACATTGAAGATATTAAATTTGTAAGGGAAGTAATTTAAAAATAAGGAGATGAAGTATGTATCTAATGAGACAACTTTCCATCAAAAAGAAGTGGATGTACGCAATTATAGGCAACCGCACGGCCTTCAACAATGAGAAAAAACATACCGTATAGTCGGCTTTTAAAGGCCTCGACATGAAAAATGTGATACAATTCAATTGAGAAAACTAATGGCAGAATTTTTAACGAAACAGATAACAATAAAACAAATATAAACATAAACAAACGACAACCACTGGATTAAAGGCTTCTGACTTCGGGCAGGCACATTAAACCCTCCCCCTAACCTGGGACAGTGGTGTTACAGCACAATATAAGAAAAAACTGTAAAAATCAGTTGCAATTGGCTAACCTCAAAAGATCGGTAAGAGGCACAAAAAACAACTAACATAAAAACAATAGACACAAAGCATCGAAATAAGAGTACTCGCAGTTACATAAAGCTAGTTCAAAGCCAATTACCAGTAACAAATAAATCATGTTATCCAAGACTAAAATATCAATCATTACACATCTAACATATTTAGTGTAAAGACATCATAAACAGTCTGAGAAATACATGACCTTGTGCAATGCCCAAACATAAGTTTACAGTATCGACAGGATGAAGGATCATATATAGCAATATATATTTAGTTATGTTTTGATTTTTCAAAAAGAAAATCAATGATAATAATACAAATAAAAACAATATTTAAAGATTTTAATACTGTGGTTAATTGATAACCCTTAAAATTATATTCAAAGGATCAATAAGTTCACATGGATCATATCTATATTTACGGGCTTAATAAACAACATTGCTGTGACATTAGAATGTGGTATTCCGCGTTTAATACAGTCAAACTTAAAAAACTAAATATTTGTATCTATGACAGAATTTGGTAAAGGTTTTAATTAATGTGTGGTAACGAAATCCCTGACTTGATAATTTATCAGTTATACATAACTTACGTTCATTGAAAACTTAAACGCGACTACAGAGACGGGCATATAGAACAAGTTGTAAAATATACACACCGTAAGAAGGGGCAAAAGGAACACCTAAATATCCAAATCTAGAAAAAGAAAAGTATTGATTTCTGTATTAGATTTATTTAAGCTAAATTTCCAGAATGAAACTTATACAGATGGTTGATATAGGGAATTAATTTTGAAGTTTACAATCAGAGGTTAAGATTAATGTTAGTTCAAATAAATATTTTTTTTCAATTTGGTTTTCGGTACGGTATCCCACTATTATTGCAACAAATGTATACAGGTCAACATTAGCAATGAAAGTGCATGCTTCTATTTCATTCCAATTGCAACCATATTCATGCAACCCTTGAAATAAAAGTAATATCTTTAAACAAAATGCAGTTCAGGGAGCATCAGTTGGCAGTACCAGCTTTTTATTGGTATTTTTTTTTTTTTCAAGCATATTTGTAAGATTCTGGTCCTAACTATCCTCCGAAAAACGGCATTGTTTCACATATTGATTATATACCTTTTCTTTTTCAATCATAAAATCCTCGAATTACTTCAAAATCGTATCTGTTATCGAGGATGAAGATTAGAAAGAGTCTGTATATGCTGTTATGGTTTTCCTTTCTAGCACACTGTAGTATTCAAGTCCTAAAAAACCGTAAGCTAATAATCCGCATTGTATGACATATTGACTATATAACCGTTGTTCCTAAATCCTTAAGCTTTCGAAAGGCGTATACGGTATCTCTGTAATTAGTGGAAGAAGGGTCGCAGCAGTCCATTCCATTATTCTAAATAGGTTATTTCTTAATTTTCACGAATATTTTGGCATCTAGGTCATCCGTAACCGCTCTAATCGGCATTGCGGCACATATTGATTATATACATTGTGTTTCTCTATCAATAAGCTTTCGAATGACGTATAAAGTATTTCTGTAATTGGGAGATGAAGGGTCGCAGCAGTCCATTCTATTATTCAAAATAGGCTATTTCTTAGTTTTCACGAGTATTTTTGGCATTTAGGTTCCCCGTAACCCCTCTAATCGGCTTTGCGGCACATATTGATTATATACATTGTTTTTCTCTAGCAATCAGCGTTCAAATGGCATATTATGTATCTCTGTAATCATAAGATGAAGGGTCGCAGCAGTCCATTCCATTATTCAAAAAACGCTATTCCCTAATAAAAAGCAAAATGAGGATGTTTGATTTGATATATGCCTTTTTGTGCTTCTTTGTTACATTTGTTTGTTTTTATAGTGATTAAGATGATAACACAATGTTGACTGCTGTATTCATATTTTTGACATTTTTACCTATTGTGTCTGTTTGTTTTGTTCATGCATCGTTGTCAATATAACGGAATTTGATGCGACTGTCATTCAAGTGAGAGGTTTAGCTAGTTATAAAACCAGGTTCAATTCACCATTTTCTACATAAGAAAATGCCTGTACCAAGTCAGGAATATGACAGTTGTTATCCATTCGTTTGATGTGTTTGAGCTTTTGATTTTGCCATTTGATTAGGAACTTTCCTTTTTGAATTTTCCTCGGAGTTCAGCATTTTTGTGATTTTACTTTTTTTCCACTCATAATTTGGTATTTAGGTCCTCCGTAACCCCTCTTATCGGCATTGCGGCACATATTGACAAGTTAGTTCTGTAATCAGGGGATGAAGGGTCGCGGAGGTCCTTTTAAAAATTCTTATATCTAATGAATAGTAATTTCATTTTCATGTATGTTTTGGTATACAGGTCCTCCATAACATTAAAAAACGGAATTTCCGTTAAAATAGTTAGGGAAACCCACTAGTTTATCCTCCGAAACTAAATAAAGCAATAAAGATCAAAAATATCAAAGAGTGTTTTTTTTTATAAATTTGAAAAAAATGTGTATCTAAAAATGTCGATTCAGAAATACGGGATAGTGACAGAGTCAAATAATAAATGATCTAGTTCGTTTATCACTTTTCAACTTGAATACTGAAATATAAACTATTTCATAATTCATTACTAAACGTTGAATGATGAATAATGAACTATTTCATTATTCATTATTGAATTTGGAAAATAAAAATGAATAATGGACGTATTTCAGCGCGGTCGTCCAGTCGGAATGGGAACATCAATTAAGTTTAATAACTCGTATTTGGAGAGTGCAATGCACTTTACAGGTAAAACCTCCTGGCGGAAAGAGGTTCATGTGTCTTGTTGCTGATTCTGTAAACAACAAAACCTCTATTTACAGTAGGCACGTGTTTGATTGTTAAATTAGTCGTCTGATTAAGCACGAAATATAACACTGGATGCAAGAAAATAATAATTTACGTCTCATAAGTTGTTCTGTCGTGAGTGGAAATTTCTATCATAAACATCGCCCTATGATTCTCTTACTTGTAACAAAAATAATCAAGTTTCTTCTACTAACTACGCCAAGACACTCCGGGTTTTATAAATACACAGCCACGTCCGGGTCTGAAGGGGGTTCATTTTTTTCCGGAACTGTATTGTCAAATCCGTTGTTGGTTGTATAAGCATATATATTTGCTTCTTTGTATCCATGCAGCCGGTAGTGATGAATGTAATTTTGACGCTCACTGTATTTAATCGTTTTGTAACTCACGTTGTCTCACTAAATAAATCAGGTATACATGTGTATAACACCGTTATCTTCTATAAAGATAGACACGATGGTTGCACGTTAATTAACCCTTGCTACATGTCTTAGAGGGTCAGTACTGTTCCGTTGCAAGAAAAAACTTCTGACCGCTTACAAATCAAAAAAAATATTTGCCAAGTTATTAGTGTTCTTGGCCTAATACTATAAAATTATCATGTTTGTGGAAAGCTACTTCTAGATAGCTTACAATTAAGCTCTGTAACTATTAAAAGAATGCATGGAAAGCTAGATATGATATTATTGGTTAGTTATATTATTATTGTATTATATTCTGTTATCAGTCTTTCGTCCCATTATGTATATTATATGAATTGCCATGGCATGTCTAGTATGCTATTGAGTTTTATGGGACTGTCATACAAGTGAGAAGTTTAGCTAAATATAAAACCAGGTTTAATCCATCATTTTCTACATAAGGAAATGCCTGTACTACGTCAGAAATATGACAGTTGTTTTCCATTCGTTTGATTTTTTTGAGCTTTTGTTTTGCCATTTGCTAAGGGACTTTCCAATTTGAATTTCCTTGGAGTTCGGTATTTTTGTTGATTTTATTTTTTGTAAATAAATATTCGATTTAATGTTTCCAGTGACGGTCTAAATTTTCATCCTTCATCCCAATCGACACACTTTGGAGAACGCACCTGTTTGAATATTTGGTAATTTTTTTCGCCATGAATATGTGTGAAATATTTCCACTCGACGATAAGCAAACAACAATCAAATAACAGCATATCCCTATTTCGTCAGCCATCATATTTTGGAATTATTTTAGTAAACAGTACATAAATGCTTTGATTATTTTGATTATTGTATGTTCTTTTTTGTACTTTTTGCTAGTCCATCGATCCATTGGTCAATAAATTAAAAGATTAAAAGTGGAAAGGTTGAGATATAAAAAAAATATAGTTGAACATTCAACACCTTCACCGCTGCTGGTGGGCAGAATTACCAGTCCCCGAGGGTATCATCAGCTCAGTACTCAGTACTTCGGTTCTAAAATGATGTTTAATAAACCTCATTAAAATTGCCCGTTTATCAATGTAGAAATAATACAGAAACTAATGTTTCAACTCCCTCAGGCCTTAGATGGATTTTGCAATGTTAGTTCATTTTTGGTCATGTTGCTCAAATGATTCGGTTCTTATACATCCTTAACTTTCAAATACTCGGTTTTCAGCGTTCCTGATGAAGGTAAATCAAAAGAAAGCGCTTCAGACGCTTGAATATTATAAACTGTGTTTTTCTCCATTTTTCCATGTGTCTGTCCCAAATCAGATATTATGTCATTGATTGTATCTTGTCATAATTATTTATTGTTTTTGTATTTTCTACAATGTTGTTGATGGTAGATCTTTGATAAGTTTTTAGAGCTTGGCAAACTATGAACACATATCGATTGTTGAAGACTAGATGTTTTCTGAATAGTTGTGTCTCTGGGTTATTGCTTTACTGCCGCATATCCACATCTTATTTGCTATAACAATAATAGGTAGTTAAATGAACTAAAGGAGATTTTATGTTTTTGTCAATGAAACAGCAATCCAACGAATAAAAAAAGATATAGATGTCAACATACAGTTTTCAAGAACAGACAGGTTTCTAATCAATATTTACCAAAGAAAGGAAAATAGGTACTTTGAATTCAGAAATACATTTGTAAAACGTTTCTAGTTTCAAGACATCAATGTGCCAGATATCAATTTTATGTTTTTTTTAAATTTGTCTTACATCTTTACGTAAGAGCTTGGAACTTCTGGATTTTGATACAAAACTGCCAAACAAACCTCAAGAAATTACCTCATTTCGAGATTTTATCATTAATAATAAAAAAAATTAGACACGGCCGTACCTAAAAAGATATCAATGTTAGTAATATATTTTTGGGGTAAGGTTTTGGTTCATATTTAACTTTGCCAAAAATAATGTGTTGTTGAGCCAATTTTGGTCAAATTTGTCAATTTCGACATTTTAATGACATCACAATTGACATTTTTTTTGTTTTCGAGTGTCAAGATTAAATCATTTATCAATTGATCGATTAAACTGAACTGTTTGTTTACAGCACAATGACTTGAGTGTGTAGTTAAAGGAAATATCTTTGGTAAGCTTGCTTGCTAGCTGAACCATGAAATCATTATTACGTAGTTAAGGTACTGCATTCCATTGGGCAGAGTCAATAATCATAGCTACAAGTAGAGAATCAATCAAAAGTAAGAATAGTGCAAAAAAAGGAAAAACAAGTTTAGAAATATGTTTTCATTATAAATTTTGAAATATAGTGTCAACTATAACTTGCGAATTCACAAGCAAGTTGTAGGTGTGTTTGATTTGTCCATTTCAATTCCATCAAAACAATACAATACAATACCATACCATTTTTATAATAGCATAGTGAAAGGAATATCTCAAAGATTTGACCAAACTCAGTTTATTTGTACACCTTCCGTAGCTCTCCCCTAAAAATACAA
Organism: Mytilus coruscus; assembly: GCA_017311375.1. Taxonomy (NCBI): domain Eukaryota; kingdom Metazoa; phylum Mollusca; class Bivalvia; order Mytilida; family Mytilidae; genus Mytilus; species Mytilus coruscus. Next base: position 87,141,646 of record CM029598.1, read on the forward strand.
ATTAAAATCAAAGAAAATGATATCCTTATTATATATATATATATAGACATATATAATAAGGATATGAAAAGTTTTTTTTTTTTAATCGATATAATCATAATGTTATATAGAATTACACATGTAAACAATCTAGTTATAAATGAACAGAAGTTATTGAAAAGAAATGGGATTCACAAATCAAACACACTTACAACAAGAAAACATATTTTTGAACTAACTTGTAAAACTGGTTTCACAATGTCTATGCACTATCCTTATTTTTGATTGGTTCTATACTTAACTTTAATAATTGACTCCACCCAAAGGAAGGTGGTACCTTAGTTAATAATGAGTTCATGGTTCAGCTAGCAAGCAAGCTAACCAAAGATACAACCTTTACCTACACACTCAAATCAATGTGCTATAACGGCAATTATATCATGCATTTACTGCTAGGTATCGACCTACATGAGGTCCCGGACTTTCGATTACACGTGGCTGTGTATTTATACAACCCGAGCAGCAAACCAAATGCACACTCGGCATGGAATGTAATGCAATTTGGGAGAAGTACCTTGTGACATATATACCTTAGTCAATCCTTGAATATGAAACATTTTATAAGACACCGTATGTGTAATAAAAAATCTTCAAAGATACCAGGCTTATATAATTGTTTACTCCAGACGCGCATTTCGTCTACAAAAGGCTGATGAGTGACGCTCGAAAAAGGGCACATAAAGTATGTAGTTGAAGAGCATATTATATAATTTATGAAGCTAAAGCCGGATTTTGGAATGTACACATAAAGTAAATTCTTCCTTAAAAATTACTTAGCCTCTAAATCGATTATCTTTATCACTCATATTGTAGCTCAGTACGTGTCATGAACCTACATTTTCTTCTTTGTTATGGCCAAATTGGTAACAATACTTAATGCTGACTTGTTTGATTTAATGTGGCCTTGAAATTATTTGATTCGAAGGTATGAGTCATTTGTTGACGAAACACATGTCTGACTTATCAAATAAAACAGTCAGGAGTCTACTTCGTCAAAACTTTCTCTTATGCGGCTGTACATGTATAATCTTGAGTTCTAAGCCGAAAATCCAAATTGATACGACAAGGTAGCCAGAAAAGCCCTAAACAGAAAGTCATGTATGTCTTCGATTCCGATACGGAAAACGATATTGTTTTACACTAAATTCTTCGTGTTCTTTTTTATGTTTTAGAACTTTTTTTATCTTTTGATGTACACTTAAGTTTTTTGGCATGTGTGTTTATCCCCGTAAGAAATGTGTGGCTTGAAATTATTACTTATGCATAGCCGGCAACATTTACATTGTGTAAAATCATAAAAGTGTTTTGCAAATAAATCTGTCCATGTCGTTCTATAAAAAATTATCAATATTGTTAGCAAGTAAGCCTGTCCGGGCCTGATATTTCATGATATATTCGCATTGTACTTGTCCAACGAACGTTCAACTGAATAGATACATTGGTTTCTTAATTTCAAAGTATGCATTACATTCGCTTGATATCATTTTATTTTCTTCTTAGTTCTTTCTGATATCAAAGGGTGACTGGGGTATAGACATAATGTCATCTCACGGTTTTCTTCCGACCGTAAATATAAACCTTGCTAAAGAAGGCAGTCCGTTCAGCTGTGCGGGATGTTTAAATTCGCAGCCACATCCGATCAGAGTGAGGATGTAAAATCCGATGCCTCGTGTAAATAAAGTGACACACTCTTTGCACTTTAAGAACCCTTACAAAAACTCGTTGAAGAGTTCGTATGTTACCTGTTGAAAGGCTAAATTTCTTTACCTATCCAATATATTCTCATATTCCAGTAATATTCAAAATTCCACGTCCTTCATTCCGAGCGACCCTTATTACAGTACATAGTACCTTTTATATTCATTGCTAATTAGTTCTCACTCTGAACATGCATGAAATATAAACCACTGGACGAACACCTAACAACAATCAATCGATTTCTTTAACATCTCTACTCTAGCTTTATACATAATAGGCGTCTTATAATCTCATCGTTTGTTATGACTAGGAAAATTATGATTTTATATATATTATAACTCTATTGTATAGGTTTTTTAAATTTCTTAGCCTGAATAAATCGGAGAATCCTACAGAACTTGTCGGTTTTAGTTTGTAACCCGAATTTGTTTTCTCTTAATCGATTTATGTACAGATAATATCGGCTACATTATTTGGACATCAAATGTGATGTTTCTCTTAGATGTATAGTATAATTAATAATAATATTATAAATCGAATATTTTTAAGGATTTGTGATTCGTCAAAACTTGATCACATGTACATTTGTATTTACTCAGTGTGAACGCCAATACTGTGTGTTTAGTTTTTCGTAGGTCAAAAACAGTATATTGCACAGGGCATACAGCATGTAACTAAAAATAAATTCTAGAAATCCTCAATTTTACATTGTTCATGCAATAGTTGTTGAATAATAATATAGCAATTTGGTTAAGATCAATACTATGTTATATCGACCCAGAGAAGCATATCGACCTCGGACTTCGTCCTCAGTCCATATGCTTTTCTTAGGTCGATATAACCTCGTATCGACCTATACACAGGCTATGATCGTTCAGTAGTTGTCGTTTGTTGGTGTGGTTCATAAGTGTTTCTCTTTTCTTGTTTTTTATATAGATTAGACCGTTGGTTTTCCCGTTTGAATGGTTTTACACTAGTAATTTTGGGGCCCTTTATAGCTTGTTGTTCAGTGTGAGCCAAGGCTCCGTGTTGAAGGCCGTATCTTGACCTATAATGGTTTACTTTATAAATTTTGACTTGGATGGAGAGTTGTCTCATTGGCACTCATACCACTTCTTCTTATATCTATATAATTGTACAATTTACTTCAAGCCTATCAATGTACACATAGAAGTTACCTTTCAAATTTCGACAAAGAATTGCAAATCATACAAACACGTATCCTTTTCCTATCATTGGTTTGGGTTGTCTTCCATGGTTTTGATTATGAATATTTATTTTCAATATACTTTGCAGATGAACGTTCCATTATAATACATTTTACATGTTCCTTCTGTCTTTCTTTCTTTGTCTATTTATTTCCAATTTTGTGGTGAGGGAAAGAAAGATAATGTAATGCTGATGTATTACTTTTATTCATTATTTACCGTTTTTAGCAAACTGAGGTTATTTGGAATTTCAGCAGTAAAACTTATAAATTTCGTGCATCCGAAGCGTTATGCAGGATTTGCCTTCATCAGGAAGGCTCATCGCAAACATTTTGAACCCGAAAATGTAAAAATATCTAAATATCCGAGGAGCTATGTGATTAAAATTGAACTAAAGATAGTTATAGTAGCAAAATTCCAATAAATGTCAGGTTTACCTGCGAGCGTATTGCATCTTGAATTTCTAAATAATGTATTTATTTACTAACGAGGATACAAATGTAGATTCAATAAGTATTGGATTTTAATTATTGTTTTATTCACTTTAAACACACACCTATAAGGATTTTAATTGATTCTCCAAGTTACATTGCACTACTCAATATATACGTATATCTTGTACTTTCTGTAATTATTTTTGTAAAACCAGTAAGCATTAAGCCTTCATAAATATTATTTAAACTACAATTTGCCACGAATTCATTAAACATTGCAAAATTGCGTGACTGAATGCCTATTGTTGATATTATTACCAAAACAATTCGCGACGATTCAAATAAATGTACAACAAGCTATTTGCCAACGTTTTTTTTTTTTTTTTATACTTTCTCATCCGAATGGCATTTCCAGCATTTAACAAATAGCTAGAAGTTCAACTTAACTTTCGTCGAAGAACTACTATGTCTTAATTATCTTAATTGCTTATTTTTTTCATTGATGCATTCAATATTATTTTAATAATGGCTACTGTATTATTTACTTTGGTTCTGATCCTAAATATACTGAGTGTGCTGTAGATCGTAAAAAGTCACACCTTCCAAGGTACATCTAGCTTTTCGAAAGATACAATATTTAAACTAGAAACATGCCGAATCCTCATGCAAGGTTGATCTTTTGTCTTTCTATAATTGTAACCAACAGAACACTATCGGTCTAGTTCTTCAATTAAACATGTTAAAATATAAAAATCATTCGACAAAAAAACCATTTTGTGATCAGTAAATTAAAATCAAACTAAATATTATTGTCATATATATATCACATTCATGGCTCTACAACCTGTCGATACCTGTATCTTGGCATTGCACAAGGTCACGTTTTCTTTGACTGTTAATGACGTCTTTATACTAAACATAATGTTTGAACACCGACTAACTGTTAATGAAGTTTTTCACTAAATCCATTGGATGTTGGGTGTTTACTGATTGATATTTTAGTCTTAGATGCAGGATTTCTTTTATTAGTTATTGGCTTTGAACTAGCTGTTAGTAACTGCGAGTACTCTCAGATCTGTACTCGGTGTCTCTTTTGTTTTAGGGATGTATAATACCCTGCCACGTCCGATCTGTGTTTTGTTAGAAGTTTTTCTGCTTTGTATCGATCTGATGAGTTTATCCCTTTTCAACTGATTTTCATAGTTTGTTCTTATGTTGTACTTTCACAGTGACACCACTTTCCAAGGTTATGGGAAGGGTTTGGCGCCAGCAAACTAGTTTAACCCCGCCACATTCTGTATGTGTCTGTCCCAGTCAGGAGCCTGTAAATCAGTGGTGGTGGTTTGTTGCTGTATATCATATTTGTTTTTCGTTCTTTGTTTTGTACCTAAATCAGGTCGTTAGTTTTCTCGTTTGAATTGTTTTATATTTGACATTCTTTTTATAGCTGACCATGCGGTATGGGTTTTGCTCATTGTTGAAGGCCGTACGGCGACCTATAGTTGTAAACTTCTATGTCGTTTGGTCTCTGGTGGAGAGTTGTCTCATTGGCAATCATACCACATCTTTTTATTTTTACATTAAGTCTGATCGTTATTAATAAAGAATGCTTTTTCTGTTTGATTCAATTTATTTTGTTTGAGTATAGATAATTCATTCAACAAAAATTTCAATTATATAAGAGGATTACCAGTCAATCTTCCAATTTTATTTTTTAGCAAGAAAAAGAGTCATGACCCCCATGTACTAGTATTCTTTTTTTTTTTTTTTTTTTTTTTTTCTGAAAGCAAGAGCTATCATCTCATAAATCCCTTACATATATACGATTAGATGTTTAGAAATTCAGAATGATCGTTTGATCATGGAAGTATTATACTGAAAATTGTCAATATAATACTTCCATGGTTTGGTCGAATCTAAAACTCTGTTGGATAGCTTTCTCTTTGGCAATCATACCACATCTCCTAATTTTATCTCGAAGATAAATGATAGAAGTCTATAACATTGACAGAATTTTTAGTTTTATTATCTCATAGGTGAGATTGATCACTAGAACCTGTGTGAGTATTATCCAAAAGCGACCTGTGCGACATGGACCCCAGAACCTGAAAAAAATAAACAAAACTCGATTAAATGGCTGCGGTTTAGTAAGCAGTCTTCTGAAAATTAAAAAAAAATGGAAAAATAGAAAATCAATAATGCATATAGCAATAAAACTTGAACACAGTTCTAATTATGAAAAAGTAAGAACCAAATATTTACATTTCATTTAAAATAAGGCATGCTCACCTGAGTATTTACATTCATGATGACAATTACAATATAATAGTATTCTTCTTGTATACTTACAATAACACAGTTAATTTTTCAAAACCATATATTTTTTTTATTATTTAAGGAATGACTGTAATATTTGTTAAGTCTGTGAAGAAATTACCAAAAAAATGTGGTGCACACTGAATTCCATTTTTAAGAGGTAAATCATGAAAAAACGTTGATGACGTCACAGTCACATGACAAAATTATGTATATGAGCTGATAGACAAAAACTTTCAGCCAATCAGAAGACGTGTTACATCCAAAATTAAATTATAATTCTTTAAATTGAAAAGGGTCATATTCCCTGTATTTGTTTCACACATAGGGTCACATTCTTTAGATATCAAATCTTACTAAAGAGTCTATTTCATATACTTAATAAACTTGATATACTGTTCTTCAATTTCCCATATTTCGATGACATGATATGTTAGTGAGCGCTACACGTAACAGTTGAAGACATTCTGATACAAAATTGAAAAATGTTTTGGTCAAATTATCCTTTGAAGGAAAGCGGAAACCGAGATGAAGGAGGATGGGTTACGTTTATAGTCTTAATGATATGTCCATGTATATTTCTGCAATCTTGCTAACCAAAGTCATTGTGTTCGATAGAAGTACAGGAAAAGAATTATCTTGATTATTTATAACTAATCTTTAATCTCGGTAAGTTTTTCTTTTCTTTTTTTTTGGGTAATACTAACATAAGGAGTTTATCGCTGTTATATTAGGCCTAGTTCTATCATGTAGCCTCAAAAGTACGATATCTTATGAATTATATGTACTTAAGGCGGTTTTCTTGGTTAACCTTAAAGAGGAACAGTCAAATCAAAATAATTAAAAGCCAAAGATGTAGATTGATTGATGTTTAACGCCATTTTCAGCTATTGTGCTATTTTTTGGCGGTCAGTTTTGATTTGGAGGAGGCTGGAGTGCCCGGTAGGAAAACTGGCAATCCTTGTCAATAAAAAGTGGAATCGAGTGCATCTGCCACGTGCGGGGTTCGAACTCACAATCACAGTGTTGACAGGCTAGTGATACAGTAGTTCGACTATTTAGACCACACTCAGCCACCGAGCCCCTCCCCTCAAAGATATAGACGAGAGTCAAAAGATACCAAATTTAGAAAACGTAGAAATCTCTAAATACGTGAAGAGATATCTGATCAAATTAATACAAGCTCAACTTTTGCCGAAAATAAATTCTAAATATTGTGAAATTGTAAGCATCATTGACGAATATAGATTCATAAAATCTCTTCAAACACACGAAGTCGCGGTGTTTTCATTTAAAAGTGACAAAGAATAAAAAAGCAAAGTCTGTCTCAAATCAGGAACTTCGTCAGTGGTTGTATTTTATGTTAAATGTTTTTTTTTTATTTTTCTAATCTGAGAATTTGCTGTTTATTCTATTGACAATTTTCCGATAATCTGGACAACTCAGAGCTTGACATATTACAATAAGCATATTTTTTTTTTTTGGCCTGTTGATTGTTGGTTCATTGTCCTACATATTATTTTATTCATATCAAACACTTTTAATCTGGCGGAATTAAATTAAAAAAAAATTAAAGTTTTACCTGTTCCCCTGATATGAAATGTTGGATTTGCTCCATTATGGTAAAGGGTAAAGTTTTCAGTATGAATGACTGTATTTTGATGGAGCAATTTCACCTCATAATCTCCTAAGAATCCTTTAGCATTTATAGTCGACGCAACTGGGTGGACTTCATTGGTACGCCAGGTTTTATGAAAAAGTTCTTGGTACTTCCTTCCTGCGGCATTTGGCTATAGAAAACACAGTATGTGTGTTTGTTAGACATTATATATATACTGCACACTATATATTCCTGCACATGATTTGATCAATTGGGGCAAAAAATCTCTATTTGTTTCCTATTTGCGAAACTAGGAAGATTTATTTGTTAATGGTATATAGCAGTTTATAGTCTTATACAACATTGTTTTTATTGATATACATATTCTAACTGAATTAGTTTAAGCCTCCTGAAATAGACCAATTTGATTAAGCCACATAATAATATGTATATAGATTATAGCTAACTGAATTTGGTCAAATAAACCGACTGTCATACAAGTGAGGGGTTACCTAGCAATACAACCAGGTTAAATCCACCATTTTCTACATAAGGAAATGCCTGTACCAAGTCAGATATATGACAGTTGTTTTCCATTCGTTCAATGTGTTTGAGCTTATGATTTTGCTATTTGATGAAGGACTTTCCGTTTTGAATTTTCCTTAGAGTTCGGTATTTTTTAACACTTGTCAATTTTTTTTCACAACTATAATGTACCCACAACAGTATTGTCTGACGTCAAAGCTGCTGCATGGTCATGTATTGACGAGTCCTGAAAACCCCAAAATATAATTCCTGAACTGAGGAATGACTGAAGTATAAAGTCATGATGTCTTCCAAGACGGCAGCCTTTTTGTTTTCGTCTGCCTCGTGAATTGTCAGTTCGGTGATCCAGAGTGGTAAATCAGCTTCAGCTACTTTATCTAACCGGTACTATGACAAAAGAATAAAAGTTAATAATTTAAGTGGTTTATTACAATAAATAAGAACGTCAGCTATTCACATAACACATTAAAAAAGTTTTATTTCTAAAATATATTCACTTTAATATTCCCGTATGATTGACAGCACACCAATTGGTTTGAGTCATATAGTTAAAATGAATTATTTTCTCCCAATTTATGGTTTTAGCGATTACAAGATTTATGAATTGTGAAAATAGTTGTTTATTATCAAAAACAGTATGTTGCCCTTTTGATGTATTTCGGTTTTAGTTTGTGTCGTTGGGTCTCTGTCTCATTGGCATTTACTCGACATCTGCTTATATGAACATTTCTGATAAATAAATTGTGAAATAAAATGAAAAAAGTACATTAATGATTAATCATGATTTTACATTTCATAATACATTAAACACATAGATTGAATTCTTTCTCGTCAAATTTATCGCAAAAGAAAAAACACCAAAAGAATTCAAAATGTACACTAACAAGACCAAGTAAAGATGTTTACGTCGTGTCGTATCTGTTCTCGTCACATGTATTTATCAGTGATTTTCCACTTTCAAATTATGCTATTATCTTTAAATTCAGAACATTTGTTATTTCATTTTTATCATTAATAGGAAACTTTGTTTTTGAACATACCTTCACAACGTCGATACTTCTTGGAACTGAATGGAAGTGACTCTGTACACCAAGTCCATAAATAGGTACACCGGAAGTCTTAAAAAGTGTACCTTGGTTTCTATATGCCTGGTTTAAAGAATTAGTCATATGTTTTTGCGTAATACATAAACGTGTTGACATGAAAGAGCACAAGACAAAATACGTTAATATTTCAGGACAATGTACGTCATTTATGAAAATGATATAAAATATTAGGCAACAGTAACTTGCAGGTCTTAAATCTCGTACAGTCATTTAGGTAAAATATAAGGTACATGTAACTAGCAAAACTTGTAAAATTCTTTTTGTGATTTTTTTATAACCAAATAAATATTTCGTGTCATAAATCGTCTAACGCACTTTACACATTAATACGCATTAATACCATTTAGATCTACACAACAGGTTAAAGATATTCTATGATCTCTGGTATTGTAAAAAAAAAACCTAAGTTAAAACCCCCATCCCCCTCCCCACCTCTTTCGGATTTTTTAGGCGATTTCGTGTTGCTAGATTTTCCTTTAGAGTGTTTTGTGTATGGTTACTTGTCGTTTCGTAGTTATCTTTTCCATCCATGTGAAATCTGTTTGTATTCGACTTATGCTTTTTGATTTCCAATTTGTTTTGTTTTTTTTTTTCATTTTTTATCAGCAAGTTTTAAATTGATTCCTCGTTTTCATTTTCTATGACATTTCATTTCATTGTTCTTCAACATACATCTTTTATTGACATCACCGAACGCTACTTCTTATTCGTCATGAAAAACATGGCGCTTGATAAAATGAGCCAGAAACTGCTTACCCTTCCGAGGCATATGAATTCCGACATTTTTATGGGTTGGATTCATTTTATTACAAAGTAATAACAAAAACTGTTTGTCTGTTTCTCGTTTTTGTTTTGCTATATGGTATTGATCTCTCTTTCTTCGACTTTGCCCTTTATTACAGTTGTATTTCCCCGCCCTATTTCGGAGATGTATACGTACTGTTGTTGCAGAGGAATCCATTACGACGTTAAATTCGTTCAAAAATAGTTTCATGTTTTTATCTTGTAATCGCATCCATTCAAACATATTCATTGTAATGTTAGGATTAGACATGCGTTGTTCGTAGAAATCACCATGCAAATTCTCATTGTTTACGTCCCAGTGTTCAACTCTATAAAGGAAAGTACCCATACTAAATGGAATACTAATATCATTTATATAAAAAAAAGCTATATTTGCATGATATATCAATGATATGTTTGCATTGTTGAAGGTTGTACGATGACCCATAAGTGATAACATCTACCATATACTATAGTTCTTTATATGGTCAGCGGATAGTTCTTTTATTGGCAGTCATACCACATCTCCTTAATATATAGTTTCATCAAATATATATATATAACAAAGGTTCCTTTTTTCTTGACTGAAATTTTTCGCAGTTTTTAATGGTTTTGCTAGTTAAACAATTATATGCTGAAACCATCAAAATTTACATTCAAACAGATTTAAACCGACTCATTTTATTTCATGTTAGTGTTGTTATATGAATTTCGATTGGTGTATAGGCGTTCGAACGCTATACAGTGTGTTTTACTTTAAAATAGACTTACAAGCATATCTCATATCCATCCCGTCTCTGCATCATTTGTAAGGTGTTTAATCAATAATGAAAAAATGAATTATTTGTGAAGATGTAAGGTGAAAAAACTTAAATTTTAAATACGCAAACATTATTTATCACAAAGTGTTTTAATTATTCAACTTTGTTATGAAAATCCTGAACAAAAATCCCATATGTTTTGGAATATTAAGGATAAGATAGAGACTGGAAACGGGGAATGTGTAAAACAGACAGCAACCCGACCAATGAGCAGTCATTTTTGGGGGATTTTGTTTATGGAGCTATTAAAATTATATAACATAATAGATTATGATTGAGACGATATATATGTTGCACCAAAATTTAGATACGTGTATTGATAGCGTATGAACGTATTACAAGATGATAGTTTGGGATATAAAACTCTTATATTTGCAACTTTGAAATTGTTAAAATCATATCAGATACGTACTTTCCTGTTGTATGTTGCATCATTCCGTGAATCCTAGCATGCATGGCATTGTTCAGATCTGATGAAGTCATATTCAAAATCCATTTTGGACAATTGTGTTTTACTCCCCAGAACATATTATGACCTCTGACCTTCATTCTAAAAGTTTCATACATAAGTAACTTTGACATAAACTATGCATTAACGATGCAAATGTACATTTAATCTAGTGTTGTTTAGAAATTACTTAAAAAATAGATAATTCACCATACATATGAGAAGTTGTACAACTTTGTACATCCTCAATTTACCAGATTATCGCCTCGGTGATCTTGTAGGTTCCATCCCGTCCGGGTAAAACCAAAAACTTGAAAATTTGTATTTTCATTTGCTGCCTCCCCGCTAAGCGCGCGGTATTTAGAAGTAACAGCAAACACTAGTCGGCTTGATGTCAGAATGATGTATCCGAGTAGGGTGACATGTCCTCCTGCCGACAATTACCTTGTAAAGTAGCACTCTGAAAATCCGCTCAGTGTGTCGGTCTAGTACAAAGCTGGGATGTTATTCATATCATATTTTCATGTGCTCGTTATGAATATGAATTTAATTTGCCACTGGACGTTAAACAGCCGTCAATCAATCCATCTTCTATCAGACATATTTACTCATTAGAAAATTAAAGGATATGGAGTAAATGTACATGGGACAAAATCGCACACAATACATAGAAAACATAGAAAATTATCAATGAACAGGGCTTTTATTCACTCATTCCATACATCCTAGTGTTTGACTAGATCAAACGGAATTACATGATCATGTTCTGCTTCTTATAATCCAAGCAATTGCATTTTTATTTCAACATTATCTTTATTCTAAAACTACGATTGACCTTTGACGGTTTAGGCTATCCTGTTTACGAGTTCATGTAAAAAAGAAGATGTGGTATGATTGCCAATTAGACAACTGTCCACAAGAGACCAAAATGACACAGAAATTAACAACTATAGGTCACCGTACGGCCTTCAACAATGAGCAAAGCCCATACCGCATAGTCAGCTATAAAAGGCCTCTAAATGACAATGTAAAACAATTCAAACGAGAAAACTTACGGCCTTATTTATGTACAAAAATGAACGAAAACAAATATGTAACACATAAACAAACGACAACCACTGAATTACAGGCTCCTGACTTGGGACAGGCACATACATACATAATGTGGCGGGGTTAAACATGTAAGCGGGATCCCAACCTCCCCTAACCTGGGACAGTGATATAACAGTACAACATAAGAACGAACTATAAAAATCAGTTGAAAAAGGCTTAACTCATCAGATGGACAAAAATACAAGTGGACGTGGCAGGGTACTTGTACATCACAACAACAAAAAGACACTAGGAACAGATCTGAGAGTACTCGCAGTTATCTGACAGCTAGTTCAAAGCCACTAACAACTAATAAAAAAATCATGCATCTAAGACTAAATTATCAATCCGTACACATCCAACATCCAATGGATTTAGTGTAAAGACGTCATAAACAGTCAGAGAAAAATATGACCTTGTGCAATGCCAAGATACAGGTATCGACAGATTGTAGATCCATGAATGTGTATATGTATATAACATACTAGTAATATTTAGTTTGCTTTTAATTTACTGATAACAAAATCAATATTTATACCAATAAAACAATATTCAATGATCTTATTACAGTGTTGAATTGGTAACCTTTAGAATAAGTTTATTTAAAGGAGCGATAAGTTTACAAGGATCATTTCTAAATTTCCGGGCACGGTTAACAACATTTCCGTAAAATGAGGATGTGCTATCCCGTTTGAAATAAGTTTTCTACAGGTACAACCAAACTTCAAAACCAAATCTTTATATCTATGGAAAAATTTAGTAAAGGTTTTAAGTAATTTATGGTAACGATATCCCTGGTTTAATAATTTACAAGTAATACATAGATTACGTTCGTTAAAATCAAAAACGTCACAACAGACACGGGCATAGCGAACGAGCTGTGAAATATAAACACCGTAAGATGGTGCCAAAGGAACATCACCATCTAAAATGGAAAATTAACAATAGGGAACGAAAATCGTCCCTTTTGTCGTAAATTTTAGTGTGGAGTTTCCGTTTAAAACCGAAATATCTAAATCTAGGAAAGGACAGTTATTACCGTTTAAATTTGATTTATTTAAAGTAAGTTCCTTGGGGTAAATTTCAGCAGTATATTGAGAAAATTCTTGATTATTTAACGAAAAATATCATAAAGATAACGGTAAGTGTTGTTGAATTTATCAATTAAATGCAATTTCGACGGGTCTTTACTGAGTTTAGTCATAAACTGTGATTCGTAACAGTACAAAAACAAGTCAGCTATTAAAGGGGCACAATTAGTGCCCATAGGGATACCTACAACCTGTCGATAAACTTTGTTGCCGAAACGTACATAAATATTATCAGGGAGAAAAATAACAGCTTCAGTCATCTCATCACACCTCCAGTAAGTATATCTAACATATTTACCTTTCTCATTAGAGAAGAAGGCTTTAAATGAGTTGCAGCAAATATTTGCATTCAGCTTTACCAAACGACCATTTAATTAAATAGGAAAACTTTTGTTTGATAAGATAATATGGGAGTGTAGTGTAAAGAGTAGAAAAATCAAAACTGTCAACAGAATCAAAAGGACCATCAAAAGCATGTAATTTATCTAAAACATCCAAAGAATTTTTTACACTCCAAAAATAGTTTATACCACTATGTTCGTATATTTTATTACAATAGTTTATGATAAGCTCTTTAATAGTAGTTAATGATAATGGTCTAACCGCTCGCTAAGCCTTCGGTGTCAAGTGTATCCTATGAAGGTTTTGTCAGGAAACACGTGTCTTGAGAACGGACATCAGTATTATACTTTTAATCAACCATCTGTTGTGTTTATAATTAAGACATGCACTTTTAATCAGCCAGATTACTTACATGTGCCACATGTGGAGCAAGATCTGTTTACCCTTCCGGAGAACCTGAGATCCCCCCACTCTGGTTTTTGGTGGGGTTCGTCTTGCTCAATCTTTTGTTTTCTATACTGTGTTTTGTATACTGTTGTTGTTTTATTGTTTTATTATTTTTTTTTTTTTTTGGGGATTTCTGTTTTGCCATGGCGCTGTCAGTTTATTTTCGACTTGTGATTTTTAATGTCCCTTTGGTATCTTTCGCCTCTCTTTTACAAATCATTGTATAAACTGCTATTAATTAATACTTTTCAAATTCATGTGGTCTGAGTTAACTGTATTCCGTATTTGGATATATTCGTGGTCCTTTTCGTTTAAATTTGTTCTTCAACGTTTGTATCATGTTTTCGATTTTCTAAGCATGCATGCTTCGATCGTCACTGATCGGAAATTAATTGACGGAATTAGTATCTGCTAATGTAAAATTTGTACCGGTTTATGCCATTACATGTGTATTAATTATGTTGACTCTTTTGTAAATGTATCATATCTATTTTTCTATTTAGCCTACCCTTTAGATCGGAGAAGGTTTAATGCTGGAATTCCTCTATTCCAGATTGGATGGCCCTGTAATATATGTTATTTTAAACACAAATATAATATGTATAAGGTATGATACTATCAAATCTATTAATTAAAACATTTTTGCATGAACACATCCCAGTATGACCGGTAATTATCGAACCTACATGAAAGAAATTGTCCTTCAATTAAAAAAAAAACAATTTAAAAACAACATTGTTGACAAAACCCAATAAAGTGCCTCATAAGCTTTCGTTAAATATTTACACTACAAATTTTTATCTGAGTACAGAAAACCTGTGCTTTTGGAAACGTTTTAAATCACGAAATTCAAATACATTTTAAGTTTTAGAATATTAACTTTTATAAACCTAGTTCCAGCCATAAAACGTTCTTCGATGTCTGTTCGCAGAGTAGATTTTGTGGTGTAAACATGGTCATATTTGTAAATTCCTTCTGACGAATCTGAACAACATCATAACCAACGAAATATAAAAGTAAAAAGTAACACTATGTAACTTACTAAAATGACACTACAAGAACAATTTGATCTGATAAATTAAAAAGAAAACTATGGCCTTTTCTAAAATTAAATGACACTAGAACACACCCGCGAAATCGCGGTTCCGTGACTGAATTAAAGTACCTACGCCTTATGTTTAGCCTTTACTTTTTGTATTCGTATTGTCATCTAATAAAGTCATGCTGATTGTAAGGTGCACAAAAATCTTTATGTTTGAACCCGTCCTGGTTTTCTAACTACTTCTGGTAGTAAGACCCGTCTAGGCCAGACTGGGAAACTGGGAAGGCTAATGCTCACATTTAATCTGTACTGATACGGTAAGTTCAGTGTCCTACTTTACACAATATCCCATGGTGGTGCTCCTATTAAAGGAGGAAGATACAGAACATACATACATACTTATACCGGAAACTTTATGTGACATATACTATTAGTATCGGTAGCGGATTCGACCCGGAACTTGTTAATTATTGGTTATATTAATTATTTGGAAAACAAAAGGGCCTGGAATGATGTAATTTTTAATCAACACCATTGTCCTATATTAGTTATATATAAAGTTGAATTCTTTGAATCGTCGTCTTTATGTCATGCCGGCTGACAAATTGGACCTCGTTATTTTAGTATTATAGATTGTTTCGATCATTCAACCATGATTCGGTTGTATTGAGCCAGCGTCGTAGTTTCCTAATAATTCGACATAATAATGCATTGAAGAAAAGAGGTAAAATGGTCTTTTTGGTAATTTAAACCAAATAGCAAGAATAGAATATGAAAATGTAATCATTCCAACTTATTTGTATGTACTCATCCCTTAGTTATAAAGTGAAGTTAAAGCATTCTTGGCTAAACAAAAAAAAAAAAGAACAAACACAAATCCTTATGTAAACGACCAAGGGATTACAAAAATCAGGGAAAAGGTAGCAAATGCACCTCTTCGTGTAAAATAAATGTATACTGTAGTTCACCTGTGTGAATTCCATAAGCCTCCATTTAAGATTGTTAGCAATAGTAGCCCATTCAAAGTTGTTATATACGAAATCATGATACGCCTTTTGGTTCTGGTCCATCATTATATCTGCACGCACAGCCGTACCAAAGGCAAAGCTACTCTTTACTTGTTTGATCTAAGAAATGTACATGAAACAAATTAATGCCCATACTGAAACGATTAGTTTTAAGCTTCAGTGTTCCCCTTCTGTATTATTTGCCCTTCCATTCTTTCGCTTTTGACGGTTCTTATGAAGTATTATCCAGATAATAACTATAATCCAAACAGTTTTGAGTCTAATTAAAAACGTGATGAGTTTGAGGTAAGAGTACATGTATCAAATACTAAGTGTATTGTCCAGTTACAAAATGATGCTATAGATGGCTGTTATATCAGCAAAGAGACTAACCCGAATACTTCAGTTCCTCCTCGTGACTGACTCTCCCACTCGCGATCGCGAGGGCCTGAATTCTTTATACTATAAAAACGCGTCGCGAATCAAGGGTGTTGATTAATGGACATAACAACCTGTTGCAGTTATACAAAATAGATGGATTACAAATACTATAGATAGAATATAATATACGAGTCAACTATGAAAGTGCAAGGTAGTTACACATTTCATCGAATGCAAAATTTTATTGTCTTTCATAATTCAATTATTTACATGTGAAGTGTTTGTGGCGAAAAAAAGGTGGTTTATCCTCAAGTTATTCGAGTATTCAAGCATATTTTTCACATATAATATTGTAAATGTAATAGAATGTCACTCGTCCTGGAGTTCGGTAGTATTATCATACTTTTATACTTACTTCAATTTTAAAATTACTAGTATCAGCATTGTCATGATTCTCAATCCTAAAATTGATAAAAATGTTTAAAGATTTGGTTTTCTTTTGAAGTGTACAATAAAATACAAAAAAAAAAAAAAACATTGCCGCATTTCCTTTATTACCTTTGGACTGACTATGAATGTTGATGACTTTATATCTAAATTCTTAAAGAAATCATTAATGATAAAATCTGGTTTTTTTTTTTTTTTTTTTTTTTTTTTTTTTTTTTTTTTGGTTTGCTTCTCTAGAAAAGGATAAGATGAAATCAAAATTTTAATTTGAATAAAAATGTTATTAGTTTAAAATCCAAACAATAGGATTGTTACTAAAGAAAAACAAAACGATAGACAGAAAACAATACAAACATGTAGCATTGAAAAAATGATGTTAATGTATTTATTACAATATTATTTTTGACAACATGCCTCCTCTATAAAATTATCATTTCAAATATCTTGATTATATATTTTTATATTATTAGTCATGAATCAAACACAGTTCATATATTGACATTTTAGTTGTTTCTCTCATTATACATTTCACTTATACTGTTAACAATGATAATTAATATATCACATTCTTCACAAGAAAATATAAAATCAAATTTGTTTTCATTACTCATTGAATTAAAACAGGGGACAATATTAGAAATTCCATTAAACATTTTTATCCTAGGTTTATTAAGTTCTGTATATGTTATGATTAAATGGAATTCATCTTCAACCTCTTTATGGCACAAGGAACATATTCTATTTTCTAAAGCTGTTTTATTGCATCGACCACGTTCAATAGCTAGCATACTATTACTTATTCTTATTTTTGCATAATGTTTTGTAACATATTTATCTAAATTCAATAAAAGGTACCTTTTAAGTTCATACTTTACTTTAAATATTCTGTATTTTCTTAGTTTATTTCTATTTATTGAATTATCATCATTAAAGAGATATTTTTTTCCAAAATATAATGTAATTTTCATTGAGCTTCTTCGTTAGGGCTGAAAGGAATCGTTTTTTAGAAAAGGTACATTAATTTTCCCACACATGAGGGAAATTCAATTTAGATAGTAGCATTTTAATTTTTGAAGCAAATCCATCATTTAACTGCTTATCATAATTAATAAAGACTCTTTTTCATTTGAATTTAAAATATGTAACTAAAATCCTACAGAAGACTTTAGGTCCTGTATACCAATAAGGTACATTCCAAATTCAGCTAATACAGAATTAACGTTAAGTAGATTTTTTGCAAATTTGATTTGGAGTTTTACTGATTCCATTGATAAGTATTGAGATTGAAGAGTTTTGTTGTTCTTCACAATATTTAGTGACCATATCTCACTACAATACAGTAATATTGGGCTAACACAAGAATTAAAAAGTTTCATATGGGAAACAATATCCATCTTATCTGAATAAAGCATTTGTTTAAATACAAAACAATGCCTTTAAAGCTTTTTTACAAAGGTGATTTACAGCATTAGTAACAATTCCTGATGGCTTGAATAGTAAACCTAAATATTTGTATTCTGAGCAACATTCAATCAATTCATTATTCAAAATAAACTTGTCTGTAGTAAGCTTTTTACAACTTTTATTCAATATCATTGCTTTTGTCTTTTTAATGAGACGAATATAGTTATAACAAACTGACAAAGAGAAAAAGTGCTACTTTGGAATGAATTTTCACACATTGTTAAAGATGAAATGTCCTCCGTAAAAGACATCGATAATGTTCAGCCTTTGTGTTTGTTCTTTTGGCGAAATGGCGGTTAAGTCTCGCCCAGGTAGATTAACTTTCGTATATACGGATAATTTATTATGTTTCGAAACCATTGATCATTCACACACGTCACACTTCTTTTATTCAATTAAATGAGCTCAACAAAATCAATACTCAAAACGTGAAAAAAAAATCTGCAATCTTCCATTTTTTTCCAACATGCATTGTTAATAAAGCTCTAAAACGCGTCTTGATATATTTTATGTATGAACAATCTTTTTTCACATTTATGAAGGTCTGGATTGGGGTCCTTCGAATCTGTATTCTTTAATTTTTATGGGCATTTTTCTTTATTTTTGAAAATAACGCTTATTCTGTAAAATGCTCTTGAAAATTATTTTACAATTAGATTTATTTGTTACTACATGATTTCTTTATTCTGTAGATGGTTCATTCTGTAATCAGTATGTTATTACCTAGTTCTTGAATTTGTCACAGTTATTCTTTATTCTTTTGAATCCCGTTATTCTCTATTCTGTATTTTTTTTGCTGATTTTTCCCTATTCATTTATTATTTTCTATTCTGTTAACCCCGTCCAGACCTTCATTCATAGCCTATTTTGGTCGACTTTTGGTAACCCATTAGTTACCGCTCAGGACCCTTTCTTATTTTAGGTGATATGACTCTAAAACTTAGCAATGAATTTGTTATAGACAGTTTCGTCAATGTATTTAAGTATTAATTTGAAACTGATCTAATATCAAATAAATAATGTTACTTGTAACGTGGATCATTTTTGTCAGAGGCATTCTACTAGTTGTTGATTCGTTTACCTAAACTAAATTTTATCTCCGTTCTTTGTTAGTTCCAAATCTAAATAATGAACATACTTTATGTTGAGGGGAGCCTTCCTTAATTTTTCAATCCTTGCTTGTGCCTCGGATTTCCAGTTTGTGTTTGGTGTTATTTCTTGTAATGTAGCATCGTCCAGTACGTAGTTGACCTTAGCTTCGTTTATTTCAATATATATGGTTATACTGTTCACACCTATGTATTTCAAATAAAATGTTTCATTATGCTTATCATATCTATATCGAAGGATTTATCAAAATAATTTGAAAGAAACACCTTAAAAAAAGTTTTTCAAGTTAAAATTTTTCTTGATGCAATTTTCAATCGAAGGTCTACGAATAAGTAATTAAAATAAAAGTTTCTATTATAATTATAAAACAATGCATGGTCTTGTGACAGTTTTAGGCCACACAGATATCATAGAAAACAACCCTAACTTAATTGCTTGTACAAATTAAAATTACAAACAAAAGAATCAGTATGCGTTAAGACATTACTGCTAGCATGTTATTATTATTATTTTTTAATTAAACAGATAAACAAACCGTCACTTGTTTACCACAATAAAAAGAAAAATCGGCAAGTAAATTATTTGGGTATTTTTGGTTTCAAATGAAACTTTACGGATTTGGAATCAACGTAGAACCCTTGTTATAAGTTTTTCTTGAATAATAAACAAATATATTAAATTATAATAGGAGGGCATATATGCCCTTTGCTCAGATCAGAACTGCCTGCTTTTGTACTATTAAACTTCCAGGAACCAGTGCGCTCTAATATGCAATGGAAGTTATTTTTCAGCACATCTCAGGATAGGTTTTATCTGTCACTTTATATCTGATTGACAAAAACGCTATAAATTGCAGAATTTAACATTGAAAGCAATGGGGATATGAATTAGTGTTTTTATTACTTTTATATATGATACCGGGACCTTTTTCTAAAAATCCCTTAATCTTTTCTACAATTTACGGTATCAGAAATGTGTATGTTCACTATAAATGTGTAAATGGGTAAAAACTGCAGTGTGACAGATGTTGGCCAAAGTTAGGTATAAGAAACGTGTATAAGAAAATAATCTTGTCTCAAACAAATTTATGGAAATATATGAACACTTTCGAAATTCTGTCTATGAAAGTTTATCATATAAGCTCTTTCAAATGTGAACTCCAGTAGGCCAAAAACATTATGATTTTGCCCTGTGAGATAAACTAATACAATTTGTAGCAGATGAGAATTTGGATTTGCCGTACCTTTTTATAAGTTGCTCATAGTTTGGATTTTTCATTTTATTCGTATTCATTTCTTTCGAATGAAAATATTTACCATTCGGAACATGAAAATCACCACCTAATTCTTGGTAACCAAAACTGACTTGCTGCATCGGTGAGTAACTTATTCTGACATAGTGAACGTGATCTACAATAGAACATATCATAAGAGGTGTACATCATGTTATTGTAAGAATGATAACTCTTGTTTTTTTTTTTAAAGTTCGAGAATTTAAACATCCAACCTGACTTATCGTTTTCATTTCCTTCAATACGATTTCCAACTATAAGCATGATTCGAAATGAATCCGGGCAAAAATTGAGCTCTGTTAAACTTTTGTTTGTATTGACGGCGTCACTACAATGTGTACTATAGTTTTGGCAGCACTCTTTAAGCTTTAACTAATTTTTTTTTTATAAATAAGCATCGTTGTAAAGTGTGTGTTATAATTACAATTATTTTTTTGAATATTTGAACATATAGAAAGCCAATGAATAAAATAAAAGTTACAAAAATGATTACGAAACATACCACTTTCATTAAAAGAACTAATTGTCCGCCAATAAAAAATTGTTCTTAAAAGTTGAAAAATTTGGAAGGCTTTACGCAATAAAGTAACAGCTCTTACAAACCCTTGTTTAGTTTGTTACATTTGCTATTCAATTTGTTAAATTAGATCATGATTTTGGATTTTGGAGAAAGCATACGCCTAAAAAGACAAAATGTTTAATCTTTATGAACATTTGCATTTGAACTTTCTTAAATTTCTTAGATTAAAATGATGATTAACTGTTATTTAAAGTCCAGTGGCTAATATCACATGAATATTAGGACAAAAACATCTTAATGTAAAACGAATATCAACTCTGCTTTATACTAGACCGAATTTGCAACTGGACGTTAAGCAACCAATAATCAATCAATTAATTGTACTAGACCGACACGCTGAGCAAGATGTTTAACATTGTGGTTCAGATGGTTACAATCGGTTGGATATGTCACCCTATCCAGACAATTTTTTTTGCCTTCCACCCACCAGTCTTTGTTAAAACGTCTTTATGTCGCGTGCTAAGCGGATAAGCCAAAAATACAAACATTTGATATGTTTAATAAGTTCGACACAGCAGGGGATCGAACCGAGGAACTCCTTCACTCAATGCTAGAAAGCTAACACGAGATCACCGAAGCGGTTTTAAATTTCTAGAGGTCGCCTTTTTTATATACCTCAAAACAAATCTACTTACTGTTTACTGAATATTTGAACTTAACACTGATATGATGGTACATGTGTCCTTGCACCAGGTTGAGGAGTTTTAAGTGTACATTGAAGAAGTAATTATGATTCGGTTGTACGTGCACCGTCTGTTCAATTCCGGCCCATCCTGCTCGCCTGAAATATTCAATATGTCACAGTCTTTGTATTCACACACATATAAACGGTACAACACTTACTATTTAGTAGTGACGATCTTATGAATAATGCAAGAAATAAAAAAAAAAAAATGTTTTTTTCTTATAATTCTTATACTGTTTTGCATTACGTTCACTTGGACATATCTTGTATTTTGTCATGTTCAGTTGGATTGTTTGTATCTTTTAAGCTTGAAATTGACTGTTTGTGGACATTGAAATACTTTTAAGCTTGACATTGACTGTTTGTGGACCTTGAAATACTTTTAAGCTTTACATTGACTGTTTGTGGACCTTGAAATACTTTTAAGCTTGACATTGACTGTTTGTGGACCTTGGAACACTTTTAAGCTTGACATTGACTGTTTGTGGACCTTGAAATACTTTTAAGCTTGACATTGACTGTTTGTGGACTTGAAATACTTTTAAGCTTTACATTGACTGTTTGTGGACCTTGAAATACTTTTAAGCTTGACATTGACTGTTTGTGGACCTTGGAACACTTTTAAGCTTGACATTGACTGTTTGTGGACCTTGAAATACTTTTAAGCTTGACATTGACTGTTTGTGGACCTTGAAATACTTTTAAGCTTGACATTGACTGTTTGTGGACCTTGAAATACTTTTAAGCTGGACATTGACTGTTTGAGGACCTTGAAATACTTTTAAGCTTGAAATTTACTGTTTGTGGACCTTGAAATACTTTTAAGCTTGAAATTGACTGTTTGTTGACCCTGGAACACTTTTGAGCTTGAAATTGACTGTTTGTGGACATTGAAATACTTTTAAGCTTGAAATTGACTGTTTTTTGACCTTGAAATACTATTTATTCCGGTACCTATCGGCCTTATCAACTAAACAAATATGAATGGACTTAATTAGACTGATGTTTTAAAGTGTTATCTTGCAATACCTCTGCAATTAAGGTTGGCGGTTTATGGACGAGGTCGGAGTTGACATAATTTTATCTTCACCGCATCACATTTTTAACGATCACCCCCCAAATATAGGATGCACAAGCAGGTGGTTGCCACTGTCTAACTTTTTTTAATTTATGCCAGTGATTCTAAATTCTTTCTATAATTTTGATATGATGATTGATCGGTGCTTTAACAGCTAGTACATACAATGTACGTTATGGAGGAGAACGTTACATAATAGTATTATTGGGTTGAGGCAAGCAAAAACCTTCTGTCTTTGTGGAAAGAAATGGGAAAACACTTTGTAGAACCTTGTTTTGTACGGTTTTTTTTTTTTTTTTTTGCAAAGGTACGAAAATAGACAATGGTTATTAATTAAATAAATTCTTGTAGACTAATTGACTACTCTAGAACATAAGGAGCGTACGGAAATATTATCATATAGAATTGAGAATGGAAATGGGGAATGTGTCAAAGAAACAACAACCCGATCAAAGAGCAGAAAACGGCCAAAGCCCACCAATGGGTCTTCAACGCAGTGAGAAAATCCCTCACCCGGAGTCGGGCTTCAGCTCACCGCTAAACAATAATGTATACTAGTATTCTAATTCCTGAAAACCTAAACAAATAATGTTTACCTAAATTTCATAGATAAAAATAATGATAACATGAAATGCAATACATATCGTATCATTTATGCAAATATGACAACCAAATAAAATTTTCGTGCTAGACAATTTTATATAAGTTTTTCAAGAGGTCACCTACATAGATGAACTGAATAAATATCTAAGTTGACCCTTGTATAACAAACCCAAATGCTGACATGTCAATGTTGATCAGTTCGTACACATGCTCTTGTCTCTGTAAAATTTCATTTACCTATATAGTACGTGATAAGTAAAGGTATATAGGTAAAACAACATTTGCAGCGACAAGACTTTGTAGAGAAATTTAATGTGTCTCCATATTCCCTTTTGAACTGGGAAATTGGGATGACTTTGCAATATTATGACGACTTCTTACAGATATGATTACTCCGCCCGCCCCCATGTATAAAACAAATAATAATAAAGTACATAAGCGTTTTTTCAAGGTCGCCGATAAAAACTTGTAAAAAATTGTAAGGCAATTCATCAAAATTGAGCAAATAAATTAGATACTAAAGTTATTTAATTTAAAGAAAAAAAAATTGTACCTGTGAGAAATCATAATACTTTGCTTTCCATTCAAACTATCGTGTGATATGCTAGCAGTGCAGCCATGACAATGCCATGGGGCAACTGACGAACCTTCCATATTTGCATTTTGCACAATTTCTGCATGAGTAACTGTGTACGCAATTGCTAAGATCAACACAGTAAACATTGTATATATAATAAGCCTACGAATTGTGTTCCACAATAAATTGATAAGTAAGTTGTGTGAATGTGATATAAATTAAATGTGTGTTTGCTGTTATGGAATGCTTATCTGGGTTGAGAATATATGGTCATCTAGGTACTAAATTGATTTCATAGTGTATACGTTCTTGTTTGAACTGTATGATAATTTTGGCAGAAAGATGAAAGTCAGATCTTTATTTATAAGATCCGTTGTTAAAAATCTTTTTTTTAATTACTCTCTCTGTACATGTTTGTGCTCCATTACTTGTAATTTTGCGTTTGTTTAAATATTAAGGTAGCATTTACAATAATAATGATTTTTTTATTTCAATTTATTATCTAACACAATTTGAATTGACAGTATTTCAATGGAAACATCGAATAAAATAATTAGCGAAATACAGTTGTACAATTATATGCTTTAAATTTCTTTGAATGGTTGATTTCATACATTGTTTTCCTGTCTTCAAGTGGCAAATATTGCATGTATATTCGAGACAACATATAAGAATAAATTTGTTAGGGGATGCATACGATTTGAAGAGATTTATTTCATTGGATCTGTGGCAGTGTCAGCAAGCAAGATAATCCTCCATCACATACAAGACCAATATCGGGTCTGGATCGGCTTCGCTGCATGAAATTGATTGAGGTAACATGTATACTGAAGCATAACATAAAATTCTCTTTCATTGAAGGCAATAAAACTTTACCGAAAATTTACTTTGTACAATGAGTCTTGTAAGATTTCAAAATATCGACAAACAGGAAGTGGCTGCAGGGTGGATGTAAAAATTGCTTATATTCTCTACAACTCAACATTATCAAGCTGCAGGCCAAATATTTAACAGTTACTCTTCATATCTTCATAGAAGCCAAGAACAAAATGACGAAAGTTTCTTAGCTAAGGTCTTTCGGACGGACGGACGGACGGACGGAGTCGAGCCGTTACTAGACAGCTGTGTCACAAGCAAAACTCCCAAAATTTTTATTCTTTAAATGAGCTATTCAGGTGAGAAGACAGGACTTAGCAGATGGTAAAAGTATTCATCAATAATTCAAATGTTGTATATAGAATAAGGAAATGTGATATGACTGCCAATGAAACTATCAATCAGAGTCCAAATACAGCGGATTTAAGCAATTGTTGGTGACCTGACGGCCTTCAATAATGAGCAAATTAAAAAAAATGCAAACGAAGAAACTCACGACCTGATGCTTAGTCTTTCTTTATTGGTAATTTTTATTACATGA
This sequence comes from Mytilus coruscus, assembly GCA_017311375.1. NCBI lineage: Eukaryota > Metazoa > Mollusca > Bivalvia > Mytilida > Mytilidae > Mytilus > Mytilus coruscus. The sequence continues at coordinate 87,167,299 of CM029598.1, forward strand.
ATAAACCCTATTCTACACAGTTCTGAAAATGACAATGAAACGTTCGATTTGAACAAAATTTTGGTTCATTTTATGAGAACAATCATAAAGTTAAACTAGTGATAGATTAATATGTTAACGTTGCCTTTCATTCTTAAACTTGAAATTTAGTAATTGGGAATTTTCTTAGTTTTGGGTTTGTCGACCGAATTACGACATTTTAAAACTCCTTACACATTGTCTTTGTTTACTATCACTACAATAAATAAAATACAATATCTTTGAAAATAAAATTATTAATAAATCTACATAATTTTGTTAATTAATATGTAAAAGTAAAAATCGATTGACTGAAATAACCGAAATGAATTGAAAATTGCGACTCCTTGGTTCTCAGTTCGTAATTTTGGAAAACAACACAAATGACAATGACCTTCTTACTCACTTTTTATAAATATATCCCTGACCATAGACACGTAAAGGTTAACAAAGGAAAGCTCAAATCGTATAGTGTGTTAAGGATGCGCTAAAACGATCGATCAATCCATCAAAAAACAACGCGTATTCAGCACAACTTTTCCTAAGAGAGTTGTCATAAGAAATCTAAATCTTGACCAGTTGGTATATTTAGTTGTTATAATGAGACACACTATGAATTGCAAGTATATGCGTACAACGTATTAGAAGTGTCAACTGATTAGATAATTGACCAATATCTTGAACTAGTTGCAATCTTTTGCATTGTTCAGTACTAACCTAATTTTCCAATTTTCATACCACCAGGAGGATTTATTTGTGGTCAGGTTAGTGTAAAACTAATAGTTTTTTCTTTCTTTTTGTTTTGCCTATATTACAGCTACAGCATTTGATAACTATTTGACGAAAAAAAATGAAGACGATTTCCATCTGTGATCACGATTTTTAATCTCTAATTCAAAATATACTTTTGGAAGATTCTACATAAGCTTTCGTTAGTTATCTACTACATTGTTTGTCACAACGATGTTCGTCCTTTTTGTCAAATTTTGTTTTGTTTTTATTTTTAATTTTCAGACCAATTTATATCAGTTGAAGTCACCCTTATGTTGTTCACTCTTGAGTACGCCATAAAGTTGCATTAAATGTAATAATTGTCTTATACATTTTTTCAATATAAACTGAAGTCGTGTAGGTCAAGTGATAAAGTATTCTTTTCCACATCCAGTAGCCTAGTGGTCGAATGTAGTAAAGTCATTCTTTGATATAAAAAGGAGTATATCAAGTTATTAGAGTTTCTCTGTCAGTGAAAAGACATTTAAAGTAAATAATATGGTATTCAAAATGAAAAAGAAAGGATCTGGTCTGATGTGTCAATTCATGACATTATATTATATCGCTACATTTGCATAAAAAACCGAAACAAGTAATCAGGGCTTCTATTGCTGTTCTTCCTCTCAAAGCTGCAGTGAGTGATGCCTTCTCAAAATGGGACAAAACTGTTATCTCACTACAAGTTAAAGGCCGCCCATAATACCGGTTTAAACCAAATTCTTTGTTTCCGTCAATTATCACTCAACATCGGTCTGTCCTAAAACCTACAGAAAAACTAATCCTCTAAGTACAAGTACAAGTGTTCCTATATACACTCATTATTAGAGATTTACAATAACTGTTGAACTCTGGGTCCGAGTACGAGTACGACTACAAATTATACAGGTAAGATATAGGGGTGCTCTCAAAATAATGTGTAATCAAATTAATTTTACCGTGCACAATCTTTGCGTGGTTATCGAACGAAAAAAAAAACCATATTTCATATTAATTGATGTAGTGGGAGAGGAACACGGAAAGTTCGTGTATGTTGATGTGACTATAGAAACAAATACTTCACTAGTATTTGATGATATACAGCCATTTTTTTCTTCATTTTTTTGCAACTGACATTTAGTTTTCTGTATGATTGTTTGACTTTTAGCAATTCTTTCTTCCATGCAACAAGAACCACTAAACACATATACACGATGCACAATACAAAACTTAAGCTGGAAAGGGGTTAAATGCATATGGTTTATATGTTCAGAAATTCCTTTTTGTTAAACATCATAAATATAGTAAATACATTTACTGTTTTTATAATTTTGTTTTACTTAAATGCAAAACAACATCATTAAACCAAAACAGTCTAATCACTTTCAGATGAATCAAAATGAACACCGCTGCTATTAAACGATTTGAGAGGAACCTGTTTTGTAATACATTTTCCATATATTTTATGGTTTCAATGAACTAATTGCACTAAAGGGTTTTTTCGGGGTTTTTCGTTTCTTGTAGCTGCATGATTTGCAAGAGCATCATTGATGTTATGTACAGGAGTATCATTCATATGATCTGCACCTTTGATTGAAGCATTATTTGTGGCATCGTCTGAATTGAAATCTCTATTGCCAGGCCCATTATTCATTTTTAAGTTCAGGCTCCTCTACTCCTTGTACAGGAGTAAGTAACTCCTGATCATCGTCAACAGAAATATATTGGATTATTCATAAGCCATACACCAGATAACATACATACTCATTCCAAAATACAACGTCTCCGTTGAAAGTGTTATTTGTGAATTGAAATGCTATAAAGTCATGAAAACTCCTTGGAGTCATCCTCGTCAAAAACTTATAGTTGAAGTTTGTTGGAGTTTTGTAAATCGTCAAAACAAATTTTCGAGTAATAATATAATGATTAATGTACAATGTTTACAGTATTTTTATTTTTTTGAGATCGCTACGATATTTAAACTTGTCTTTTTATGACACGTAGTCGGACTCGGATCGGAGTCATACACTTCTTGTAAATCTCTAATACAGTTATTAAAAGCCTATAACATTAACATAAGTGTTACTACAATGTATCATCAAAATCACGATGTTAACTTTTACAATGTACTTATAAAGGTGTAACTAAATGTCATTCTGAATGGCGAGACATGTGTATATGAAATATATAATTACCCACAGACACGAAACCGACTATACGTTTGTTTAATTTCAAAATAAACGACCAATTTAAAATGTTTTCAAATTAGTTCTTTGTAGAAAGTCCACTGCTATTCTAATGAGGCCATTATCATATATGAATTGGATAATTCATTTATTAAAAATCAACTCTTGAGTTAACGATTCCACTTCTGCTTATTTTATTTTCCTAAATGTTCTTTGCAATTATGAACTTGATCAGTGTTTATCCATCGGGGGTTTTCCTTCTTTATTACTCTTTTTTTTTAATTGTTGTGCAATTGAGCGTATAGTGCTTAATATTATTCAAAAACAGTATGCTATGGTGGATACATATCTTTTAAGATTTTAAACTGAAACTAACATTATTCGAAACAGAATTAAATGTTTTTATGTAATATTTTTATTCTCCCGTGCGTTGAAATATGCCTCGTAAAGCTTGTGTGGGTATACTTTACATCTAAAACATGTGGTATGAATGCCAGTTAGGTAACTCTTCGCGAAGTGACGCAGAAATTGACAACTATAGGTCACCAATGAGCGAAACCCATACAGCATATCAAGCTATAAAATAACCCGATGATTAATTTAAAACAATTCAAAACAAAACAATAAACAAAAAACAAAATGTATTATGATATACAAAAACAAACGATAGTCACTGACATATAGACTCCTGACTTAGAGCAGACACATACATAATTTGGCGCGGTTAACGTGCGGGCGCCCAACCCTCCCCCTAAACTGGGACGTGGTGAAACATCACAACATAAACCTAAATTATAAAAATCTTCAAAAGGGTTACACTCATCAGATTGATACAAAGCTCGAGAAACAAAACAAAATAGTGAACAAAAACTCTACAAGTCACAAAGTACAGATCTGAGAGTACTCGCAGTTACTAAAAGCTAGTTCAATAACAAATAAAGAATCATGTATCTTATGCACTTATAATCTAATAGTGTCTTGCTCGTTGAAACACAGCCACTGTATTTCTAAAATGTTGTTACCAAAACATGATCGAACCAAATGAAAGGATACAGTTCAGTCTGATAACTATGGGCGATAATCGAAACGAAACAAGATAACTAGGTAAACGGAACAATATATAACAGGAAGACTTTTTCTCTTTGATTGATTAGTGAAACTAGATAAAAGGAACAATATATAACAGGAAGACTTTTTCTCTTTGATTGATTAGTGATAAACACATATCCGTACGTGACATGTTGTAAGATAACATCTCTGCCCCTTCCAACATAGCATCCTGTCCCTGGTCACTGTTAGTCCAAATTTGCAAAAACATGCCTTTTTGATAAGCTGTTTATAATTCTATTATTCAACAAATGTTGCATTGAAATACTTATCGAACTTAAAAGATGTCTTTGAAATAACAATGGACTTGGCTTTCAAAAGCAGTTATCAAAGATGACGCTACACAGGTGCAGTTTCTCCCGATCCTTTATATTTGTCTTTAATTTAGATGTAGGTCTGAGTATTCTTTTGTTTTTCCATTTAGATAAGACATAATTGATTGATTGATTGATTGGTGTTGAACGTCGCTTTCAGCACTGTTGTGCTATTTTGTGGCGGTCAGTTTTTTTATTGGAGGAGGAAGCCGGAGAGAACCACCGACTTTCGGTAAGGAAACTGACAATCCTAGTCAATTAAGATTGGAGTGCCGGATTCGAACTCACAACCTCAGTGTTGACAGGCTAGTGATACAGTCGTTCGACTATCAAGAACGCTCGGCAACCAAGCCCCCCACCCCCACACCAGATAAGACAGAAGGGTGAAATACAATAGATAACACATATGATTCAAATACAAACTTTTATATGAGATCTAATCTTCATAAGGTGCAAAAATACATTCTAGTTTCGTCCCCGGAGAGATAATACATAAAATGTGCAATATGATTTTCATCTTTTCACCATTAATATCATTATATTCGTTCCCAAATCGAACCAAACTGCAGACTTGAAAGTTGATAGTTGCTACTTCTCCGATGACAAAAAAAAAAAAAAAAGTCGTCGGCACGAAGATTAGATGTGACCTACTTAAGATTATCCCAAAGATTGTTAATGTTAATTTAACATTTGCGTTTGTTTTTCTGTTAATATAATGTCGACATGAAAAGGGCTGTAATTTATAACTTTTACAATATTTATGGTCAAAGTCTTTAAACACATATATTATAATATAACACTGAATGTTTATATAACACCATAAATATTGGAATTTATTCCATGTCATATTATAGCATCGATTCCTTTTGTAAAAACCACCATCACTGATGTCGACTTTTATATTCAATGTGCTCCTGTTGTGTTGTACTGCGATTTCGGCAACTGCAGGTAAGTAAAATTGTATAAGGAAAACAATTAAAACGCAGGGTTGGAAATAAAAAAAATATATATCTAATGGCAACTTTGCAATGCATGAACAATTGACAGTCCTTTCTAATTCTACTGGGAGTTGTAACATATGCGATTTTTAATTCATAGAGATAAAAAAAAAAAATCCCAATTCATCCATATTTCAGTGTTACAAACTAAATAACTGCTATTGTTACTTTTCCATAAGAATAGTTTACAGAAATAAAATTAAGAATGGAAACGAGGAATGTGTCAAAGGGACCCGACCAAAGAGTAGAAAACAGCTCAAGGCCACCAATAGGTCTTCAACACAGCGAGAAAACCCGCACCCGGAGGCGGGCTTCAGCTAGCCCCTAGACAATCATGTATACTAGTTCAGCGAAAATGGACGTCACACTAAACTCCGAAACATATAAATGAATCAAATTAAAAAAAAAAATAAATACAAAACTAACAAAGGCCAGAGGTTCCTGACTTGGTACAAGCGCAATAATGCGGCGGGGTTAAACTTGTTGTATGAGATCTCAACCCTCCCCCTTTACCCCTTACCAATGTGGAATAAACAAACACACAGCAATACACACAGTAAAACTCAGTTTAAAAGAAGTCCGAGTCCGATGTTAGAACAGGTAACAGAAAAAAAAAGTAAAATGACAATGATCAACATAGAGTAACAAAGGACAACTAGCAAAAACTGACATGCCATCTCCAGACATCAACTAAACTGATTGAAAGATGAAGTCTTCATCATATGAAAATCAAGCATAATCCCTCCCGTTAGGGGTTTAGTATCATACATCATAAAATATACGAGAAGAACATAACCGTATCATGCCAACAACTGGTTTTAGAATAAATGTGTTTATTTCCAATGCAAAGATCCTATGAGTGAACCAATATTATTTCCAAAAATGCCATCTTTATAATAACTACGTATCGTAACTATATCCCTTCTGAATAAATCTGTTTAAAGGTTTTGTTTGCATCTGAGGTGAATGAGGACATAAAAGATGGGATGTAAAATACCTGAAGAAAGCAGTTTTGACTCTCATTTAAAGTTAAACAAACCTTTATTTTTTTTATTGTGATTCGTTTGTGTAGTTTAATGCTCATTTAATTATAAATTCTATCTTTTTTCGTTGACATAACTCTTATACTGACAAATTCAATTCCTCATTTGATTTATATCTAGGACAAGCCATCAAGAAAAATGCAGAGATGGAAAATGCAGCTGTGTGCGTTGGATATACTGCGTATTTCATATGCGACATTAATGGAGACCCAATGCCTGATTATGATTGGTTTCATGATGGAGTGAAAATAAACAATACCACGCGTTTTAATATGAGACGAAACTCTTATTATTCCAGGTAAATATTATAAGTTAAATTGTGTGCTAGTGACCTAAAACGATATATATGGGGTCAGTAAATGCCATATGGGGTGAGAGCGAGGTGAACCCATATAATATCGTATTAGGTCACTAGCAAACTGTGAAACGAATTTATCTTACCGACTATCTTAACATGTGGCATTTAGACAAGTTGCCTATCAAAGTGATGAAGTCTTCAATATTAAGAACCTACTTCCATTGGTCTATACAAAATCAAATGCCAACAATAACAAATTGTTGTGCTTTCTGCATTTATATCAATCGTTCATCATCAATTTTTTCGTCTGTTGAAACCTTTCAGATTTTTCCTCAATACCGTGTTGTTTTTACAAAGGGACGTAACACCACTACTAACCGTGTATTGAAATAAACCACACCTATTAACCTCATATGAAATATACACGGTCTCCACGCGGTTGCTTTTAACCAATAATATTCCTAGAAATGTATAGGAGGCAAGATAATTACAAATCCGAAGAATATCTGCCTCGAGTCGATAGACAAATATAACATTTCGAGATTAAATTTAAGGACAAGCCAAGGCAAGAAGAACTTATTCTTGAAATCACCTAAACATTTGTGCCGGCTATTTTCATTTTCATGTAAACTCTGTATTTGTATTGGACCACATCAGCTAGTGCGTAAACTGACATTGAAAACACCATACTGCAACCTCCAACAATTGAAATCTATAGATCATCAATTATAATTACAAATAAATATCCAATATAAAAACAAGGAGATGTGTTGTGATTGCTAATGAGACAAGACCGTTATGGAGATATTCAGTGCCATTCATTATTCGACCTAGATCCAAATGTATGCCTCATATTGTTTTTTTTTTTTTTTCTTCTTCTTTTTCGTAAAATGTAAATGAAATTCATAAATCAGTATGTTAATACTTTTGTCTGTTTTGGTTCAACTTTGTTACATATGCAATCTTTATGATAGGTTGAGGATCATTAATACGAAAACGACAGATAGTGGAGAGTATTCATGCAAGGCTTTTAATGCAGCCGGAGTTCTGACAACTTCTGGCCGACTTCGTGTTAGAACAGGTACTAATTTACAAGAATTGTTGCAACGAACTGTTTTTAAACATCGTAAAATTGTACAGAGTTAAAACATCTAAAATATGTACACGCACGATTTGAAATGTTCATATTCAATGTTATCTATATTCATATAATTATATTGTATAAACAAACTCAAGGTAAAAACAGGCAGATTAGTTTCGGAGTAAAGATAACAACAAATTCAGATAAATTAATCGTTCGCAGTTTTCCTTTGGAATCTTTAATAACATAATCGGAACCTGATTATAATAAGATAATTTCCAGAAATAGTATTCATTGCGAAAAGCTGAATTCTATAAATTCGTCATAATCTTGTGTGAAGAGATACATATGATTTCAGTTGTTTCGGAAAAACATTAAATACAAACTCTTGAAAGTACAATGAAATGTTAATATCGTTTTAGAATATTTATTATTAATAATATAAATATAAAGATTGATTTTAATCTTTTTTCAGATTGCTGATACTATGAAGTCGAAGAAAGTGAAGTTTCGCTACTATGATAAAGATTATTACTACATGTATTACCAAATAATAAACCCAATAGCCTAATTGTTAGTATCTATGATGAGTTTAATAGAACTTTTATATCAATGTTTTGTTGTAAAATAAAGAATTACCACTTTTTACCAAAATGAAACACAAAAAAGCAAAACAACCGTAACCTGTTACGAAATCCCAAAGACTTTGAATGTATGTATGATAAACACGTGATAAATTTCGTGCGTCTGGATTGCTTTTCTGTTTTAACTTTCGTCGAAGGAACACTCAAACTTAAACATTTGAAAGAAAGTGACTGATTACTACGCTACAAATTGGAAGCTTAAAGGTCAAAGTGGACATCACCATATCTAGAATAGCCAAATTCATACAAAGTCAACTTCGCGTGAGGTAGTTGGATCCTTTATTTCTTAAAAATTCCTTGATATGGTAACAGTAAGGGGAGCGGATGTTAGATAAGTTAATTTGATTAAGCTGACAATATCAGCGGTATCGACTACTGCTAATTAATCAAATAAACACTTTATATATTTTATGCTTTCGAAAAGCTTATAGGAATTTCCTTTTCGAAAAAGCTTATAGGAATTTACATCCATAAGGAACGCTTTAACCTAAACATTTGAAATTCAGTGATGAGTAAACACATGAAATTACAAATTAGCAAGATTGGTGTAAGGCAAAACATGAAGAGTCTTTTAATGCATACTCAAACAACTAAAATAACTTCACTCAAAATTTGATGATTGAACATTTTTAAGGATACGCAAACATTTAAATTTAAGAGATGTATTATATAAAGACGATTAAATCAATTTTGTAATTTTGAAAAGAGTAAGAAACGGCTTGCGTCGAAGAAGACTAAAAATAAAGTCCGGAAAGGGAATGATAGTACTATTCGCATATAACGAATCATGCAAACACAAGCAAGCAACTATATTACATCCAAATTCATTTAAAACATGTAAATAAAATTCACAAAAAAATAAAAAATCACAAATTTGATAAAATAATTGAATAACAATTGCAAAAGTGAGTAAACAGCTTAGGAAAATTCTAGTAGTTAAAAGTAAAATATCAAAAATACCGAACTCCGACGAAAATTCAAAACGGAAAGTACATAATCAAATGGCAAAATCAAAAAATCAAACACATCAAATGAATGGATAACAACTGTCATATTCTTGACTTGGTACAAACATTTTCTTATGTAGAAAATGGTGGATTAAACATGGTTTTATACCTAGCTAAACCTTTCACTTGTACGGCAGTCGCATAAATTACTATTATATTGACAACAATGTGTGAACACGACAAACAGACATTATAAGTAAAAATGTTGAAAATATTGGTACAACAGTCAACATTGTGTTTATAATCTTAATCACTATAAAACAAACAAATATATAACCAAAGAAAAACAAAAAGGCATATAGACAAAGCACACCAACAAAAACGAATGACAAGAACATAAAAAAGTACCATAACACAATAACACAATGACGGGATGTATAAGTACCGAGCCATGTCAAATTGGAATCACCAAAAATAGACCAGACAGTAAAAGTAATAATTTACACAAACAAATGAAAGAAAACTATAACATGCAATTTAGATGTATTGAACACTTTCAGTACTGGCAGACTGAACTTAAAGAAAGAAAACTAACGAAGAAAAACTAACAGTATTTACTTTACGTCGTTTAAGAGTTATAAATTTTTAATTTTGAAGTAACCATTTCATAATGGTCAAAAGGTAGGTGTTGTTTCACAAGTTACAAATGTTTGTTTTAAACTGTTACCGCTATGTCCTGAATGTGACGTACCGAATTAGACTTATCACCGGTTCGTACTTACTTGAGCAACCAGACGAGTGCCACAGGTGGAGCAGGAGCTGCTTGCCTTTCCAGAGATCACCCCAAGTTTTGGTTGATATGTGTTGCTCAGTATTTGGTTGACCTGCTGTTTGTCTGTTGATCGTTTTAGGCATGGCGTTGTCATTTTTTTTTCGACTCATAAGTTTGAATATCCCTTTGATATCTTTCACATCTCTTTGAAATGATTTATAAAATCTCAACTTCATTTGACCACTTTTAAAGTTGATAAAATATGGCGTATTTGATTATGTAATTCAATCGTTAATAAGAAAGATAAAATAGACATGAACTTTGTATAGATCTTTACAAATAAAGTTTGTTTAATACATAACATCAAGAACTAAAAAAAGCCCAACACTTAAAAAATGAAGAAAAAAAATCTGCTAGAGGTAAAGCCATGGTAACCGTCTAACCTTTGAGGAACAAAACTTATTCCTTTTTTTTTGGTGTTGTACGATTAATTATGAAACAAATTAACTGATGTTTTCCAATTTTTTTTTCAAATTCATAGTTTAGTGCGTGCAATCATTAAAACATAAAACATGATAGCATTTTAAGAAGTACCGTTTACCTTTGATTTTGATAATCTGAATTGAAAAAGACTTCTACATATGAAGGATGGTGTATCAATTTCCCCCTTTTTTGTAACTTTTTAAAAAATGGTCCGATTGGTGTTCTTTCAGTGATATCTAATTCTTGACTGTAAAACAACTGTGTTGAAGATCGTGTGCAAAAAAAAAAAAAAAAAAAAAAAAAAAGATCGACAGTGTAATAGTGAATAACAAAATCAACATACAGATATAATTGTGAATGGTGAATAACAGAATAGACTTTGTCGAGCATTCATCAAACTAAGACCTTACACCTATGCTAAAGACATTCATCGAAACTAAGACCTTACACCTATGCTAAGGACAATAGATAATCCTTTTTTGTTTGTTATTTTAATGTTTAAAAAAATCACAAGTAGTAACATTTACCTTATCTTTGATGGTTTTTAAGTCGCCGAAAATTAAGAGTTTTAAACTAAGTTTTCGGTAATCCAATTAAGATTGTTGAGAAAAATGTTTCTACTTGTAGTGTATTTTAGACAATCGAAAAAGAAGTGATGTTAATCCTCAATATTAGACCCACACTGACAGGAAAGATCCAGTACAATAATACTAGCTTTGAAAAGGTCATAGTTTAGAAATAAAGTAGAACATCGCCATTGAGTAAAATTAATATTTAGTTTTCTCGGACTGTACAGATAACACGTTGCATCTTTACTCTGGGCACTATCATTTTACAATTCTTTCTGAAATTTAGATATAGAGTCGATTGTTGTGAATTTTAAATCAAACTTATTCCATTCTCGTGTTGTGAATGGAACAAAAAACTCAGTAGTAAGGGAAGGTCTACAAAATAGAACAATGATATTTTGAACGTTTCGCAACGGATAGTTGGTTGTAATTTGTACACATAAATTCAAGATTACGCACGTACTTAGACGCATGTTTTTGATTCATATTATAAAACATCTGTAATTTTCTTTCTTCTTTGTCTTTCGTATAAAGACTCTCAGTCAACTTCACAATTCAGAATATCAGTTTTAGTAAAAATGGTAGACCTATAACAATTCTTGCGGCTTCCAATTTATTTAATGATATATTTTCACGCAACTATCCCACACTTCCGTGGCATATTTAAAAAGGGTCTAATAAAAACTAGGTAGAGTTTTCTAAATCATTTCGAGACAGTCGATATTCAAGTTTACGCAGAACTTTAAGGTGTTTATTTACACTCCTGTAATTTTGCGTCACTACTAAAGGTAACTCCCAGGTACTTATGTGATGTACTTAAAGGGACCATTTTTATTATTTAAGAAAAGTTGAGATCTGATATCTCAATATTTGAAAATATCATAATATCTGTCTTAGCAGGATTAAATAACATTCGCCATATAGTTTACCAATCATCCAGCTCTTTTAGGTCACAATCGATACACCAGGTGACACACTTTAAAAGAAAAGGGACAAATTATACAGAACTATTTTTTGTTTTTCTATCATGCAGAAGCTCTTCAAACAACTTAAATAAGGTCCTTTCAGTATCACAGGTTTTCCATTTGTGAATAAAACCTCTATGCTAAACTTTGGCAAATGTTTAATAGAAGTAACAGAATACAAAATAGTTTATTTCTATTTTAAAAGAATTTGAAATGCAAGTTACTGTAAATCAACTTATGTTTGCGAGCGATTTATTTTCGCAAATTTTGCGAGTAGAAAAATAACGCAAATATAAATCGTTGCGAATATGTATAACTTAGATCGTCCCTTATTCAACTATTTCAAGTAAATTCGAAAATCGCGAAATTAAATTGACGCGAAAAGGGATAGAAAGGGCTTAACTGCTACTTTTTCTGGATACAACTTTAGCATTTTGTTGCTTAAAGTAAGTACAAATACTTATAAACATATAAATGCCCAGTATAATGCATTTCACTGAATTGAATAATTTAAAACAATGGCAAACTATTTATTTATGCTTTGTCCATGCTGCTTGCAATCAAGATGCAAAAAGAAACGAAATCGTGTTGGTTTATTTTTTAACATTAGATAACTTAATATATCTAGCCATAGTCAAAAGTGTCATAATATCATTACAAATTTAAATTTACACATATATCAATAGAAAAACAAGGGAATGGGGTTTCCATTCATGAAGCAAAATCAGTATCAAACATGTTTGTAAATGATTATGATTTAGGGTCTCGTTATTCATTGTCCAAATGACTTACGAAATATTAAAAGAGGACACACCAAGAAATAATAAAAAATGTGGTATTTTGGAAATGAACATACTTGTTATCACTAAAACATTATATAATTGATTCTATAAATAAGTCGTATTTATTATTAATCGCTCACGTAGATCGCAATAATTATTTTTTAAACAACACATCACAAGATTTGAAAATCAGATTAAGATAATTAGTGTAACTGTCATTTTCTATTGCTTATATAAACATATAAATTTCTATCCCATTTAATTCGAGGCGAAGTAAGCAGTCATTCATTTCAGAATAAACGATAATTTTGTTTTACACGGAATTAGGAAGTAAACCTTCTCTATATAGGTAAGTACTTTATTGGTAGTTTAGTATGATTTCGTATGAATTCATTTACTGAAAGTACTTTTTTTCAGATTGCCGATGTAAAAGATCAGATGGAGAACTTATTGGTTGTCGTGGGGACTCATTTTTAAAGTATCGACACACACTATATTAGTTAAATGATGAACATTATGCTTTTCTGTTCTTAAGTATACCTACAAGATTTTGTAATGGATGAAATTCACAGACAAGACATGAGTATGACGATATTTATCTTCCTAATTTCCACACGGGAAATCCTTTACGTGTGCTACATGTGGAGCACAATCTGCTTACCCTTTCGGAACACCTGAGATCACCCCCGGTTTTTGGTTGTGTTGCTCAGTCTTTAGTTTTCTATTTTTATTTTGTGTGCTATTGTTTGTTTGTCTGTTTCTTTTAGCCATGGTGTTATCAGTTTATTTTCGACTTATGACTTTCAATGTCTCTTTGGTATGTTTCGTCCCTGCTCTACAAAAGTTAAGAGACATCTAAAGAAAAATTTATAACGCTATAATTTTACATCTCATTTTTAGGGATAGTCTCCAATTGATAATTTCTTCCCAATCTTTCGATAAACTATATCTGTTGTAGAGTTTTGAATTTAATGACTGTATTCTGTGTGTAACTTTCAAATTATAAATTCAGGTGAATCGTAAATGCTTATTTACTATTTTCTAGATTCGTTCATAGGTACAACTGTTTTGATTGAAATTTGAACTTTACCTTGCATTGATTTCAAGTGGTGAACAATGTTGATTCCTCTTTCTGATCATGAATAACCCCATGTTTGTTTTAAGTTTATTAATGGAGTCTTTACACATTTTAGGTGTTCTGATTAGCTGTTTAATTTTCAAACTAATGGCTAATTGTTAACAATCGATCTTTAAACTAACTAACAGTGATCGCAAATATTCTAATATTTGTCATTATTGTTTTTATCTTTTTATTACTTTTGTGTAAGTATGTTGTTTATGGACAGTTAAACGATATTGATGTTTTCTGCAGTTCCTAGATTTACATTAACATATTTTAAACAACGGTGAAAAACACAGCTCAAAACAGACAAGAGGTTTGCATGATAGAAATATCAACAACACAAAGACAAATTAATAAAGAGGAATTATGAAATACAAAGACAACTCAAAACAGAAGAAATCAAATGTATAGATAAGTAGAAGAAACCAAAAAAGTGAAATGACTAAATAATTTAAAACAGAAATAAAAGACCAATTCAAATCAGAAAATAGACAAATAAATTTCTACAGAATACGCGTGGTGTATTTTACATTTATTTTTGATGTTTCTGTTGTGGTTTCAGTTGCTTGGTCTTTCATGTCTTGTCGTTGTTGTCCAAATGATTATGGGGTTGCCTTTCCTTACCATCATTGTCATGAAATTGTTTAGACAACTATTGTGAAAATAATAGTTTAAAGTTCGAGATTGCATGTTAGTTAATGTAAGAGCGTGACTGTTTTTGATATCCTGTGGTGTTTGTCGTTGATGAACTATGTTCATTGTTGTTCTGCGGTTTGCGTGTTGTGTCGACTATTATATTATTTGTTTGTGCGTTTCTCTGTTATGAATGTTCTTGCGTGTGTTTGTGCTGTCTTTCTGTCACCTAGTGTTTTAGCGAAACTTTTTAACATTGTCATAGAGCGTGAGGTTTGGCATGTCAATAAACCAGGTTCAATCCATAATTTTTTCTTCAAATGTCCTATACCAAGTCAGGAATATGGCAGTTGTTTGTTAATGAAGAAGACAAATTAACCAGATGAAACGACTGATAAAAAGATTATATGGCAATGTTAACATAAAATCCAATGATACAACGAAGAACAGTTTAAACGAAAAAGAAAGCCAGTTGAATAGTTGATACTTAACTCACAATAACCACAATTGATATAAATAGATATTTTTAATAGATTTTTGGGGGTATCTTTTTGAACAGTTTTTGTTCATGTAATTAAATTGTTGTTAGATAAGAAAGGACCCTGTAAATGTTACAAATGTCGATTTAACACCTTATCACAATAATCAACCCTAATTGCTATCGTTGACCGGAAACTAGTATTTAAATGACCACGACAAACACACTTAAAAGGTTATTTCAGATAATAAGTGTAACAGTAATTTTTTTCATAAATCGTGTTAAATTTCCACAAAATTGTATTTGAAGTGTATAAAGATAAATTATGTTTCAAGATAAACGACCAATATATTTGACCTAAAAATCACAGGATAAAACGTAAGGCGATAGGCGTAACTATCGTATGAAACTAAAAGCTTGAGAATGGAAACCGGGAATACGTCAAAGCAACAACAACCCAAAGTACGAGCGGAAAACAGCCAGTAGGAACCAATGATTCTTGAACACAGCGAGAAAACTACGCAACCAGAATCGTGCTTCAGCTTTTCCCTAAACAATACTGGATGATCAAAGACAGTCCAAAATACCAACATGACCAAAGAGACATTCAAACTCATAAATGAAAAAATAAACTGACCAGGCCATTGCTAAAAAAACGAAAAGGATTAAAAGACAAACAAAAGTATACAAAATACAATTTAGAAATCTGAAGACTTAGCAACCCTAATACAACAAAAACTAGGGGTGATCTTAGGTGATTGGATGGGTTGGCAGAATCTGCGCCACCAGGGACACCCTTAGATTGTTCATGGAGGTACATTTTCAATGACAATGATACGATAACATACTTTAACATATATATTACAAATCAGAATAATGTTATCGGAATAATGATAGTATTTTCATTGAAATAAAGTTCTTTTTTAGAAAACACAAGTAATGATGGTTGGTTTCATGTGTAATGTGTTCATGCTATGTTGTACGTTTATTATGGCATCTCATGGTAAGATTATTATATTATGCAAGAATAATGGGGAAATAATAACTGCTAGCATAGCTTGAAAGATGCAAATAAAGCAATAGTTATTCGATTATGATTGCTTTTTGAATTGTTTGTTGCTAGACTATCATTTCGATTTTTATTTATATAGGTTTTATATTATGTTGCTGTGTCTTTTTTATTTTCGTTTTACTAGGGTTTTTTTTTTATTGAACACACTAGTAAACAATTTATTGCTATGATAAATGTAAAAAGCACTTCTTTGTAAATCTGGAAACTCTGTTAGCCAATTTCTTTAATACCGTTTTGTGAACTAGTAATTTCGAGCATAAAACTAATTTTCACAGTTTATTGACGGTTCAAATAAAGAAAATTTTTAAACAGAAAAATTTCAGATAACTTGAAAAAATCCTCCTGAAATAATATACCAGTGAACTTGAGAATGCAAATGGGGAATGTGTCAAAGAGACAACCTGACCAAAGAGCAGAACACAGCCGAAGTCGACCAATGGGTCTTCCACACAGCGAGTGTATAGACATACTATCGGCTAACACTTTCTCTTTAATACTAAGTTATAACTGTTTTGACCCGACAGTGTCACTGCTGTCTATCATGTACGACGAAGTCTTAATATGTGTTTAATGTAGTAATCTGATCTTTTATTCAACCATGCCTTGTTGTTAACACTATTACAACTTTATGTTATATTGACTAATAAAGCATTTCACTATGTGATTGTATATTTAGGTCAATCAATTAAAAAATACGCGGAGTTGGAAATGACAAAAGCATGTATTGGACAAGACGGATTGATGTTTTGCGACATAAGTGGAGACCCATTGCCTGATTATGAATGGTTTAAAAATGGAGTCAAAATAGAACATGGCGGTCGTTTTAATATCAGACGACATTCTTCTGGATCATCCAGGTAATCCTTACCAAACCACATGAGTTATTAAACAAGATGCGGAAGATACAGAAGGGACAATGCAAAATCATAAAGTAAAAGAGAGACCGACAAATTCTTGACAATCTGTCGAAAAACTAAACGGTCTACAAAACACTACAAAAAAAAAAAAAAAATTAAAACCGAGCAACATAACCCCTACTTAAACCAGCGGTAATTTCAGATGCTTAGAAAGAAAAAAAAAACATATTTAAATATGCATATATAATATATGACTGTTTTGTTTACTTTATGATTTGATGTGCCAACAGCAAACATTAATTAGTAAGTGATATACATAAATATTGTTAAATTATTAAAAGGAATAGTTATAAAGAGACGTATTATAATATTATGTTATAAATACAACATTTTGTTTATTACCGGTATATGCTACATCTTATGATGAAATTTTGTATATTTGAACTGTGCAGATATTGACAAAATATTTCGTCGTTATATATCCCCCATTATATTACAAAACTGCACAACGATACTACTTCCGACTTTAATTTGAATATATAGGGTATAAATATGTTAACAAGTAGATAAACATGTACCAAATAATTTTAATGTGGAAATGTAACAACGTTTTAATTTTATTCAGTCAATGAACTAAGTATTTTGTTTGATATACTGTCTTTGTGTTTTGAAAGGATAATAATAGCAAACATGAGAGATTGTGATAGTGGAGTGTACGAATGTAGGGCTTCTAATTCGGCGGGGACTGAATCAAGTAGTGGTAGGCTCAGTTTCGCAACAGGTAATATTTGCTAAATGAAGCGATTTTTTTACTTACTATTGAACATAGTAAAATCCTTATGTTTCGAAATACTATAAAACCCAGAATGAAAACGACTTAAAGTATTACAATTTTATATGATTTTATGAAATATACATGAGAAGAAATATTTAAACAATGAAAATAAGTGACTTTCAATTTATAATTACATAATATGATATTGTGTTATTTGATACACAAGATACAGAAGAATGATTACATACAAACAGTAGAATCCGTGTTTCTGATATATATATATATCTCCGCCTGTCATTTATAAATTCACATTGGGAAATGGACATATTGTAATGTTTTAATAAACACAAGTTTCACGGTCAAATAACAAATTTGTTTACTGATACGATACATCTGTTCATTAATTAGCGAGAGTCATGTTCACCAAGTATTCCTGAAAATTCCTTTTATTAAATGTTTTTAAATCTACATACTGTGTACTATCCCTCATTTAGACATTAGGCCATATGACTACTTTAATTTTTTTTCCACTTGGTTCGTATTTTAAAAATAGATTTTCAATATTTGATGTTACGTAACATATCTTTAATAAATGAATTTTCTTTTCATTTCTGCAGATTGCTAGTCTAGCGAAGTTGAAGAAAAAAAGATTTTCGTACGTGAATAAAGAAAATAAATGTATTTTCAATACTGCATACACTACTTGTTTATCATTGAATATTTCAAGATAACAGATAAAAATCGAAATAAATAGAAGACGCATTCAAAATACGAAATCCCGGAGAAAAACAGAAACCATCAACACAAATTAAATTAACATATGTGTACGTGAAAAGGACTATACAATACAATTAGTCCATTGTTTCACTGGATACATCTTGTACCGTACATGTCAAACATCAAAATATCAATAGCGGCAGTTTCTAATTAAACATGTAAAAAAGTAGACTAGCATGAAAAATTAAAAAAAAAAAAAAAAAAAAAAATTGAAAACGAGAAGTACCTTATGAAATGGCAAAATCCAAAGTTCAACACACCAAACGAATGGAAAACAACTGTCATAATTCTGACTTGATAGGGCATTTCCTTATGTAGTCAATGGTGAATTAAACCTGGTTTAATTGCACATGTTGCAGTTATTCATCAATCAGGGTTCAATTACTTAAACTCTGTACGATGTTGAGGTTAACATTTGTTAATGACATTTCTTTGGATGGGTTCTTATATATTTTTTATAAATACGTGGTGTCAAAATGCCATATACATGATTTTTTGACATACTTTTGTTTTTGTGGTATATATATTTTGCTTTTAGACCTATATCATAATATTGATTTGTTTACCGTGTGACTATTTTTCAAATTGCAAGCATTGAAATATTTGACCAGTCAACAGTTCCCAACTTTTTGTCCTCTATGAGACTATTTGACCGCAAGCGTCATTATATTTCGCGGGATTTCAACTGCAGCTACGAGATTTCAGGATATTGAGAATATCGCGCTAGTTAAGACGTCGTGTTTTATATAAAAAAAATGAACAGCGGTATACTAATGTTGCCTTTATTTACCTATTGTACCAAGGGTTGATGTCAGTGCGGGACGTAGTCTTAACATTCCGACTAAATATGAAGTAGCGTTAAATAAACTCATTATAGTTACCACGATTGAAATTTTGTATTTTCGCCAGACGCGCGTTTCATCTACAAAAGACTCATCAGTGACACTTGACTCAAAAAAGGTAAAAAGACCAAATAAAGAACGAAGTTGAAGAGCATTGAGGACCAAAAATTACTAAAAGTTTTGCCAAATACAGCTTAGGTAATCCATTCCTGAGGTATAAAAGACTTAGTATTAAACAGTATGGTCGTGTTTCTGTTTTTTTTTATATTTAATATTACGGATGTTACCTGTCACATACTTTTCAGACGGATTAGTATTTGAAAAACTAAGTAACTCTATAAATCACTCATGTTTAATAGCACAATTGTGTACAGCACCAGTCCTACCTACATAACAATATATAGTTATTCTCTCATATAAGGCTCTACACAACATAGGTTTTAAGGGGTAATCACATTACATAAACTGACGGCTTTATATCGGAATTAGGTATTGCCATTTTAGTTAGAAAATCAACATATACTCAAACGACACTTCCAAACAGGAAATCGGAAACAAGCATAGGTCTGTACTATGACTCGTTTGAAATATCAACTAAAGATCTAGATCTGGATCATCCCTTCCTCATGTAACTGTAATGGATACCAGAAATATACTTAGACTAATGGCATTTTGTTTTTTATTCTGACTTTATCTGCAAGAATATCAACGCCATTATTCTTTTTATCGGCATTTTGTTTCAGATTTGTTTTTTCTTCTTCTTGAGAATATGAAGTAAAATGAAAAATTCTTCGGTTGTATGAATGAAGTCGCGTGCATTTTATTGACAAATAGACGCGGATGGACATGATCAAGTCACGTTGCTGCACTGATACATTCTGTTATTGCCTTATATTTTCGAGTATCAAATCCTGTCCATGATCTTTAATATATTAGGCAGTAAAATAAAAAAAAAAAAAATAAAAAAATGAAAAATGAGCAAAATGCCGATAAATAAGTGTTCTACGTATCTTCTTTCTAAATTATTATCGCTTAAACTTATAATTCAAAATCACATTAAACAGGATATAGAACCTTCAGCCATCGTTCAATAATTATTTCTGTTCTCTATATGCCATGCCGTACGCAGTCAGGAAATATTTATCATAATTTAGTATTTTAGGTCATGGTCAAAATTATAACAAAATTATCATACATTTCTTCAATTTAAATTTTAGTATAGTTAAAGTGTTATTCAATATATGTTAACACATTATTCCATACGAAATTATTTATTTGAAGATGATAATGGCTAACGGTATTGTTGTTCGTATCCAATTATATGATGTTCATTGAATCCCGAGTAGCAAAAGAGAAAACACCAAGAAAATAAAAGAGATGTGGTATTGCGAAAATGAACATATCTGTTGTCAATAAAACTTGTTCGTTCCTGAAATACAATATTAAACGAATCTACAAATAAGTCGTACTTATTATTAATCTCTCACGAAATCGTAATAATTATTTTTTAAACAACACATCACAAATTTTGAAAAGCAGATAAGAATAATTATTGTAATTGTCATTTTTAAAGTTATGCGTTTAAAATTCCCCGTAATTTAATTCGAGGCGGAATAAGCAGTCATTCATTTCATATTAAACGATAATTTTGTTTAACACGGAATTAGGAGATAAATTTTCTCTGTGATAGTAATTATTTTGTTTGTAGTTTCGTATGAATTAATTTACTGAAAGTACTTTTTCAGATAGCCGTTGTAGTAGATCTGTTGAAGCACTTACTGGTTTCTAAGGTACTCATTTTTAGAATATCGACACGCAGTTAAATAGTTTAATGATGAACATTGTCTGTTTATTGTTTTTAAGTATACCTACACGATTTATTAATGAACAACATTCACAGACATAACATAAGTATGTAGTTAATATACTGTCTTTTTTCAGATGTGTCTACTTAAGTTACACATGGGAAAACCCTTACAAAAGTTAAGAGAAAACTAAAAGAAAAAATAATTCCGATATAATTGTCTATTTTTATTTTTTATGGGTAATGACCATTTGAACATTTCTTACAGTGTGTAGCTTTTCTACTATTTCGATAAAGTATATATGTTGTAAAGTTTTAGATGGTTAAGACTGTGTTCTGTGTGTAACTAGTTAATTTTAAAGTCAGGTAGTTTGTAAATGCTTACAAACTTTTAACTACATTCTTTTACAGATACAACTGTTAAGATTGAAAGTTGAACTTTATCTTTCATTAATTTCAAGCTATAGCTCATTTCTTCATTCTGATCATGAACAAGGGGCATGGTTTTTTACGTTTGTATATGGAGTTTTTATACATTTAAGGTATACTGATCAATTGTTTTAGTTTTGAAAATAAATCATGAGTTGTTATTTGAAATCAGCATTTGACTTAGCTTACAGAAATCGCAAGGACTCTAAGATCTGTCATTAGTGTTTAGTCTTTTTGTTATTTTTGTGTTGTAAGTATTGTTTATGTTTGAAAATTAAAAATGTCTATACCAAGTCAGGAATATGACAGTTTTTATCTATTATTATGATGTGTATGAGCTTTTGATTTTGCCATTTGCCTAGGGACTTTTCGTTTAGAATTTTTGATTGAAGTTCGTTTTTTTTGTTATTTAACTTTTTATGGACATTAAAATGATATTGATGCTTTCTGAAGTTTTCAGTTTTACCTTAACATCTTTTAAACAACGGTGACATACACAATCTAAATCCAAAAGGAGGTGTGTATCATAGGAATATCAACAACACAAACGAATGTCAAAGAAAAATGAATTAGAAAGAAGTATGAAAAACAAGGACAGCTCGAAAAATAATAAATCAAAGGTATAAATTGAAGGAAGAAACAAAGGAATTGAAATGACTTCACAAATACACGACTTATTCAAAACAGAAAAAAAACCATCTAAAAGTATAACCTAGAGATAAAGACATGGGAAAAACCTCATAAAACATACTTATAAGGATAAATTATGAAAAAAATTAATGAAGAAGACAAATTAACCAGAGGAGACGAACAATAAAAAGAGTATATGAAAATGTAAACATAAAATCCGATGATACCATTAAGAACAGTTTAAACGAAAAAGAAAAGATAGTTGAATAGTTTTGGGTGTTTTTCGGAACATTTGTTGTTCATGTGACTTAATTGTTGCCAGAACAGAAAGGACCGTGTAAATGTAAGTTATAACACCTTCTCACAATAATTATCCCCTATTGCTATCATTGGCCGGAAATTAGTATTCAAATGATCACGACAGACACACTTTAAAGGTACGCAATATCACAAATAACGTTAACATGTAGCGATGTATCAATATGAATTTGACTCAACATTGTGAACCAAAGTGAACCAGTAATGTCATACTTATTTCTTAAATAAGTTTGGTATTGAGTCACATCTTGATTACCCATACTGTCACTCAGTATTTATTGTCTTTTCGTTTCCAGGACATGTTCCAAATTTACAGCTCATTATAGGTAATAGATTCTGTCCAAATCATGAGGCAATCAAAGACGTAATATTTCTAAGATGGCATGAATATCGTATGAAACAAATAGCTTGAGAATGGAAACAGACTATATTACAAAACAACAACAACCCGACTAAAAAGCGCCAAACAGCACAAGGCCATCAATGAGTCTTCAACACAGTGAAAAATCACTCACCCAGAGGCGTGCTTCAGCTGGTCCCATATCAATACTGTCAATTAGTTCAGAAAATAGATGTTTGGTTGCCTCATATAAGTTCTATCATATACATGTACGTTTAATAAAAACGATAAAAGAAAAATCTCTCCTTCGAAATCTAATGTACCTTTTTTACTATATTTCTATTTATCTAAATGACAAAGTATGATGCGTGTATAGTATTTTTTTACTGATTATATTTGTTTGTTTTGCTCACACATTGTTTTTTTTACATAATGAAATTCTATGTGACTGTCATAGAGCAGAGGTTAAGCTAGCTATGAAACAAAAGTTTGATACAACATTTTCTACACTATGTCAGGAATATGACAGTTTTCTATTCGTTAATTGTGTAACTTTAAATTTTGCCTCAAGGAATTTTCGTTATGAATGTTCCGAGGGGTTCGGTATTTTTGTTATATAACTTCATACCGATTAAAAGAAGTTGAAAAAAGGTGTTTCAATTCTATTTGAATTGTATAAATAATTGTCTTCTATAATATTTATCGGCAATCAGACATAAATTACGAGAAATGTTATGTTCTTTAATTGTGTAATAAGATGAAATGCACGGGAAGTATTACTCCTCATGTTGATTTTAACTAAACATGTCAGTAAAAACGAAAACTGTAACGGATTTCTGCGCAAATGTTAAGCCCAAAACATCAATTAAAATGTTATGATTTTTGAATTACGTATTATATTGATTTTGCTTTATATTGACTACATGCCATAGGTTTCCGTTATTACTTAAATGTGATGTTACATTTCATCATGTTTGTTTTTCCTATGATGGGGATGGTTAAAGAGCCTCCAAAATAATAACGTGACCAAAGAGACATGAAACTCATAAGTGAAAAATAAACTGACCACGTCATTGGAAAAACGAAAAAGGACCGAGAGACAAACAAAAGTATACAAAATACAATATAGAAAACTTTTAAACTAAGCAACCCAAATCCAACTTAAACGTAGTGGTAATATCAAGTGATCGGAAGGGTAAGCAGATCCTGCTCCCCCAAGCGCCACGCTTCGTTTTCTAATGTAAGTACATTTGCAATGATAAAATAACAAATATTTTACAATTCAAAACAATGCAATCGGATTAATAATAGGATTTTCATTGAAATACATTTCTTTTGTAGAATACACAAGTAATGATGGCTGGTTTGGTGTGGAATGTGTTCATGCTGAGTTGTACAGCTATTATGGTAACCCATGGTAAGATTAGTTTGCAAGAATAATGGGGAAATGAAAACTGGTAGCAGAGCATGACAGATGCTGCGCCAATGCGACGTTTAAAACAAACAAAAAGCAACTAAAGTAATAGTTATTCGATTATGTTTGCTACTTTGAATATATTTTTTACTTGATGGACTATCCTTTTAATACTGTGAAACGGTTTACTCGCGTAGTGGTATTAACCATATGTGGATTCTTAAAAACTCTAAAGAACTTCTGGATAATTTTAAATCTCGGTCTTTTTCTGAAATTAGTTCTATCAAAACTTTTGATTTTTCTACCTTGTATACCACCATTCCCCATGTGAAATTGAAAAACCGTCTAAAAGAAATAATCCACAATGCTTTTCATCATAAAAATGGTAGCATACGCTATAAATTTATTACTTTGGGATACCATAAGGCATATTTTGTTAATAGCGAACAAAAGGGTAAAACATGCTACACAGAGGAACAAGTGATCAGTATGCTGGAGTTCCTTATTGACAACATATTTGTTGAATTTGAGGTAGACTTTTCAACAAATTGTCGGCATTCCTATGGGAACGAACTGTGCGCCTCTCCTTGCCGACCTCTTCTTATTTTCATATGAATCGGAGTTCCTTCAGACACTTGTCAAAAACAAGAGGATCAAAGAAGCCAGGTTATTTAATTTCACTTTCAGATATATTGATGATGTTCTTTCCATTAACAATCCGAACTTTTCTGATTGGGTTCCATTAATATATCCACCAGAACTAGAAATTAAAGAAACAACAGACACGGCTTCCTCCGCCTCATTTTTAGACTTATACCTCGAATTTGACATACACAGTCATCTCAGTACCAGAATCTATGACAAACGAGACGATTTTAATTTTGAAATTATCAATTTCCCCACCTTAGTAGCAATATACCAACTTCACCTGCATATGGGATATACATTTCCCAACTTATTCGGTATTCAAGAGCTTGCAGCTCCTACTCAGACTTTGTAAACGTCACCAGTGTCTGAGCAGAAAGTTGATGAACCAGGGTATGTCAAAGAACGTCTTGTCCTTTTCTAAAAAGTTCATCGGAAGGTACCAAGAACATGTTGATAAATATTCCGTATCAACTTCACAAATAATACACGATGGTCTTGAAGTATAGATTTTGCGTAGTGACGTTGTTTATCATCTTAATAACGTGTTATAGTATTCTTTTAGTTGTCTTAATTAATATTACTTTTACTGTTAAGTCCAGTTTTTGATATATCCATTTGACGTGACTCTGTGCTTATGTATCCCGTCATACCTTGAACGACAAAATTATTTCATTTTTAATATTACTTTTACTGTTAAGTCTGTTTTTGTGATATACATTTGACATGACTCTGTACTTATGTATCCCGTCATAATTTGAACCACACTATTAGTTTATTTATTAATATTACTTTTACTGTTAAGTCTGTTTTTGTGATATCCATTTTACGTGACTCTGTGCGTATGTATTCTGTCATACTTTGAACGACAAAATTATTTTATTCATTAATATCACTTTTACTGTTAAGTCTGTTTTTGTGATATACATTTGACGTGACTCGGACTTATATATCCCGTCATAATTTTAATCACACTATTATTTTATTTATTAATATTACTTTTACTGCTAAGTCTGTTTTTGTGATATCCATTTTACGTGACTCTGTATTTATGTATCTCTTTATACCTTGAACGACAAAATTAATTTATGTCTACCTGTGCGAATTTCAAACGCGCGATTTTACGCCAGTACTTAAAACCTTCCATCCTTTATAGGTGGATTTTACATAGATAAATAAAATCGTGTGATATAAGCATAATGAGGATGTTAAATTTGATGTATGCCCTTTTGTGCTTCTTCGTAACATTTGGTTGTTTTTAGTGATTAAGATGATAACACAATGTTGACTGCTGTAACCCTATTTTGACATTTTACCAATTGTGTCTGTTTGTTTTGTTCACGCATCGTTGTCAATATAATGGAATTTGATACGACTGTCATACAAGTGAGAGGTTTGGCTAGCCATAAAACCAGGTTTAATCCACCATTTTCTACACAAGAAAATGCCTGTACCAAGTCAGGAATATGACAGTTGTTATCCATTCGTTTGATGTGTTTGAACTTTTGATTTTGCCATATGATTGAGGACTTTCCTTTTTGAATTTTCCTCGGAGTTCAGTATTTTTGTGATTTTACTTTTTGTTGTTTATTTGCATAGAATTTATATTATGGATCTGTGTAGGTTTTTTTTCTTCGTGTTATTAGTTTTTTTTTTAATAAAACACAGGAATAAACATTCTATTGCAATGATAAATTTAGAAAGCACTTTCTTGTAAACCTACAAACTCGTTAGCCAATTACTGTAATAACATTTTGTGAACTAGTAATTTTAGTATTGGTAGTTGAATAAATGAGATTTTTAAATATAAAAAAATCCAGATAACTTAAAAAAATCATCCTGAATAAAACTCCCAGTAAGATTGTGAATGCAGATGGGGAATGTGTCAAAGAGACAACAATCTGACCAAAGAGCAGAACACAGCCGAAGTCGACCAATTGGTCTTCAACACAGCAAGTGTATAGACATACTATCGGCTAATACTTCCTCTTTACAACTAAGTTACAACTGTTTTGACCCAAAAATGTCACTGCTGTAAATCATGTAGGACGAAGTCTTGATATGCGTTTAATGCTGTTAATTGGTCTTTAAAATCAAACATGCCTTGTTGTTAAGATTAATGCAATAATGTTTTTAAATTGACTAATAAATCATTTCACTATGTGCTTGTATATGTAGGTCAATCAATTAAAAAATACGCGGAGTTACAAATGGCAAAAGCATGTATTGGACAAGACGTATTATTATTTTGCTCCATAACTGGTGACCCGTTGCCTGATTTTGAATGGTTTAAAGATGGAGTCAAAATAGAACATGGTAGTTGCTTTTATATCGGACAAAGTCCTTTTGGACCATCCAGGTAATACTAACCGAACCACATGAGTTGGTTTTCAAGAGGCGGAAGATATCAAATGGACAATGCAAAATCATAAACGGAAATATGCAAATATGATTTATGACGTCTTTTTTGTTTTCATTATGATTTGGTGTGCCGAAAACAAACATTAATTAGTAAGTGTTACACACAAATATTGTTAAATTATTAAACAGGGAATAGAAATCAACAGAACTATTATAATTTTATTTTATTTATACAACATTTGTAACTGATTCATATCATGGATGGATGGATACCTTATGTCCTTTGTTTTGTTTTGTTTTGTTTTTTTTTCTATTTCCGGTATATGCGTCATTTTAGGATGAAAAATCATATATTTGAATTGTGCAATGATTAACAAAATATTTCGTTGTTATGTATCCCTCATTAAATTTCAAAACTGCACAACGATACTACGATCAACTTTAAGTGTGAATATATAGGATATCAGATATATTTACACGTAGATATTTAAAAAAATCTAGTGACTAAACACGTATAAAATAATCTAAATAGGAAATGTGGCAACTTTTTAATTTGCTTTAGTCTATGTATTCTATTTGATGTGCTGTCTTTATCATTTTAAGGTTGATAACAGTGGAGTGTACCAATGTAAGGCTTCTAATTCGGCGGGGACAGAATCAGCTAGTGGTATGCTCAGTTTCGCAACAGGTAACGATTTTGTATCCTGAAGCGTTTTAAAAGTTTCGATATACTATCAAACTCAGACAGAAAACGTTTGCAAATATTTCGATTTTATTATGATTTTATAGAATATACATGAGAAGAAATAAAAGACTGTCAAATTATAATTACATACTATAAAATTGTGTTATTTGATAAACAAGATTCACAAGATTGATTACAAACAAACAATAGAATATGTGTTGCTGATATATATCTCCACCTGTCATTTATAAATTCACATAGGGAAATGAACATATTTAAATATTTTAATGAACAAAAAGTTTCACGGTCATAAAACAAATTTGTTAACTGATACGATATATGAACATTTATTCAAATAGAAAAATCTTGAAAAACAATTTTTCTCAAAACTATAATAATTTATCAGAATGTTAGCCCAAATGAAATCACTGCATACACTGTAACGTTTCTTTTACAGCACATTTTTAACGTATACCTCTAACCCCTGTTTCAATTTTTAAATAATTTGAAAACAATACTTTGATTATTGCCAGCTTAACCTATGTGCATGCTTTCTGACATGTAATGTCTAGAACCTGTTTGAAACTGTTCTGAAAACAAACTGAAAAAAATGTAAAGTTTAGTAGTTAATAATTCACACATTTAAGATTATATAAAGTATCCAATCCTGCATCTGTCTCCAGTCCACATCTTACTGTATGCCTATTTATCAATTTATCTATTTATGAATAAAGTTTATAGTTCTGGATCAAATGTTCAGTTTAGAAATCTTGTCACAAAAAATCATCTCTTATTATATGTCAAACATAATTAAGCTAATATATGAACTAGAAGTCGTTAACAGAGCAATATTCGCAAAAGTTGTATGTGTAAGGGTGTCTGATATATGAATTCACTAAAAGTTTTATAGAACTGACTGCTTACATCTTTTTTTGCATAACATCCAAGCACTGTTAATGTTTTATATACAAGAAAAAGTAAAATCGCATAAATACTGAACACCGAGGAAAATTCAAAACGGAAAGTCCTTATCTTCTGTACTATCCCTCCCCTCACTTTTGGTGACCCTCATAATTCAAAATTCACAGCAACTATGTGTATATATACTGGTAACATTCCCCAGTTATTTCTCTATGAGATGAATCATAGAGATCTAATCTGTGAACCAGAACGTAAAAAAACAACCTATCTATGAATTATATATATATCTCCCCAAAAGAGGCGTGGCTTGTCAAACAGCTGTATTTACAAATGGCAACCTATATCTGTTTCTTAATTAGCAAGAGTCATGTTCACCTAGGATTCCTGAAAATTCATCTTATTTGTAAATCTACATATTGTGTACTTTCTCTCATCGACACATTAAGTCCATAGGTACCAGGCTTATTATTTAATACGCCAGACGCGCGTTTCGTCTACATAAGACTCATCCATGTGATTCCCTCCATTTTTTTATTCACTTGGTTCGTATTTAAAAAATAGATTTTCGAGATTTGAACTTAAATTAATGCAACTTCTTTAATTCACGATTTTTTTTTTCATTTCTGCAGATTGATAATCCAGTGAAGTTGAAGACAATAGATTTTCTTATGTGAATAAAGACGGTAAAAGTATTTTCAAAACTGCATATATTACTTGTTTATCTTGAATATTTCACAGATACAGATAAAATCGAAATAAATCGAAAAAGCATTCAAAATGCGCAGTTCGGGAGAAACAGAAACCATTACTTTAAATAAAACTAGCATATGTGTACGTGAAAAGATTATACTGTAGGATTTGTCCGTTGTTTCACTGGACAAATTTTATGTTTTCGTACATTTTACATATTAAGATTTAAGTCAGCAGCAGTTTCTAATTAACCATACTAAAAAGTAAAATAACAACATAAAAATAAATCTCTGAGGAAAGTTCAAAATTGATAGTCCTTTATCAAATGGCAAAATCAAAAGCTCAAACACACAGAGCGAATGGAAAACAACAGTAATATTCATGACTTGATCGCAAAATAAAAGACATATATTCTACACACCTTTCGATATTATTCTCGGTTTTTATATATACTACACACATTTCGAGTTTATTCTCGGTTTTTGGAAACTGTAAATATATTATTGATAATTGACGTGCTTTATATGAAAAGGCTGTGAATGTGTCAAATTAAGATTGATGTGGTCAATCAGGCAAGACAACCGTTATTAATTATTTTATACATTGTAACTTTAATGGTGAGTTGTCTCATTTTCACTCGACATATCAAATATTCTTAATTATTAGACAAGGGCTATATAAGTTATATATATATATATATATATACAGTGACTAAAATAGCGACAATGAACATTTAATTGATCTAAGCGCTGATAACTTTGAAAATCTACTAACGCAGTTATTAAAGCCAATTATAGAAAGACCTAAGAATATAACTTTTACACGCTAATGAATGTTATAAAATAGTTGTTAGATTTTATATGTTAACGCAATATTTTGCTCAACCAATTCGCTCCATAAAGATGTATTAAATGGAACAGATCAAAAAAATAATTTAGAATTGGTGAGATCACATTACAGAAACGATCATTAGCATTTTATGTTTCACAATAATGATTTCAGCTTAGAATTACTGTCCGAGTTCACTACGATTAATAACTAAATTAGTATGAACATGATGAACGACATTTTAAATTTCTAATTACAGATAATTAATTTAAACATGACATGTTAAATGTTATTTTCGATAATTATAGATTATCGTTGATCATCTCAACGAGATTGATTTTCTCGCTTGAGCCGGTACGGCGAAAGCGAGAAATGCAATCGAGTTGAGATGACCAATGATAATCTGTTTATCGCTATTTTACCTATGACGACGTTGTCACTTTCATGTCAATTTCATTAGCAACGCCACTTGCCTGCATAGTTTCTAGCGATAATTTTCCATCTCAAGCGAGTAGCATGATATGAAAATTATCACAAAAAGATCAAAGGAAAATGCACAAAATAGCGATAATAGCTTATAGAGTATTTTAAATTTGCTATGACATTATAATTTCGAGATAAATGATCATTTATTTGACTGCATTAATCATTGTTCATAGATCGGATTAATCTGATAATCTATGTATAGTCGACTTTATTTGTAGTATGCTTCGAGATGAATTGAATAAAAAAAATGTACTTGTACGACAACTGTACGAACAAATGCTGATATCTTTTGAACGAAACCAAACGTCTTAAAAACATAACAAAATATCAATTGAAAATACCCTTCGTACAATACTAGCAGATAACTACAGACATTTACAAATATGGAATATGTAGCAATTAACCAATACATGAAAAATCGAAATATTTTTATTGATTATATTGTATTTTTCATCAAATTGGTATCGACATTAGTACGACATGTGCAAAATGTTGAGAAGAATCTACTGACCTTTCATGCCACAGGAGAGGGTTCTTGATGTTCATCCGTTTGGTTTTCTGTGCTGAATGTTGTGCATAGCAATTTGTCTATTGATCGTTTATCGTTTTATTTTGCCTCGACTTATTAGTTTGCGTGTCCCTTTTGGCAATTTTTGTCGTTACTTTATAGTTACGTAATGTATGTATATATTGAAGTATGCACGTTTTGATTCATGGAGTCTTTTGCTGCTTATTCAACCGATGATAGAGAGCAAAGGTGTTTCGCAGCTATCTACCAATAGAAAAGTGTTTTATCTGATAACAAGTAATAACAAAGGGAGATGTATTTAGTTAAATAAAAAGACAAACAGCACTACTACATGGAAAAATTACCAAACGACATAAAAGTCGCGTTAACTATTTCTCCAAAATTACAAACATTGAAAATTTGGTAGCAAAATTATTAAACTTAAAAGATTTCCCGGTCTTTTGAATGCTTTCAGATTAGGAGTAAGTCGATCATGTCTTCGTTTCATACTTTGATAGCTTGACTAAATGATTGGTCTGACAATAACTTCAAACATTAACTACGTCTGAAGCGCTTTTCTGGATTTTCTGTCATCGGGAACGACCATATCCAAAACCTTTAAGGCCAAAGATGTATAACTCCCTTAACATGCCAAAAACTTTTTGATCAAAAGGACTTTAAAGAATAACAAAAATCCTTCTAACGTCAAATTTATCTGATGCAGGAGTTGCAATCTTTTTAACTTTAAATTAGTTAACTATTTTTTCAATTACGGCTAACACCATATTGTATCAAGCTGATTCAATTATTTTGATTTCGGTCAATTAATAAGAGAATAATAATTCCTTATTTGTATCTTGTCTTTCGGTAAGTCCTTTTTTAGCTCACCTGGCCGACAGGGCCAAATGAGCTTTTTTCATCACTTGGCGTCCGTCGTCCGTCGTTAACTTTTACAGATTTTCTCCTCTGAAACTAATGAGCAAAAGCTAACCAAACTTGGTCACAATCATCATTGGGGTATCTAGTTAAAAAATGTGTCCCAGGACCCGGCCTTCCAACCAAGATAGCCATGGCTAAAAATAGAACATAGGTTTAAAATGCAGTTTTTGGCTTATATCTGTGAGACCAAAGCATTTAGAGCAAATCTGATATGGGGTTAATTTGTTCATCAGGTCAGGATCTATCTGCCCTGAAATTTTCAGACAAATTAGACTACTTATTGTTGGGTTCCTGCCCCTTAATTGGTAATTTAAAGAAAATTTCGCAGTTTTTGGTATTATCTTGAATATTATTATAGATAAAGATAAACTGTAAACAGCAGTAATATTCAGCAAAGTAAGATCTACTAATAAGTCAGCATGACAAAAATTGTCAATTGACCCCTTAAGGAGTTGTTGCCCTTTATAGTCAATTTTTAACAATTTTTGTAATCTTTTACAAAAATCTTCTCCTCTGAAACTACTTGTCCAAATTTAACCGAACTTGGCCAAAATCATCATTAGGGTATATAGTTTAAAAAGTGTGTCCGATAAGCCCGCTTGCCAACCAAGATGGCAGCAATGGCTAAAAATAGAACATAGGGTAAAATGCAGTTTTGGCCTTGTTCAGCAAAGTAAGATCTACAAATAAGTCAACATGACAAACATTGTCAATTAACCTCTTGAGGAGTTGTTGCCCTTCAAAGTAAATTTTAACAATTTTTCGTAAATTTTGTAATCTTTACAAAATCTTCTCCTCTGAAACTACTTGTCCAAATTTAACATAACTTGGCCAAAATCATCATTAGGGTATATAGTTTAAAAAGTGTGTCCGATAAGCCCGCTTGCCAACCAAGATGCAGCAATGGCTAAAAATAGAACATAGGTGTAAAATGCAGTTTTTGGCTTATATCTCTAAAACTAAAGCATTTAGAGCAAATCTGACATGGTTTAAATGTTTCGCAGGTTAAGATCTATCTGTCCTGAAATTGCCAGACGATTCAGACAACCCGTTGTTAGGTTACAGTCCCTGAATTGGTAATTTTAAGGAAATTTTTTGTTATTATCTTGAATATTATTATAGATAGAGATGAACTGTGAAGAATAATCATGTTCAGCAAAGTAAGATCTACAAATAAGTCAACATGACAAACATCGTCAATTAACCCCTTGAGTTGTTGCCCTTTAAAGTAAATTTTTAACAATTTTTCGTAAATTTTTGTAATCTTTTACAAAAACCTTCTCCTCTGAAACTAATGAGACAAATTTAACCAAACTTATCAGTAATCATCAAATGGGTATCTAGTTCAAAAATTTGTGTCCAATGACCCCACCTGCCAACCAAGATGGCCGCCATGGCTAAAAATAGAACATAGGGGTAAAATGCAGTTTTTGGCTTATATCTCTAAAACTAAAGCAAAAGTATAACAGTTACATTATTTCATGCATCAATTGTAAACAAAAATATCAGGTGTGCGACACAGGCTCCTTGGAGCCTCTAGTTTCCTTCCATTCATAGATGCCCGTGCTTGTAAATAATCAGCAAATTCAGCAATTTTCCATTTATAAAGAGACATAACTCGAGAACTGTTTTAAGTGACGTCACCCAAATTTCTAACTTGATCTAACGCTTCAACTTAAAATTTGAACCTCAGGTGGTAATTAGAATACGTACTTGAATGCGTACGGAGCAATGTAACCAGAATGGAAAATAAAACAATAGGAACCTCAATCTAAAGTCAATTTTGACTTAAAGAGTTGCTATTCTAAATATTTATTAATTGATTAATGGACAATTTAAGAACAAAAGAAACGTTTGTTAGAAATCATTTCCTGACTATCAGGACGTTGAAACCACCGGGGACAGTCCAATGCAATGGTTTCGACCAAGTGCAACTAAAATGAAAATAACGCCGTTTAATGTTTTTTTTTTTTTTTTTTTTTTTTTTTTATTTTGTGTTGTAAAAATTCCTCATAAATGTTAATCCATGTACATTTACACTTAAGAGATGTGGTATAATAGCCAATGACACAATTAATCATAAATTGTTGTTTTCTATTGATATGTAATTAAGGATGTTCCTTATCTTGTTTTGACCTTTTTTGACTGATTTTCGGAATCCTCTAGTTTTATCAATGTAGTTCCAATACAAATTCTGGGTTTATGACTAATAATATGAATGTTAAAACATTTAAGTAACATAAACCTATTCTGATTCAATAAACACTTATGAAATATGTTGTCTTTCGTTCTACTATTAATATTTAACGTTTTAATATTGTCTTATTCGTTCAGTGTATATATAGATATAGGAAGATGTGTTATGAGTGCAAACGAGACAACTCTCCATCCAAGTCACAATTTGTAAAAGTAAACCATTATAGGTCAAAGTACGGTCTTCAATACAGAGCCTTTGCTCACACCAAACAGCAAGCTATAAAGGACCCAAAAATTACTAGTGTAAAACCATTCAAACAGGTAAACCAACGGTCCAATCAATATATAATAAAAACAAAAACAAAAACAAAAACAAACCAAACGAGAAACACTTATGAACCACATCAACAAACGACAACCACTGAACATATATATGTTTACTTGTTTTTGTTTAAATGTCTTTTTGGTCGAGTTTAGCAATTTCAATTGATATTTAATAGTTTGTTTTTGTGTTGTAATGTTACAATACTGTCTTAGGTTACGATGAAGGCTGGCGCCTTTTAAATAGTTTAAACACATTGCCATTTTATATACCTGTCATAAGCCTGTTGCTCAGTTGTTATCGTTTGTTGATTCATATGTGTTTCTGTTTTTTTTTTTTTTTTTTTTTTTTTTTGATAGATAAGTTGGTTTCTCTGTTTGAATTGTTTTACACTAGTCATCTCTGTGCTCTTTATAGGTTGGTGTTTGATGTGAGCCAAGGCGTCGTGTTGAAGGCCGTACCTTGACCTATTTGTGTTAACTTTTCTACATTGTGACTTGAATGGGAAGTTGTCTCATTGGCAATCATACTACATCTTCTTATTTATACTAGTTCCATTGAAACTTTTGTAGAAAATACCGGCAGTTTTGGTTGAATTGATTGTAAGAGTGCTTTTGTTGTGTATAGTTATTTATACAACCAATAGTAAGAATAATTGTCTAATAAAGAGGATATTATGGTATTTTGTAGCAAACACTCATGCCAATGTTACTTTTTAACAGAAAATAATATTTAAGCAATTTGTTTTATTTAAATAACATAACAAGCAAATAAAGAAGTACAGATACACGTGATGTTAATTTAAATTCTGGTAAAGTAAAGATAAACGAGACAGATGTTTCAGCCTACCCTTTCAATATAAATACATTGTTAACTGCACATTATATAAATGAAGATGTGTGGTATGACTGTCAACCAGAGACTGAAAACGTGGATGTAGGCAAATGTGGCTCACAGTATGGCCTTCTAAAATGAGCTAGATGCGATTAAGGCCCAGACATAAAAGTTGAGTAGAACAATACAAATCATGATTCAAGGTCTGATTTTTCACTTCGAAAAAGAAATAGAAAAATATAGTAAACAACACTTGTTACAATTATTGAAGTACCATGTCTTAGCGTAGGACAGGCTCATTAAAAATGTAGGGGTTTACATATGTTTTGAAGCACGCAACCTCCTCCCGAACCTGGGATAGTGACAAAAGAGAAACAAAAAATAGTCTTTACACATCATATCAGTAAAGGGAACAAAAACACAACTATTAACTGGGAACTGTTTAAATGGATTTAAGCCAATGTATCCCCATCATCTCCTAGAAGTCACTTTAAAAGATGAAAACAATCAGGAAACACATTTTAACAGGATATTACCATGGACAAATCAATGTATGAGCTGCGTCGGATAGAAATCGACCTTATGCAAATGAATATCAATTCATCTGTTAACCTATTTCAAATTGAAAAAATATTTATGCAAAGTCTGTTACTATATGAAAATTGAGTTGATGTAAGAACCTTACAAAACAGACCTAAATCCGTCTCTTATTTTGTATTTGAATGTTCCAAAATCAATAAAAGTCGAATACATGTACATAGATATAAGAAGATGTGGTATGAGTGCCAATGAGACAACTCTCCATCCAAGTCAAAATTTATAAAATTAAACCATTATAGGTCAAAGTACGGTCTTCAACACGGAGCCTTGGCTCACACCGAACAGTAAGCTATAAAGGGCCCCAAAATTTACTAGTGTAAAACCATTCAAACGGGAAAACCAACGGTCTAATCTATATAAAAAACGAGAAACGAGAAACACTTATGAACCACATGTATACTTGCACTTGCATAAGGCCGATTTCTATCCGAAGCAACTCATATACATATGCATTATTTTTGGATATTTCAATTATGGCATCATATGGTTATATTTAAGTCAATCAATTCAGAAAAAAACTCAGATTTAGAAGAAATTGCAATAGCATGTACTGGACATCACGCATATTTGTTTTGTGACATAAGTGGAGACCCATTGCCTGAGTATATCACAATGGAGTCAAATTAGAAAGTACCGGGCGTCTCGTCCTTTTTCTAAAAACGATCATCAGGAGATACCAAGACTTTGTTGAGAAATATTCCGTATAAAATTCACAAATAATACACGATGGTCTTGAAGTATAGATTCTAGGTAATGACATTGTTTATCATCACAATAACGTGTAATAGTATTCTTTTATTTGTAGTCAACACTGAGGTTGTGAGTTCGAACCCCGCTCGTGCGGGTGCACTAGACTCCAATCTTAATTGACTAGGATTTGTTTTCCTATCGAATCCGGGCACTCCGGCTTCCTCCACCACACGAAATAACGTGTAATAAAACACCAAAAATCAAAATCAAATCTTTTATTTGTCTTTGTAAATTATTACTTTTACTGTTTAGTTTATATTTGGCAGTATCCATTTGACGTGCCTCAGTACATTTAAATCCCGTCGTTGTGTTGTTGTGCTATGGTAAATTTTTGTATTCTTGTTTTTCGTTTTTGCTAGTGTCCTTTGTTTATATGCCTTTTGGTTTGTTTTTGTTGACATATTTGCTTATAGTGTAGTGATTGAGATTATAACACAATGTTGGCTGCTTTACCCCTATTTTAAAAATGTGTACCTATTATGTCTGTTTTGTTTTGTTCACACATCGTTGTCAATATAATGAAATTATATGCGACTGTCATACACGTGAGAGGTTTAGCTAGCTATACAATCAACATTTTCTTCATAAGAAAAAGTCTGTACCAAGAGAGGAATATGACAGCTGTTATCCATCCGTTTGATGTGTTTTAGCTTTTGATTCTGTTATTTGCTTAGGGACTTTCCGTTTAGAATTTTCAACGGAGTTCTGTATTTTGTTATTTTACTTTTACTTTTTTTGTATTTCTTAATTTATTACAATATCTAACTAAAAACAAGTACTCTTATTCATATTTTATTGGATCTCACATAACTGATCGTGAAAAAGTCATCATTCTTCAAATTGAACCTGCAAGAAAAGAAATATTAAAATTAGATGAACATTTATAATATGACATCTACTGTTTGCATTTTAATAACCTAAAAAATGAGAAGATAGTATAATAGTTCAGCATAATAAAAATCTAACGTAATTAATAGCTTGGATAGAAGAATGACAAATGGGGAATAAGAACATTAAT
The DNA here is from genome assembly GCA_017311375.1 of Mytilus coruscus. Taxonomy (NCBI): domain Eukaryota; kingdom Metazoa; phylum Mollusca; class Bivalvia; order Mytilida; family Mytilidae; genus Mytilus; species Mytilus coruscus. The sequence goes on from CM029598.1 coordinate 87,205,528, forward strand.
TGAAAAAGTCAAATTAAGTGAATACGCTTTGTCTGAATAATATGTAATACAACAAAAAACAAATCAGGTAATTGAAAGGGATAGACACTAATCAAAGATCTTAAACATTGAAATTATTCTATTTTATGCAATAACTCAAGAAATCATTTGATACTGAATAATAATAATCCGTGTGAGTAAAAAGTTTTAAGAGAAATGTATGTTAAAAGTGATATACGTACATGACCGTTATGGAGGTTGTTACTTAAAGGTGCACACTTAATTAAATAAAGTCAAGTTGAGACATGTAACCTTTACTTTAATATCGGATTTACAACAAATTTTAAAACATAACTACAGAATGCAGACCCGATATTACAGTTTCCAAATCGAACTGAATATTAAAAAAAAAAAAAAATATGTGTCATATTATAAATAGAATAAAAGCAAACCTTGGTCTTCCGTTGTTGTTATACTTTGAGGTAAATCATTCACATTTCTTCTTGTTTTAACCATTTTACATTCTAAAGGTATTGTCCAATTTTGCGCTCCGGTGGAATTGTACGTTATATTGTTGTTATATGTTATATAGCCATTTGAAATCTGTTTATATGAAAAAAAGTAACTTCGTTATATGAATTTGGATAGATGAAAAATAGACAGACGTCAATCCAAATTTACAAAACGGCCAAAATATATACAGGTAACCCGAGCTATTGTTATAATTTATTTTTAAATTGATTTCTCAAAAAACGGCGAAATACATATACATAATTAACTTATTCGTTTCAACGGGCTATATAGATGCATGCACACTATTTATCAGATAACAACAGTATCGAAGCAACAGTCTCTAGTAATAATATATTAACGTCTTATATATGGCTTAGCACGTGGAAAGCCAAAATATCTAAGACCACAAAAATACAGGTATCCTCTGGTTAGTCTCGTTATATTTGTAATAAGTGATCAACTTGAAATATTTAATAAGAATGTATCAATTAAGTCAAAACTTTACTGAAGTAATCGCTACCCGTTAATAGTTACGTGTATCTTCGGAGACTTCAACGTCATGCCAGCATGCCATCACCCCATGGGTAGTTTACTATGTACTTTTGATATTCTCATTGAGCGATTAAAATATGTCAATCATATTCAATATTTCTTTCCCGCTAAAGTTGAGGCATGCCCATCATTTAAGATTGACATAAAGGTTTCTTTCTATTGATAAAAACGCTTATATGTGTGGTATATAAATTTTAACATATCCATTTAAACACATGTTTGACCAGAATATATTCCTTATAAAAAATCAATACCGAGGAAGTGAAACGGTACATCAATATATAGTTAGTTGTTTGGGATACTGTGGATTTATTTATATGTTTAGATAGCAATTTTCGTGGATTCATTTATTTTCGTAAATACCAATTTTCGTGAATTAGAAACAATTGTATTTTTGGATATGTACATATGTGTACAATGTGTTCTTCGTTGAACATTTAAATTTGTGGTTAATTTTTATTAACGAAATCCATGTAAATTACTTTTAATAATAATGAGTCCACAATAAATTATAATTATAATGTTTATACACAGACAGACAGAAAGAGAGAAAGACATAGCTCAAAGCTATCGTTTAACAAATGGTGTTACAATTTGCTTTTTATTCACGGTTTGTTCCAATTACTTGAATTTGTCATGTTTATTACTCTCAAGAATGCACGTATTGTTGTAGTAAGCAAACCTTCATTTGTTATTCAAATATGGAGAGAAAAAACTTAAATACGTGTCCGGTAGACCTTAAAAGCATTCAATAATTACAACTGATGTATTACAGCGAAGCTGCTGACTAAATATAAAGTTATTTTGTTTGATAACACATGAGAAAAGTGTTGTTAAGACATAAGTAAAAAGTGTAATAGAGAGAGGAAAGATACCAAAGGTACTTTCAAACTCATAAGTCGAAGATACACTGACCGTTGGCAAAAAAAAAATAAACCCAATTGAAAGTTGTAAAATGTTTACCTTTTTTGTTGACCCACATCCTGTGTATTGCTGTCCAAACAAAAGTAAATCTCCGATGATCTGACCGTAACAATCAGTTTTGTTTGACAAAACAATGTCGGAATAGTTTAATTGTTGATGAACCATTTGTAGTAATGTTATATTGATAGCTGCACCCCATCTGTCTGGCTCACAGTTAACGGTTACTGCATCTCGTACAGAAAATGCTGAAAATAGTCAAAGTACAAAATGTTGTAATTTATGAGTTACGAATTGGTAACATGATACATATGAGAATATTTTCATTTTTATTCGTTTTGTGTTCTTTATTCATTTAATCGAAACTTGCTTTTGAGTCAATTAGGAGCTTGCATATATTGTTTTACACAACCTATTTGGAAAATCAGAATAAAGATATATTAACAAATCGTTTGTCTTTCTTAATCCACTATTGAACATCAATCGTGTAAAGATTCAGATTAAACACATATAGAGAAAAAAAAATTATTAAAGATTTAAAATTTAACTAAATGATAAACAACAATATGAGACAAACAATTACTTTCAGGTAGATTATGTTACTACTAATATTTTATTTTCGAATGTAAATTGTACTATCTTTCATAGATTTTTTCGTGGTCAATTGATTTATGGTTTTGACATATTTTGTACGTATCGAAAGTTATATCATACCAGTCCTATTATATAGGTAATATTTGTTTAGTATTTTTAGTTTTTAAAGCATCTACTCACGTGACCAATGTAGTTTGAATCCTCTAGCATTGCCTTGTCCATTAGTTTTAAACCTAATCCAAAATTCATCAGAAACAGCAGCAGCTATATACGATGACGTAGAATAGTATCCGAGTTCGGTTCCAAATGGCTGACTTCGTAACTACAAAAACTTCTCTGTTAAAAAGGTTTGATGTCATACATTCATGTTTATATATCGAAGCCTAATTAAATATACAGTGTATTGTCATTGTTTTTGTACATATTCAAAAAAAGATACATATGAATTTCCCGATTAAAATTTCAATAATTCGAATTTTCGCTAATAGTTTCTAAACATTCAGCTAAGCCTCTGCGTAGAACTTATAAATAGTAGAAGTTGAAATTTCAGAGTCGGACAGTATATGTTTATGATGTAGTATACTTTGCATGAAACAAATTCATGTGCAACAGCAACAAATCCTCTTCGTTCAGGATTTAACCTTTATGTTTTAAATTACAACACCATGATTTTCTGTGAAATTGTAAGATATACATGTACACTTTTGTATGATACCTCAAGAAAATCACCGTTGTCAGCCATCTGCAATACATCTGTAACCAATGAATAAAGTCCAGGCGGAGGCTTAATAATATAAAGACAATCTGTATTAGCATTGTATGGTCCAGGATAGTTAGCTGATGTTATACTTCCCGTAGAAGTCCTGTATTCTTTGATACAATCTGAAATTTCAGACAGTATGACTAAGTATTGAGTCGCATTGATGGGTTGAATAATTATTAATCAAACATTATCTAAAAAAAGAAATATCAATAAAATGTAGATACGATGATTATATTTCATGGCGACACTCTTGGACTATTGGCTTCGCGTCTACAATGATGAGAAATATCTTTTTATACGTTTCTGACCGGTTAAATCCGTTTTTATTTAAAATGTTTGACAAACATTTCAATGTGCTATTTAAGATTAGTAAATTGATAATATACATTTGAATATTTATAGAAAAAAAAAAAAAAAAATAAAAGACGAACACATGTGAGTATAGGAGATCTCTCCAATTCCGACCTGTTCTCGATTTTGTGATTATAATAAACTCCAAATGTTACTTTTCGAAAACCAATAGCTCATTTGTCTTTTTATTTTTGGCCATGGCGTTGTCAGTTTGTTTTCGATCTACGAGTTTGACTGTCCCTCTGGTATCTTTCGTCCTCTCTTGGATAGAGGGATTAACAAAGGTGCTACTTACCTCATTTTGCCGGGGATTTGTTGATGCTTAAGTTATAGATATCGTTTTTTTTTAAATCAATATAGTTTATCAGGGAAACTAAAAGGCTAACGCTTGTTCCTTTTGCGGCTGAATATCGAAAAAAAAAGTATTCTTGTAACAAAAATTGTCTATTATCTAAAGTGTTTTGTAGAGTTGTTTGTCTTGCGTAGTGTTTCATCTAGTAGGTATTTTATGTTTCTGTTTTATTGCGCTGTTGGTATCTCTCTCTCTCTCTTACCGGATCATTAAACGACGACTTGTGATGAAACATGACTTATAGCAACATTTCAGTGTATTCAGTTGTCATGCGCAATAGTTGGTATCAATTCTAACCTTTGACTGGTCAAAATTGTATAAAGGTGTCAGAAAAAGTACTCTAATATTTAAATGCAGAGGTTATAACTGATCTGTATTTCTAACACGATTCTTTGTGGCTATTTATATGAAATAAGTATATGAGGTACTGCGACAGTGAAATTATCTTTATAAACACATGTTTATCTTACCAAAACACCTGAGATGAGCGTAACGGTGATTACAGTTAGCAGTTTTTGTATATGTGCATTGTGATATATGTTCCTCCCATCCATTGCAGTGTAATTGGTCAATTCCAAAAGGAGCCGTGTGTAGTTCCATAGTAGGTAGATGGTAAAAATATGGTAATGTGTTGCTAAATCAAACAATACTTAATTATATACTTAATTGTATTTTAATATGACATTTTCTCCATTAATATATTCCGACAATATTAAATATTTAAAGTAAATATATAGGTATTTATAAATAAGTAGTATGTCTGTCTCGCGAAACTTTGCAAAATTCCGTAGAAACAACGGTACATTGCCGGCTCATCTGCATTTTACACTAAAGAATTGTCCATTAGATTGACTAAAATTCTGTCCGCATTGAAAGAGGGTCTTATGAAATACTATGAAACTGTTTACTCGTGTAGTGGTATTAACCATATGTGGATTCTTAAAAACTCTAAAGAACTTCTAGATAATTTTAAATCTCGGTCTTTTTTTGAAATAAGTTCTATCAAAACTTTTCATTTTTCAACCTTGTATACCACCATTCTCCATGTGAAATTGAAAACTCGTCACAGAGAAATAATCCACAATGATTTGCAACATAAAAATGGTAGCATACGCTATACATTTATTACTTTGGGATACCATAAGGCATATTTTGTTGAACAAAAGGGTAAAACATGCTACACTGAGGAACAAGTGATCAGTATGCTGGAGTTTCTTATTGACAACATATTAGTTGAATATGGAGTTAGACTTTTACAACAAATTGTCGGCATTCCTATGGGAACGAATTGTGCGCCTATCCTTGCCGACCTCTTCTTATTTTCATATGAATCGGAGTTCCTTCAGATACTTGTCAAAAACAAGAAGATCAAAGAAGGAAGGTTGTTTAATTTCACTTTCAGATATATTGATGACATTCTTTCCATTCCCAATCTGAACTTTTCTGATTGGTTTCCATTAATATATCCCCCAGAACTAGAAATAAAAGAAACATCAGACACGGCTTCATCTGCCTCATTTTTAGACTTATACCTCGAATTTGACATACACAGTCATCTCAGTACTAGAATCTTTGACAAACGAGACGATTTTAATTTTGAAATTATCAATTTCCCCTACCTTAGTAGCAATATACCAACTTCACCTGCATATAGGATATATATTTCCCAACTTATTCGGTATTGCAGCTCCTACTCAGACTTTGTAAAGCGTCACCAGTGTCTGAGCAGAAAGTTGATGAACCAGGGTATGTCATAGAACGTCTCGTCCTTTTCTAAAAAATCATCGGAAGGTACCAAGACCTTGTTGATAAATATTCCATATCAACTTCACAAATAATAGACGATGGTCTTGAAGTATAGAATCAGCGTACTGACGTTGTTTATCATCTTAATAACGTGTTATAGTATTCTTTTATTTGTCTTTATTAATATTACTTTTACTGTTAAGTCTGTTTTTGTGATATTCATTTGACGTGAACTCTGTACTTGTGCATCCCGTCATACATTGAACGACAAAATTATTTTATTTCTACCTGTGTGACGTCAAACGCGCGATTCTACGTCAAATTAATGTTAATCTTACCATGTGTCTGCTTAAGTTATAGATATCGTTTCTTTTTAAATCAATATAGTTTATCAGGAAACTAAAAGGCTAACGCTTGTTCCTTTTGCGGCTGAATATCGAAAAAAAGTATTCTTGTAACAAAATTGTCTATTATCTAAAGTGTTTTGTAGAGTTGTTTGTCTTGCGTAGTGTTTCATCTAGTAGGTATTTTATGTTTCTGTTTTATTGCGCTGTTGGTATCTCTCTCTCTCTTACCGGATCATTAAACGACGACTTGTGATGAAACATGACTTATAGCAACATTTCAGTGTATTCAGTTGTCATGCGCAATAGTTGGTATCAATTCTAACCTTTGACTGGTCAAAATTGTATAAAGGTGTCAGAAAAAGTACTCTAATATTTAAATGCAGAGGTTATAACTGATCTGTATTTCTAACACGATTCTTTGTGGCTATTTATATGAAATAAGTATATGAGGTACTGCGACAGTGAAATTATCTTTATAAACACATGTTTATCTTACCAAAACACCTGAGATGAGCGTAACGGTGATTACAGTTAGCAGTTTTGTATATGTGCATTGTGATATATGTTCCTCCATCCATTGCAGTGTAATTGGTCAATTCAAAAGGAGCCGTGTGTAGTTCCATAGTAGGTAGATGGTAAAAAATATGGTAATGTGTTGCTAAATCAAACAATACTTAATTATATACTTAATTGTATTTTAATATGACATTTTCTCCATTAATATATTCCGACAATATTAAATATTTAAAGTAAATATATAGGTATTTATAAATAAGTAGTATGTCTGTCTCGCGAAACTTTGCAAAATTCCGTAGAAACAACGGTACATTGCCGGCTCATCTGCATTTTACACTAAAGAATTGTCCATTAGATTGACTAAAATTCTGTCCGCATTGAAAGAGGGTCTTATGAAATACTATGAAACTGTTTACTCGTGTAGTGGTATTAACCATATGTGGATTCTTAAAAACTCTAAAGAACTTCTAGATAATTTTAAATCTCGGTCTTTTTTTGAAATAAGTTCTATCAAAACTTTTCATTTTTCAACCTTGTATACCACCATTCTCCATGTGAAATTGAAAACTCGTCACAGAGAAATAATCCACAATGATTTTCAACATAAAAATGGTAGCATACGCTATACATTTATTACTTTGGGATACCATAAGGCATATTTTGTTGAACAAAAGGTAAAACATGCTACACTGAGGAACAAGTGATCAGTATGCTGGAGTTTCTTATTGACAACATATTAGTTGAATTTGGAGTTAGACTTTTACAACAAATTGTCGGCATTCCTATGGGAACGAATTGTGCGCCTATCCTTGCCGACCTCTTCTTATTTTCATATGAATCAGGTTCCTTCAGATACTTGTCAAAAACAAGAAGATCAAAGAAGCCAGGTTGTTTAATTTCACTTTCAGATATATTGATGACATTCTTTCCATTCCCAATCTGAACTTTTCTGATTGGTTTCCATTAATATATCCCCCAGAACTAGAAATAAAAGAAACATCAGACACGGCTTCCTCTGACTCATTTTTAGACTTATACCTCGAATTTGACATACACAGTCATCTCAGTACTAGAATCTTTGACAAACGAGACGATTTTAATTTTGAAATTATCAATTTCCCCTACCTTAGTAGCAATATACCAACTTCACCTGCATATGGGATATACATTTCCCAACTTATTCGGTATTGCAGCTCCTACTCAGACTTTGTAAAGCGTCACCAGTGTCTGAGCAGAAAGTTGATGAACCAGGGGTATGTCATAGAACGTCTCGTCCTTTTTCTAAAAAAAAATCATTGGAAGGTACCAAGACCTTGTTGATAAATATTCCATATCAACTTCACAAATAATAGACGATGGTCTTGAAGTATAGAATCAGCGTACTGACGTTGTTTATCATCTTAATAACGTGTTATAGTATTCTTTTATTTGTCTTTATTAATATTACTTTTACTGTTAAGTCTGTTTTTGTGATATTCATTTGACGTGAACTCTGTACTTGTGCATCCCGTCATACATTGAACGACAAAATTATTTTATTTCTACCTGTGTGACGTCAAACGCGCGATTCTACGTCAAATTAATGTTAATCTTACCATGTGTCTGTCAGAGTAAGGATTCGGTCCCGGTACTTAAAATGTTTCAATCCTTTAGGGGTGGATTTTACATACAGAAATAAAATTGTATAATAAAAAAGCTAAATGAGGTTGTTAAATTTGATGTATGCCTTTATCTGCTTCTTTGTTACATTTATCTGTTTTTATAGTGATTAAGATGACAACACAATGTTGACTGCTGTACCCCTATTTTTTACACTTTTACCTATTGTGTCTGTTTGTTTTGTTCACGCATCGTTCTCAATAAGTTAAATTCGAAGTTTATTATTTTTGAGTGTAATGCTAGTGCCCTTTTAAATCACCTTTTATACAGCTCTTTGCATTGGTTGTCTGGCTTGTTAAGAACGTATAACATAAATACTAAACTCCAAAGTGAATAAGAAAAAACTGATGCCTTCAAACAGCTGTCAAAATAAAACGGTATAAATAGGCAAACAACGGGACGACTTGAAAATGTAAATGTTGTCTCGTATTTTATAAAGAGTCGTTGCATATTTCTGTGGAGTATTATATTTTTCAACACTTACTGGTATCCCATCATTGAACATAAAACCTTAGACTCGGCAAATCCAAAGTTTTTATCACACAGGCTACCCCATGACCCACCATCATGGATATCAACACGACCTTCGCCAACCGTTTTGCCTCCACTCAGTTTGAGTTCAACTCCACCTTGAATTGATATTTTAAGTGTTAAGGAGAAGTGCAAAACGAATGATTAGCTTAAGGTCTGTAACACTGTGTAACTATTATATTTATTTTTTTGATATGCAGTCTGACTTGCATCATATCACTAATCAAGAAAAAGGTTTAGTAAAGATAAGAATTTTGAAATCTCAATCCATAACACAATTCAATTACTGTGGATTCATTATTTTCGTTGGAAATCAATTTTCGTGGATTTCGTGGGTATAGGGGAATACATCTGTTACTATGAAATAACAAGTTTACCTCAAACCACGAAAATTAGTACCCACGAAAATAAATGAATCCACAGTAAGATCCTAAATAGTGTAGGCATGGTTGCAGTATTAACCGTATAAATGTCATCAATTACAATTGCTTTTGCCATTTTGTTGTCCATTTGATTTCGACTTTTCAATAATCCATTTTGAATTTTTCAACAGTTTGAATTTAAATTATTAATCTTACGATACGAATAAACTTTTACTTATTATCCCAGAATTGTTGATAAATGTTTCAAATAACTTTCGCACTTGTGTGTACTATTTTGTATTTGGAAAATAAGTTAGAAAGGTAAAATACAATTGGATTTACTTCTTCAGTTCTTATTGAATAGGTGGAAGTCATTAGGAATTTTACTGCAAACTAGCATATTAATATATGAATGTGTAAATCGTTTTGAATGTAGCATAATGAACTTTCATTTAACTACACAGAAGTGTACAGAAGTAATTTAGATAATTATTTATAATACCTGTACAATCAATTCCAACAACGCTGTCAGTGCACGATGTTTTGTCAAAATCGCCTTTACACTGTCCAATATCTGTTTCATTTCCAATACATCGAATACTACCAATCAAAACTGCAGAAGAGTTCCGGGGTAACGAAAAGGAACGTCCACTTATATTTCTTAAAATTAGATTAGAGATATATGATTTAATGCAATTCAATTAATCAGAACAAATACTACTGATATAGGTTCAATTGTGTTATTTCATTTTATGATAGGTAGCCACATATTTGTTTGTAATCATCCGATATAATACATTGTTGCGTTTACGAACATAACTATTTGAATAAAACACAAAACTTATATCTAGGATAGATATAATCAATAGACATGATTTCAAATAGCACTGCTTAATAACACATGTAATATAAAGTAAAGAATCACTAAATGTTTACCCTTCTAGAGTGGGTTCATAAACAATTTGTTCGTACTGCTTTCAATTATGGTATTGATAAATCCTTAAATCAAAATTTAGATGCAAGTGCTACGTCGCTATCTGATAAAGTTTTTATTCATACATGTACCAGAATGGTTAACACATTGTAATCGCCAAATTACTCACCTAAATCCAAGCATCCGACAGACAACAGCGGTATTTTTAGAATTCCAGAATGAATCACATATAGTTCCCCATTTGTTGTTTACATTTAGTTTAAGTTTTCCAATACCATTTGTGGTACCATCAACAAGTTTAATATTGTTTCGTCCTATATATAAATAAGAAAATCATAATCAGGAAATTAACTATTAAATACTAATCTTAATCATGTTATTTTAAGGACATCACTGAATTCTTTTTTAACATGTTACCAATTTGAAATGGGAGAAACATGTTGCTTACAATCTCACTTACAGAAAAATGCATTGAGTATGTAGGTTAAGGTATTATCTTTGGTTAGCTTGTTTGTTAGTTGAACCGTGAAGTCATTATAAGGTTAACTATGCTACCCTCATTACGGAGTAGTCTAGTCCTACAGACAGATAGATTGGTTATCTTTCGGACTAGTCTACTCTTCAAGGAGGGTAGTATACCTAACCTAACAATGACTTCATGGTTCAGATAGCAAGCAAGCGAACCAAAGATGATACCTTTACCTACACACTCAATGCATTTTGCTGTAATGTTAATATGGATTCATGATAAAGTTTCATGATTTGTAATACTACTTGGGCTGAGTTAGATTCCTTTTTAATCATTACTTTTAAAGTACAAAGCATAAGATTTTAAATACAAATACGTAAATTATGTTACTACCATTCAAATTATATATCATAAATTGTACATGATGTAAGTTATCCCAAGTTTACAAGTATAACATATTTATCTGAAACATAATATTTGTTGTAAAAACTGCAGATTTCACTTGGTTGGTTTCACTCTCATCTACTTTCGCATAGTTCGTGTAGAGATAAACAGATACCAACAATAATTTCAATATTTAGAGCCGAATTGACTTTTCATTGGTATGGCTAGAGTTAAACTTGGGAAGTTGGATTGGCGTAATGTTGGTATCTTAAATATTGCAAAAAGCTAAGAACAATACTTTTTTTCTTAATATACACGAGTATTTATATACCTATAGATGTAGGTGCGCATTTAACTCCTATGTCGTGTGAATGTGGACATTCGTCTCTTCCCCATGGCTTTTGTAAATTACAAAATAAAATATTTTCTTCTTCTCCAGTGCACTGTGGTTCCAATTTAAAAGATGTTCCATTACCAGGTCCAAACCAGGAGTCCTTATATAAAGTTGCTGAATTACTCCTGTCGATAAGATAAGTTTGAAATTAACAATCCTTATACATGTATTTAGCTTTTTTATATATCATATGAATAAAAGAGAGCGGTTTATGTGTTTTTGTCTTCATGTTTTAGTAACGGCGAGTTTTTTTACACTAGAATTATTTTACGATACCATTCTTACTAGTTTGTTTTATTTTTCTCTTACTTCATTCGTGTTCTTTCCGTTTTTCTGGTTTATTTTAACCTGCATGTTATAGGTTATTTACGCGTCTATGTTCGGCTTTATTTTTGATCCTTTTTCGTTCTAGTAAGTCTTGAACTTTTCTTTTAGGTTTTAGTTTAAGTAGTTTAAATGTTTATATATATATACGTGTATACAACACAGAGATAATATTCAAAAACTACATTAACACATTACAATATTGTATTCACTTATAAACTACCAACACGTTTAACAATGTTCACACTCCATAACTTACCAATAGCCCAAACTTTTACAAAGCACCGTAGCAGCTTCTGTGTTTACGTTCTGATCACATATGCTTCCTTGCTCCCCAAAGCTGTTAGTCAAGAACGTGCCTTCCGTTAAACTTTCCCCAGTCAATGAAGATGTTGATTTAACTTTAGGAAAACAAATAAATGGTTGTATAATTTCATATTTTTCAAAGCTGCGAAAATTAACCAACTCATTTTATTTATTTTTGGGAGGGGGTGTAAACTTACAGGGTATATATCTTAGTCTTAGTACAATCATTTCCTTATGTACCACCAACACGTTTGACAATGTTCACACTATATTCAGAAAATTTGTAATAGGTACCAACTTTCACCCTTATCTGAAACAATAGTGTAACATCACAACATAAAAGACACACTATATAATATCAATTGAAATGGCTCAACTCAATCAAAAGACATATTTATACAAGTGAACATACATTGAATGAATAAATGTGATCTATGACACAATGTAAATACAAAATCAATAAACTAAGGGGTGAATAAATAAAGACAACAGTGGTATATCGCTGTGAGATGTTAAACAATTTCAGAAAAACAACAATAACCTTGAACAAAATGCCGCCAAATAGACTAATGTACTGTACACAGGTAAATGAAAATAATTTTGTTGTAAGGTATACAGTTTAAATGAAGAATGGAAATAGTTTTCATGCAATAAATAATTATGTTGTTCATAGTACGAGAACAGAAGTGAAAATTTATAGTAATACCAAACACTTCTCAAAACTGGTATATATTAAAAAAAAGAGAGACGAGATATAATCGGGTTAATTGTGGAGATCGTGTTCTTTAAACTTTAAATCGATATCAATGATGAGTTTTGTAAACTTTTAATGGTCTTTTATTTCGTTTTTAGGTTGTTGTTTTCTTTGGTATAGCTTTGTCAGATCATTTTCGACTTTGGCAATCCTTTGGAAATCTTCCGTCTCTTCTTCAAAGTCTGCATTTGTCTGATTTCAAAGAAAAGTTCAATAACGGTTGATTCTTAAAATCAGCAAATTGATGTTTACGATGCAATTTCCTGATACTAATAAAAAGACTCATATTTCCTAAATAAAATGTTTAAATTCAAATGTATACTTACTCATACACGATATGCCGACATCTTTTGTGTGGTCACACTGTGGAGGTCCTCCCTGTATCATATGACAATGTAGCAAATCTATTTCTGTACCGTCACAACTTACATTTGAAAACGTTGCCAATCCTTTGCCATTACCATAATAACTGTCATGGAAAACTTTTCCCACAATATGACTGCGAGAAAAGAACACAGAAGTCATATATAATCGGAAACATTAAACGCTCAAATGTTTAAATATCAAAAATGTCAATATACATAGCTGGTATTTCATATAAAGGAAACATAACATGTGACAATTAAACATCTTTCAATCTAATCTTTGCCTCTCTTTCACCATGTTGTAAAAAAATAGCATAAATGTGATGTTCGAAGAGCATTACTTGATTTACTTTCATCATGAACACTCAAAGACAAATGTAGGAAGGGACCATAACATAATAGCCATATTAATACATGGTCAACGTTTCTGTAAAGAATGGGTTATATTAAATCTAAGCTCTGTACAAATAAACAAATGCTTACAGACTGATAGGATAAGGTGACAACAGCTTACAGATATAAGTAGCGTCTGTATCACTGAACTCATCATCACATATAGTGGACCATGTTCCGTTTGTCTGGATTTCTACCCGGCCTTCCATTATATGAGCTCCACCAGTAAGCCGGATATTTTTAGATCCTTTTAAAATAACGATCATTGACAAGTCAAAAATGTCATTACCAAACAACTTCACTAATCGCCTTTAATATTTTCAGTGATGTATAATTTTAGTGAACTCGACTCAATAGTTTTTAGCGTTTTATTTTTAAGTAAGTTAAAAGAAAGAAATGATCAGAAGAAGAATCTGCTTACCATTCCAGAACTCCTAAGATCACCCCAGTTTTGTTGGAGTCCGTGTTGCTTAGTTTTTATTTTCTATGTTGTGTTTTGTGTACTATTGTTTGTCTGTTTGTCCTTCTGGTATCTTTCGCCTCCCGTTTTGAAGAAGTAACAAAATTTAACTTCAACTAAACAGTTATCAGACATATAGGTCTCTAGCCGTCACCATGAAGATGTTATATTGTTTTATTTTGGTCAATATTTCAAGAACTGGAAGGTAAAATCGCACACAATACATTTTTAATAGTTGTCTTCCATACCCCAGGACATATAAACCAATACGCACTGCATGTGACACCAGCCTCTTCATAGTTAGTACAGCTATGCTTACTCCATGCCTGTGTTCTACAGATATTTATATCTAATTCGTTACCATAACAAGATAGGTTGTCCAAAAGGATGCTTTTATCACTTGTTCCGAAGAAGGATGCATTTTTTGGTTCTGCAGTAAACGTCCTGAAAACAAATTCATTTAACTGAAAGCTCAATTATAATTATGTTTGTTTCCAGAGTGTATATTGCTACGTGCTAGAAAGGCCATTGTTTTAAAATAACCAAGTGCTCTGTGATCAAATATCATATACATATTTATGTTCTTATCTGTTTGAGCCTGAATGCAAACAATTTTAAAAATTCACAAGACATGACAAAAGTAGATTTTCTCAATTTGCCATTGTGAACCGTCGTTGTGGGCAATCTTTGGACTTTAATTAATATTTCATGTTATGGGACAATATATTTTATCATACCCTGGTTGAAATCCAATCATATTACAAATCACAGCTGCCTCTTTGTCTCCAAAGTTAGTGTCGCATATGGTGCCCCACTGTCCATTGTGTTGAACTTCAACACGCCCTTCCCACGGACCACCACCATTCACAAGGCGTACTGGTGTAGACACTAGAAATCAAAAGGCTTACAAATCATACTACTCTCATTGTTATATGAAGTCTTAAATTTTTTTGGTTAAACGGAATACACCTGTTCCGTGCTAAATCATAAGCCAGCATTGTTCATGACTCGTCTTTACGATCATGATATGCCATACAAAATTGGGTTTTGTATCAAATATAGGTTGGGTCATGACAGAAGAATCAAATCATACTAGACATAATATATATTTTTTTATGTTTATGATTGAGGCCCATGATATTACAAAGTAAATGATACCTGGACAAAAGTAGTCTTTAAGGAAAGATACAGTTAAATTTGTTAAGGAAATACGAGCACAGCATGATGCTGATAAGTCTTTCAAAGGCCGCAAAACACATGGCAGATTTTTAAATAAAACAACACGGACATTCGAAATGTAAACATGGTGATAAATATTACAATTATTTAAAGAGATATCAGATTTTGTATATCTTCCCAATTTATTAATTTAAATGCATCCATTGATAGGACCATGATAAAAAGTACTGAATAAATTCCAAGCTTAATTTTGATAGTATAAATCATTTGAGAAACGAAATAATTACCACATGATATACCAACTGTATTGTTACAAGTGTGAGTTTTCCAGTTTGGAAGACATCCAGAAATATCATGTTCTGTTCCCGTACATGACAATTTTTCCAACCACACTGGTCCAGTAGACTTTCCAAACTTATTATCCAGGAAAACGTCTTTGCTATGAAAATGTAACGCAAAAAAAAAAGCAAAACTATAAATCATTTATTTTTTCAAACTATTTGATTTATTTGAAACCAATCTTCAATTGAATTCATCACCTATATATTCCTATATAAGAAGAAAAAAACATCAATTCGTGTGTATGTGGGTGTGATCCATGAATATAAAGGTTTGTCGTGCCTTAATCTATGTTTTCTGTGTGATATGCATTTACTGTTGTTTTTAAAATGAACGCTTTTTTTGCGACCATTGATTTGTCTGACATTCTTTTAATTAGATATTTCTTTACACACATATATCCTTTTAATTGTTTTTTCCCATTGTTTTTCTGATATTGTTGATTTACATGTATATTGATTATCATATTACTTATTATTTTCATTGAAAAAAAGTCAAAATAAATAAGATAATACCTGTCCGTGAATCCAAGCATTTTGCAAATGACATCAGCATCGTTTTTCTGAAAACCTTTGCCACAAATTGATCCCCATTGTCCGTTATGGAATACATCTACGCGTCCTTCAAATCCCATTTTACCATTAACAAGTCTAATCGGAGTTGTTGCTATAGATACAATTATGGAAAATGTATTTAAAGCAGAACTACGGAGATTTTCTTTCCAAATCTCTAATATTTCTTTAAACCCTGTCCGGATGGAGATAATTTCTAATCTTTTCATGGATACAAGGAACACTTTCTTGTTTCTTTACATCAATATTTTATTTACAACCACTGTTTTCAAATGTTATTTCATAAATGTGAGTCCAAATCGGGAGAAAAAAGATCGTATCGGAAAATTTGAAGCGTATTTAATTGAGGCCATTCGGAAAATATAAAAAAAACGTGTATTTTTTTCAAATATTTTCATATCCATTTAAGGTTGAATGTAAACAAAAGATGCCGGTAAGTGGTTTATGATGAGGATAATAATGTGTTATCATTTGAGTTTCTCTATTGAAAATATTGTAACTAAATAATTTACTTACAACATCGTATACCCTGATAGGTCCTGTTGCCGCATTTAGATTCGATTTCATTCACGTTACAAAGTCCAATGTCTAATTCAGACCCTGTACAGCGAGTTTTTACCGGATTCGTATTCAGTAACGTTGTCTGGAATGACGTGCTTTTGAGTAATATTGGATCTGTACTGAAACTGAGATGAAATGGGACAAATGTTTTATATGTCTTCAATAATCATACGGAAGAATTGTTCTAGTTTAAAATAGTTTTGGTTGATTTATATGTTTCGGAGTTAAATGTGGCGTCTATTTCCCTGAACTAGTATACATATTAGTTTTGGGCTAGCTGAAGCCAATCTCTGGGTGCGTGATTTTCTCGTAGCATTAAAGAACCATTGGCTTGGCTTACGGATGTTTTCTGCTATTTATTCGGGTTGTTGTCTCTTTTACAAACTCCCTGGTTCCGTTCGCAATACTACTATATTTATGATATCCGTTTTTTTCACTTTCAAATGACTTCCATGTCATAGTTAAGTCATTCAACATTGTTCAAGTCAAAGCAATATAAGAAGGAAAATAAAATGAAATCCCTTATTCCGGACTTTGACAAAATTTAAATGAAAAATAACATAGAAAAACAACAAAATCGCTAAACAATTGACACGTTCTCTCATATCCTTAATTAGAGCCCTTGCGAGGAGATCTAAATAATTAACATTTAGAACGGTAAGTAGTTATGTTTATTTACCATCGATTGGAATGGTGTCTTTATGTGAACTGCAAATTTGCCATGGTACCTACAAGTACCGACTATGTATGCTTGGTGTTGCTTTCATAATGATAAAGTATGACTTTGATACCAAACAACTTATTATGTTCGTTGTCAAAAAGTTTTAGAAAAGTTATTTGGACTCTATGACTCGATTATTTCTCTTCATGTTTTCCGTCCTATATAATGTTATGCATGTGAAAAAGGCTTTCAACCTGTGATACATATCAAAATTTTGTACAATATTTCAAACAAACAAGCGTATCTTCTAATGTTGCATCTGTTCTAATCTCTTGAAAGCAAACTGTTAATGATAAAAGAGGGGCGAAAGGTACCAGAAGGATATTCAAACTCGTAGATCATACAGATAATATGGTTTAATATGTCATTAGTGAAACACTGTCTAAGCACGATTGAAAATTGGAAGTAAATCTTATTGTTCAAATGTTTGCAAAAATGGTAAAAAGGTCGGGAGGTCGATTACATTCATTTAAGTACATTCTTCCTAAAACCAACATACCTCATGTCAAACCCTAAACTTTGACAGATGACCCTTGCAGTATCCATACTGAGGTCGTTTGCACAGACAGGATGCCATTTGTTACCATTGTATATTTCAACCAATCCTTCATTTCCAACTTTACCACCTCGGAGTCGCACTTGGGTATCTAGACCTATCAAATATTTTCTAAATAATTTTAGTTGCGTTAAATTAGAAGTGTATAATGAATAAAATGTCATGTTTCTAACACATTTATTTTAAATCAATATAATTGAAAAACCATTAATTATAAAGCAACACTGACAAAAATGTTATCAATACATATGCATATACCTATTGTTTAAAGTGGAAATGTTCAGTGTGTACACAGAATGATAACAGTGAACAAACAAAAAGTATTTAAGAAAACCGTTAAAATAAATTGTATTCAAAAAGTTGTAAATCGTTTGTTTTCTATCAAATAGTGAAATTGACAAGCTTTGTTTGGAATAATTTTAGTTTAAAAGTAAAAATTTGATAACTAAGCTTTCATAGGGGCGTATATTTTCTA